>VMRM01000012.1:20942067-21367067 GCA_010277075.1 Poeciliopsis retropinna
TGCTGGACGGGCGCGCGGCGCTCCCCCCCACCCCTTGGTGCCAGTGGATCTGAGGAGGGCCTAGTGAGAATTCGGGTCAGAACGGCTAAGCCACGGGGCCAGACCCACAATATGC
The DNA here is from genome assembly GCA_010277075.1 of Poeciliopsis retropinna. Lineage (NCBI taxonomy): Eukaryota > Metazoa > Chordata > Actinopteri > Cyprinodontiformes > Poeciliidae > Poeciliopsis > Poeciliopsis retropinna. The sequence continues at coordinate 20,942,183 of VMRM01000012.1, forward strand.
AGTAGTGCTGCATTCATGTCATAAGGCTGCAGAAGCGTTCAGTGCTCATTAAGTAACAGAATAAACCCTTATGGTTTTTCTGGATGGCATGAATGCACTATATGTTAACATATAAGTCCAGATTTGGCTCCAAAGTGGTTTAGAGACTGTAAATCTTGAATAAGAGAATAGCATGGCTTTCTGTGACAGTAAAGAGGGACCAAATCAAGACTATTGAGAAGACGATAGATGCATTTAAATTACAGATGTGCTCAAAACTTTGTCAGTATTCTACTAATGTCAAAAATCACAATTTAATTGTTTCCATTAAATAAGATTCCAATTTAAAATCACACAAATAAGTTTTTTTTCACTTAATAAGTCATTAAAAAACATGTCACGCCACCATTCTCTTCCCACTTTCTGTTGTCTTCTTTGTTGTTTCTACCAGTAGTAACGTCTGATGGTTGATCATGTGACTTTTGTGATGCTGAAAAAGTGTTTCCATTGCAGTTTTGCAAAACACACTAATTCTGAAACAGCTGAAAAACACAGAAAAAAAAAAGAATTGAAAGAATTGGCATGTTTTTATTAGACTTATTTTTGTACTTTCAAATTGCGCAATTATATGGCCAATGCATTTAGTGGAGGACAAATTGTAAAGGAAGCTGCTCTACATCCCAGATCAATCTGAAATGAGAGTAAAATAATTCATTAGAAACAAGTACAAAATCAGGAGTTTAACTTTTTTAGTAATGACAAAAAAAAACAATTTCAAATTACACAAATTGTAAACAGTGGAAACAGTGTTTAATACAGGGTATCAAAATGAAGATAAATGAAATAATAAATCAGTCAGTCTAACAATAATTGATCAAATGTCAGTAATCAGCAAAAAAGATTACGAAATGAACATCCTTACTCTGCTTCTTCCCAGCTTTTGTTCATTTCTTCCCAAACCCCATTATCAGTAAGTAAAGACAATATTTCCAAACACCATATTGACACAGAGCTGTGTGTCAGCAGGTGTAAGGAGCTCTTCGTTGAGAGAGTGGCTGTTTGTTACACTATTGATTTTATGTTTGATCCAAGACACAAAAACAGGAACAAACAACAGTATAATTGAGGCACAGCAAGCCTCCTTCAGATGGGAACTGGGAACCCAATTAGAGATGGTGTACATACTGGAAAAGCAGTCAGTCCAGAAACAAAACCATCAGGAATCAAAAATATGTCTGAAAGGAACATTTTATTTAAATTCGAAAGGTTATAAAATGTAAAAAAAAAAAAAAAAACTATGAAAAATACTTTCAGTTTGATATGACTTAAAAAAAAACCCAAACGAAATCTTAGATAACAATTATTTTTTAGTTTTAATTATCTGTGAAGATCGAACAAAAGTGCCAGAGATCAGCTGAAGGTCAAATGAAAAAAGTCAGCCAACAAGACGTTCATTCATTATTCAGACTCCTTGAGAATGCAGAAATCATGTCTTCCACTACTGAACTATCACTGTTAGCCTCATGTCTTCTCAGTAGTCTTTTTTTTTTTTTTGGACCCATGTTGCTGCACAGTTTTTCTGTTCCCTGAAAAGTTTTTGGGTTTTCTGAAAAGCCGATTGATTGCTGTGATGCCAGAAACAGTTTTTCCACAGGTTATTAAGAAAGTTTGAAACACTCTGTCTTTTAGAAAATAATTGAATTGCATTGGAAACTCCTGATCTACACTCGAACAGTAAAAACACAAAATCTTATCAAGTTTTTTTGTTTTTTTTTTATCTAGTTTTGGTACAAATATCGTATTATATTTGAATTAAGTCAAGTAACCTTTTAGCAAGCTATTGGAACTTGTTTTGAGTCAATAATTCCTTAATATTATTGACTGTACTACTGGCACATTATTTTACTTAAAATAATCTGGCTATTTCACACAAAATGTTTTGTGTGAAATAATCTGCAAATGGAACTACTGCATTTCCATCAATATTAAGGAATTACTGACTTAAAACAAGCTCCTACATCTTGCTTAAAAGTTGATTGTAAGTTAGATTTGTCTTAATTCAAGTGCACTAAGATGTGGCTAAAAATAAAAATGTTTGTATTTGTTCTAAAACTTTAAGGGCAAAAGCAGTTGGTCAGTGAAGACAAAAAAATGAAAATTTAAGAAAATACAGATTTTGTTTGCCTTACTGCATTTCAGAAAACTTCCAAACTTTTCTGTAGGAAGACTAGTTTTAACTGGAATGTAAAAGGAAGTAAAATCTTGTATCCGATCTGGTACTGTCCTTCTATATAGCTGTAGTTAGTGTCCACTGTCCAACATGTCCATCCTCTTAGTGTCTCTAAGATGGCCTGGCTGGCTGTGCTGCCGTACAGAGGAACGCTAACCTCCTCACTGATCCTCGGAGAGGCTTCATCTCAGCAGTCTTCAACTCGTCCTCCTCTCCTTCATCAACCATCACCTGAATTAGACACGAAATCGGCTTCAGAGCAAAGAAACACACATCCAACATGGAAAAGAACCATGACAACAAAGAACCTATCTATTCATCCATCAGTCTGTCCATCCGAGTTAGCGACTATACTGGAGCCTCAGTGGTTCTACAGTCCGTTCCAGAAGGCCGGTGTCCGGGTTTTGTCCCCAGCAGAATGAAGGTTGTGAAAGCTGATCCCAGGATGAAGGAAAGGAGGCTAGCTCTGACTGCTGACATGCTGCCACTGAGCGCAACTGTGGAATTATGGGTAACACAAGTCTGAATGTCTGCATCTGTCCGCCCATCTTTCAGCTTTTACCACGGTGTGTGCTTTTACATACACACATATATATATAAGTGTGTGATATTGTGAGTAGCACTGGTGGCGTGACGGTGAGAACATTCATAGAAAAATAACAAGAGAAGTTATAATAACATGTCGCTACCATACAGCCACCATCCACACTCGCGGTCATGCCAACATCTGCTATGAGCACACTTGTAGCTGTATGTGGAAATGCTGACACACGCACACACACACACACGCACATACACAGAGTAAGTGTTGGCTGGGATCCCTCCCTCTCCAGCCAGGCCTGTGGAGAGTGTTGTTGACTGGGCATTCCCTCTGACAGCTGCAGCAGCTCACTCCTCACACACACACACACACACACACACACACACACACGCACGCAAACAAACGCACACAGAGTCAGAGGGCATTCCTTTGACGGCATCAGGTTTTGGTCCACAGCCGTTTGGACTCAGTGGCACGCCTTACACAACACAGCACAGTTAGCATATCATGTTCCTGTCTGTAGTCGCCGGCTCTCCTCCATGCCTTGACTCCAGCTCCAGCTCCTCCACTACCCAAATTTTACTAACACACAGCGGCATCCATCACTATCATCTACAGGCCATTCTCATCCAGGGAAAGAGCCGGAACAACATAGAAGGGAGCTCTAGCTCCTCAAAAGGTGTTGATTTGTGGTGAACATTTCTGCAGCTAACAAGCTAACATGTACTCACTTATTATAAACTTTTATTTTAGGTGTTTGTTTCCGACCATGGTCTGATTTATAAAAAAACAAAAAACCTCTCCGATATGAAGGTTTATTACTGTAAAAAGCATTGATATCAAGCACTTCCTCTTTGTTTTTTCTGTTAACTAGCTGTTAGTTAAATAATAATTTCTGCTTTCTCAATGCAAAGACACTAATACTTAGTTGTCAAAGCTTCCAAAAAATACTATCTCAATTATTCCTTTAAGTCGGAGATGTCCAAAGACGGCAGTTCAAGAACAATACAAATTCTGAAGATTTTTTATTTCTAATCAGGGCAAAATTACAAATAAAATAGACATTTTACAATAGAAAATATAGTCTACAGCACAAAGTATTCAGTAACCAGGCTTTTTGCGTCACATCTATCCAGCAGACTTGGATGCACCCCGATCTGCTTTTAATGAATTTATTCAACTTGGCTTTTCAATTAAAGTGACGTAATTATTGTTTGTGTTGCTCAGAATTGACAAAAAAGCTCTAGAATTTTTTAGTTAATTCTGAGTTTTCAAATTCCTTTAAAAAAATCACAAAGTGGATCCGTTTCCTTCAAAGGGGTGAGCCTTCAGAACCCTTTTTATGTTTTGGATCGACAATAATTTACATCCCTTTCCAACAAAAATTGTGACTACTGATTGAATTAAAGTTTTACAGCTTCGTTTATTGTTGAGCAGGTAAAAAAAAAAAAAAATCACTGTATTTTGCCACCCCCCTCCCCCCCACCCTCTTTTCCTTTTGACAGTTTTGGCCTATGTTACAAAAAGCTCGTATACCCCTGTGTTAAGGATGATCTCTGTGTCACATTTACAAATACTTAATTTAGTTTAAGAGACAGTGACTAGTAGGGAATTTTAATCCTCTAGTGGGTGGTTAATAATAAGCTGTGTGCTGATTCAGTTTGACAATATCATAACAGATGGCGTCAATTAATGATATGTGGCCATAACCTGATCCCTTCTGTAAGATTAGATTCGATCACGGAGGACTCCATACAGTCCAGAATGTGTAATATAATACCTAAACCGGTTCACTTAGTGTTGTTAATGGCTTATCTTTTTGCATTTGTTAAAATTAATGAAAGAAACTAAACCATTGCAGTAAAACTCAGCTCATGCTGGCTTAGAAAAATGTTTGAGAAATGTTTTTAAAAAGTTTTTTGCATTGTCCAGAAAGTGTTGTCCTGAATATCTGACATAGATTAGTTTCCATTTTATACCACAAAGTTTCCTTCTACGCTTTGCATCACATTTGTCCTCATACCGCAGTTCACAACAGGCTCAGCTTAACCTGATGTGTTGTACATAATTGTAAAAAAAAAAAAAAAAAAAAAAAAAAAAAGCTTATTTTTTTCGGTCTCATCTCTCTCCTTCCTCTTCATGCCTGGCCCCTCTCTTCGCTGCAGTCCCTTATCTTCGATGAGGTGGATCTATCAGACGCCAGTGTTGCAGAGTCCAGCACAAAGAATGTCAACAACAGCTTCACGGTGAGTGCTTCTTGCTGTCTTAATGCGCACACACACGTAAACATTAAGAGTTACAGTGGAGATGAAGACAGTCACAACCAACTGTTCGACTGTCCTCCATTTTCCTCACATTTTGAAGGTTTGGTGATCTTGCATTGCAGTCTGGGGGGAAACGGGAAGAGAAACTTTACCCAATGCCAGCTTTAGACTCTTGCCGGTCTAAAACCTGTTTGGTTTTTCATAGCGATGGCATGTTTTTTAGATCAGTTCACGTTTCAATATTAGTCTGATCTGCAGACAACATTTTTGGTTAAAACAATAAGTAACAGCAGAAACACTTCCAGGTAATCAAGCACAGCAATAAAAGATTATGGTGTCATGACAAGTCAAGGCAGGAACGACGTTTTTTGTTTTTGAAAAAAGGAGAATCTCCATGTTTCACAAATCACAAAGTTCTTTGTCAGTGCTCTCTCAATGGCAATGCTTTGAGAGAGTCTTGTAAAACAAATTTTTCCACAGGTTTTGTGTTTGTGGGGCTGTAACTGATGTGATAAGTTCTTGGAATTTATTTTTGAAAAAATAAATTCCACGAATTTAGGGGGGTTAGCTCTCATCAATACGTGTGTATTGATGAGACTAGCTCCAGACTAGCAGCAGCAGCCAAACACCTGGTGGAACTGGAAATCTGCTGAACTCATTATAGCTCATTAAGGTACTAGTCCATGAAACACTGTACAAACATTGTGATAGTTGAATATTTCTTAAACATTCTTCCCATATTTCATCACTCAGTTCTATGTCAAGCTCATCAGCCCTGCATTGTTTTATAACTAGCACTGTTATAAACGATGCTATAGAAAGAAGAGACGGCCCTGAGTGGCCCGGTTACAGTCGATCATCTCTTCCGATGTTTTAGAAAATTTCCAACATTTTTATAAGACCTGAATGTAATATAGTTACTCGATTGTGCTATGAAATGGTACTGTGTGCCTGGAAAATACGTAATGCTGCCCCTTTAACGTTGGCACAATTTACCATCAAATGTCATCAGCCTTTATTCCGTCAGAAAGCGCTCTCTCTCAGCCTCTCTACGCCTTGAGGTGGGGTTTTATCAGGCTGTCGCACAGGAAAATGGACTTTGCTTGACATTTTGTTACATTTTCCATTATAACTTCATCACACACTTCTCACCAAGACATTTCCTCTGGAGGGAAACAAAGCCATGTGAGTTGTTGCTCATTCTGCGTGTAGGAGGAACTTGAGAATTATGAGCAAAAAAGAAGAAGAATGGATAAAAGCAGAAAGTGAAAGGGTTTGTGGTGCCCTCTGCTTTCTATAAATGACTCTTCCTCCCCAGGGATGCTGCTATAAAAAGAAGCGAGGAGGAGGAAGGCTTGGGAGCATAGCCCCAAGAGGAGCGTGCGGCTATTTTTAGCATTGCCTTGAAACGCTCTGCTGAGTGCCTACGTGTGCCTGCTGCATGCGTGTTATGATGGGGATCACGCACAGGGATGGCAGGATGGTGACGGTCAGTTCAATATTTTAGATATTTAGAAAGAAAATCCACAGATGTTTTAATACTGTTGATGGAGCTGAGCCAGAACGGGAAGTCACGGTTTGGCAAAGGTTGAGTACATACTGTAAAACAGTAGCTAAGGTGATCAGAACGAAAAGAGAAGTAAGTGATGGAGAGAATGGACAAAAAAAAAAAAGCAAGAATGTTGAGAGATGAAAGCGACAACTGGATGCGTTATTGGTGCAAAGGCAAACAGTCCGAAAGGGAGAGCAGGGAAGGAAATCCTGGAGTGATGTCACTTTGCCGCTGACTGCATTCGTACACATGTTCCCGAGGGGAAAGGAGAGTGTGTGCGTGTATGTGTGTGTGTAACGTGGGGCTGGGGGGGGGCGTTAGAGAAAGGAGTCTCGAGCCAGATCGCGGCGGGAGCGAGTGGCAAGACAAGAAAAGAGAGAGGAAGGGGACCGATGAAGAGGAAGAGGAAGGGAAAGACAAACTGAAGAGAAGGAATGGTGAAGCAGAAAGGTAACGCAGGATTTGTTGTTCACCTGCAGCTGTTTTTTTTTTTAAATGATCTTTTAATGCATGCTCCCCAACCAGGGAAACACCAGGCTTCACTGTTCGTAGCAGAGACACGGCTGCCTTCTGGAAATCTGCACAGCCTGTCTGTATTACTCTGCGCCGTCGGGAGGATGACTGATGTCCCGGCGTTCTCTGCATTGCTTGGTAGAATTCATTGAGTCATGTCTGTGCAGAGATGCTTCACGCTTCATGCTCATCCGTGTATTTGCGTGTGTGTGCGTGTGTGTGTGTGTGTGTGTGCGCGTGCGCATGTGGTGCAGAAGTCTCCTCAGGGCAGAGCAAGGACATTCTGGATGTGCAAACAACATCAGGAAACCTTATTATACGAGTTACAGAGACATTCTACTCTCACCTATTAAAGCTTCCACCTGCAACCGTTTTAATGTAACTAAACAAATACAGTAATAGTAATAAAGTAATGACGTGAATCATGTAACGCGTTGAGAAAATTACTTATTGGTTATTAAATATTTAGGGTGAAGCCTCCGAACAAAATGTTCCGTCCGGACGAGTCCCGACCTGACTCGAAGTAGTCTTCCCTGTAAACGCAGCTGCTGGTTTCTCTGTTTCATCTTATTTACTCTCTTAAGCTACAACATTGATGCATGGATTAAAGCAAAGCTACAGTCAGTGTATGTGCATGAGTGTGAGTGTGTAGGCATGTGTGTGTGTGTGTGTGTATTGATGAGGCTGTTGTAGCTTGTAGACGGAGCACCTTGAGCTCCACGTGAGGGAGCAGCACTCAGCCCAGCCCAAACTGAAGCGGTCAGAGTGTGGGCAGGAAAGCCCGCCTCTCGGCTTCCACGTCGGCCTTCTCGCCGCCCCGTTGAGCCCTTTGTGAATTTACAGGGAAATTCACAACAAAGCGCTCTGCTTTCCTCTGTGTATTCCAGTTGCTGTTTAGTATAAAATATCAGTTCTTTTTAGGGAGTTGTGATCATCCACCGCATTCAACTTTAGTATCTTAATAAGAACCTGTAAAGATTTTAACAATCAGTTAAAGACTCACACAGGTGCTCTGTTGATGAGGCAGATATCATTCGTTATCTCGATTTGATTTCAAGTTTTATCACAATATCTTGTGGTACTCTTGTGATGAATGTGACAATAAGAGCTATTTGTTTCTTCTTTTATTTTTAGCTAGTTGCATGTTTGCGATTGTGTCACAGCAGTTACAGCCCCACAAACACAAACACTGCACTTGAAAAACATTCCCATGTGTAATACGCTCCTTATGGACACCAGTCACATGAAGAAGTGTGATTTGTGTCACTAAGCTGCTCGGAGTAACTGCATTTAATCTTATTTTCAAATTTAACGATGGCACTCATTGAACAAACAGTTGAGAAAATAGATAAAAAATAACGCGGACAGTTTTTTGGGGAGGGGTTAAGCATCATTAGTTGTAATTTACCGGGATGCTGTGGAAATCTATGCCATAGACACAGCTGATGTTGTTATTCAGCTGAGTTTTTCACAAATATTAGTAAAAACACGCTGAAGTGAAAGTTTTCTTTTTCACAGCAGCTTCTCTCATTAGATTCCTGAGCTGCTTAGTTAGCCTCTTTTTGGTGCCACTTGTTACTGCACAATGCACACTTGCCTGACCCATTCATCTCTGAAGGTCACTCATCAAGAGTGCTTTTCTACACTTGAGGGATGCCTGGCACCGTTTCTTTTTTCAAAACAGCCATTCCCAGTTTCCCCTGGCAACCAGACTTATCACTGCTCCGTTCCACATGTCGGACACATCAGAAAAGAAACACACGCACGCACACGCAGGAATGCACGCACACGCAGGAATGCACGCCGTGTGCGCTGACATTCCCGGTCACTGCTCAGAAGTGAGGATGTGTTGTGATGGTCGAGAAACAAAAGACAGACTTCTCTGAGGAGCAGCAGAGACAGACGAGGGGGAAAGGCGGGCAGAACAGCGCAGCCACTTGTGCATTGTAGCCGACTGAATGCCTACATTTTCTGCAAACATGCACAGACACAGAGCTGCGTGATCGGAGTGTCGCTGTCAGTAATTCAGGAGTCGTCGTCTCCACTTAACAACGGAGGAAGAAGGCTAATATAATTAGCTTTGTTACCAAATGAGGGGGAGGGGTGACAGAAACACGCCTGGTGCTTAAAAACCCTGTTTGTTTTGAGAAGCTCTTAAGACTTTCCTCTCAGCTCTCAGGTAGATCAGATCAGGTGCTACTGAAAAGTTGGTTAACAGAAGAATGAAGGCAATCGACAAATTCAGTGAGTTTCATTTCAGAAACACTCTTATCTTCAAAAAGTCTTTGTCAGTGGTGACGCTGTGGGCAGGAAAGTCCTCCACCTCATTTGCTTTTGTCGCTCCGCTTCAAATCTCTTATATAACCTAATATATCAATAAGACAGTTTGAAATATTAGCTATGTGATCCTTTTGTCTTTGTTTGAAAATAGTAGTAGCTCTCATGCTCACATCAGGGGAAGTCACTTTTGTTTCCAGTGTTAAAAAAAAACTGACTTGACCTCTCGCAGCAATGAGAAACGTGTTTCTTTGAACCGACTTTAGAAAATGACTCTTAATTTTGATTTCAGAAGTATAGCTTGAGTAAAACTAATAGAATTTGCTACAAAATAGAGAAGGTTTCGTAAGTTGGCTGGAAGAAACTTTTTCATTTCTGTGTAGAAGCATATTTTGACGTTCTGAATCATTTTTGGGAGGAAAAAAAGCTTCACAAAAAGCCGAGAATGCAAATCAGCCGTACAACACCGATTGGTGTGTTTACATTTGTGTCAGTAGGGAATTTTTACAAACACGGTCACAGTGCAACTAGAAGGTAAAACTTCTGAGGAGCACAAGAATCTTAATCCTTACTCCCCAGTGGACTGTGGCGCTCTCCAGGCAAACCAGCCTGCAGGTCCAAAGTGGAGGAAGATGTCATAAATGCCGCGTCACACCGGGGAGTTTTATGTAACCCCGCTCTGCCATATGTGCGTTCACACATGATTTCCTCCTGGTTTGCACTGCACAGCTTGTGACTTTGCTGTCAAACAGACCAAGTGTTCTTCGGGAAGCTTAAATTGTTGCTTAGAAATAGATAGCTACTTTTTTTTGAGAGAGAGAGAGAGTTTGTTTTCTTTCTCTAAGTGGCGTTGTCTCTTTCAAGGCCATTTGATGTTTGTTTATCATTGTGTTTTCTGATCGGGGTTTTCTGACACACGATGGCAACATGTGGCTTTAAAGCAGATGGTGAGCAAGTGACCTGCAGCACGCAGAATGGAAAGCCAACACTGACACACACACACACAAACAAATGCATACACACACGGTGTGGTGTTTACCTGCTGTTCTCCACACTTTCAGGAGAGCCTCAGGTGCAGCTTCAGACATGGCTGTGGTCAAGAAGCCAGGAGTTTGTTATGTGTGCGAGTGTGTGTGTGTGCTACTGGGTAGGCGAACTACACACTCCCACATTTATCCCAATTATTGTCACAAAGGGAGTGTAATTTAGAGAATGGACCTCCAGAGCAGCTGAATCTGTGCCTTCAAATTATTGTAAATAGTAATTCTTGAACTGCTTGTTGGGAAATCAGCGATCTCTATGAGGGAGACCGAAACACAACACAAAACCGGAGGCAAACATGTATTGAGATTGTTGATTGGCTAAGGATTCTAAGATGTCAATGAAGCTGGAAAATTAAAGGGGCAATGTAACATAAAATCAACTTTTTTTACCTCTACATTTGTTATAACGTTATTCCCTCATCGTGTTTCTTTGATTAATCTCCCATGGCAACCATTCAGCTGTGCAAAACGCTTGGTGGAACCTAGCCCCTCCTTTGAGGACGTGGCTCCTCCTCTGAGCTGCAGTTTCCAAGCTTCTGCCTCACAGAGCAGCCTCCACTCAGCTCCTTCAGACTAGCCAGCAGCAATTAGCAAACACCTGGTGGAACTGAACATCCTTCAAGCGCTTTCTCTGTGATTTTGCTGAAGCACTAAGTATTCAACACGTTCAGTGATTGCAGTTTTGCCAAGTACCTTTGTTTTGATGCAATTGAAAAACCACCTCATCCTAGCGATGAAACTTTTTTTATCAAAAAAACGTATTTTTTACAAAACTGCCCGCTAAGCATATTTATTTTCGTTCTTTCAATTTACGTGATTTTATGGTCAATGGCTAGTGTTTCTGTTCTCACTGCTGTGCAAAAGGGAAGCGCAATCCAGAGAGAAGTGGCATAAATAAGTGATGTAGTGATGAACGGAGGCTGAATCAGGCGGCCCATCTCCAGGGAGCGTCCTTTAAGCGCGCATTAATAATCTCCGCCTGCCAGGACATTTCTGCCTCAAAGGGCGGACGCAGAGAGAAGGTTGGCAGAAGCGAAGAAAGCTGCCAACTCTACAAGGTGTGAGTGGGCTGGAGTTAAAAAGAGTTGGAGGAAAAGAGGGAGGGAAGACAGGAGGAAGGTGGGGGCTTCTCATCCTCTCTCTTTTTCTCTCTTGGCTCAGAGAGCCTCTGGGCGGCGGAGGGAAGGCGACAAAACGCTTCCCTCTCATTTCAGCCACAGCACCGTCCGTCCGTACGTCTTTCCTGCCTCACAGCATCTCTGCCGATCTCTCTTCCTCTCTCTCTCCAGGTGATCACCCCGTTCCGTAGGCTCATCCTCTGCGCCGAGAACAGGAAAGAGATGGAGGACTGGATCAGTTCGCTCAAGTCCGTCCAGTCCAGGGAGCATTACGAGGTAAGGGGCGCTTTCTAAACGAGATCCGAGCCTCCCTCTTCCCCGTCCTGGGGTTTCCAAGAGTCAGAGCGACAGCAGATCGGACAATAAGACGTGTACCTCTCCGCTCGCAGGACGCTTCTTCGGCTGACAGTTGAATATTGTCGGGGAAAAAAACGGGACGAAAGCCGTAGCTTGTTGCAGTGAAATCTGGCTTGATGTGTGGCAGTTCGAAGATATTCAAAATATCATATAGATCTGGTGCTCACATGCGCATAAACTGTGTAGGGAACAATAAAAAAAGGATAAAAGCGTCAACAGCAAATGTTGTTTTCCAGCTGCAGCTTCACTGGATCCCATCTCCAACAAACATGCAGCACAACAGTTGAGTTCAATCTGAGCAGTTTCTCTGCACACACGCACACACACAAAAAGAAAAAAAAATCAAGCCCCCTTGTACGGAAATCCCTGCTGTCAACAGAGATGTGACCGCTGACGGTGACAGGTTGTGGCACGCTCAGGGCCGGGGGACAGGAGCACAGGCGCGCGGCGGCTCTTATTTCAGAGGGAAAATCTTATATAAGACCCCCCATCACTACACTGCAGTGCAGCAGCAACCCCAGAGCTGGATCGCCACGGAGAACACACATGTACACACGCGCACACAATACACGCTAAGCTGAGCTGCACGGACCAGACAGGCTTTGATTTAAAAGCGGTGCTGTGTCCCATTTAGCAGCACCTGTTACAGTTACACTTTACAACAAAAAAACCCCCAAACTGGGATGGGGGCTGCGCCAGCTGCTGCAGACGCAACGCCCACGCTGGAATGCTGTGCTGCTCGCATCACTTTCGCTGTGGTCCCCAACCTCCACATGCACGGAAGCTTCTAGGGGTCCACCAGCTTCTGCAGAATCGCGGGTCAAACACGTTTAGGAGTCCTGATGGAAACCCTCTAAATCCTGCTGATGTCAAATTCAAGGCCCAGGGGCCAAATCCAGCCCACCGTACCTTTTTCTGTGACCCTCTAGACTCTGAAACGTGTAAAGAGAACTTTCAAGATAACAACTGTGTGCTTAGCTAGTGTTTCATCAACCAAGTCAAGTAGGTTTTAACCGTTTACTGCCAATTTACGTCAATCATTTCCACCTGTTTTTGCGACAGTCATGGAAATTCATGCAAAATTAACAGAACCCCACACTTTGAAGTGCTGAATTTATTGCAGATTTTCTGAAAAAATTGTCAAAAACCTTGGGTCTAAGTGTCTGCTTACTAAAGGGGGGCATTATGGACTTGATTTTTTATCACAGTATTTTGTGGTCTTATTGTGATAACAATAAAAGTGAGGATAAGAACTATTTATTACTTCTTTGTAATGTAAATCTGGATTTGGATGCGACGAAATGCCACCACAACCTTAACTCCACCAACACAAAAACTACTCTTGGAAAAAAAAAATGTAATATGTTTCTTTAGGACACTAGTCACATAAACATGTGTGCAAATAAAAATTTGTATTATGATCAGAAATTGATCATGATACACAATAAATGATATAAACGATACGATACATGCCAGCCCCTACTACTTACTCCCACCTGCAGATGGCAGTATTTCCCTCTACCACTAATAAACTATTGCCTCGGCATCACTTGGTCTCACGTATGGGACAAATATCGCAGCAGTTCTTGCAAATATTTCTAAATTAGCACCAAAAATCTATGATTTTGATTGCAAAAAAAAAAATCACAAAAGCAATCGCAAAATCCTGGAGGTACTGATGACTGTGAAAAGATGTTTATTATTATTTAAATATAAGTAGTACTTGTCAAATGCATTCACAGCTATTTATTAATATTTTAATAGTTTGCTAATGGATTTTATTATTACATTCTGGCACAACCAGCCCTTTGAGAGCATTCATGATCTTGATGTGGCCCAAAATGAAAATGAGTTTGAGACCCGCGTTCTAGGGCAACTGTTTTCTTGATTGAGCTGCAGTAAGCTGGATTTGTTTGGAATTATTTCATTTTTGTGTCAGAATTTCATGGTTTGTTATCTTGGAACAATGTGTGTGTGTGTTTTTTTTTTTTTTTGCTGCCTATTCTCATTCTCAGCTTGTCTGGACACCCAGTTAGGATTCTATTGCATTTCTTCTCAAAAGTCTAGAAAATCCAAGTTCTGCCTTTGAAATCCAACATGGCTGCCACAAATATAAAACATTGTAAAAGTTGTGTCATTTCACGCAGTTGCACACACTAACACCCTCTAGGTACCAGTTTAATGGATGCAAATTCACCCTGGTTATCAATATTATTAGAGATTTCTTTTAAATGATGGTGACTGGCTCCACTGCTGCTGGTCCTTGAAATCTGAAAGGTTAGTAAGACACGAAACAGAGAAACATTGACCATTTCAGGTTGTCCATGTTTCCTTGAAAAGTTTTTAAAAGTCTTCAATTTATGTATCTAAAATTAAGGCCTTAAAATATTAAATGTAAGTTGGCCTTAAATACATCAATCACAGGTCTTTAATGTTGTCGTAGCAGGACTTTCTAATCTAGTATGTCGTTTTCTGTCAGGCAAAAGTTTGAGCTACCGCTAACTAGATGCGAACATACAATTGCTAGTTTGATTTTTTTTTTTCTGTTGTTGTTTTTTTTGCATCTGTCATGGGTAAGTGTAAATTTAGTTTACTGGATGTTTGTTTTTACCACTGGCTCACTTGCCTGTGTACATTCTGTGCACAAAATGTCTTTTAAAATTGGCACTATGGGGGTGAAGATTTTATGGAGCCTTGGAAGTCTTAAAAGCACAAAACTGCTCATAAGAACCACATACATTTCACATTTCCAGAAATGTTAAAAGTCATGCTTTTCCTGATTGTAATTCTTTCGGTCTTAAATTCAATTCAATGTGTTGTTAAAAAGGCCTAAAAAGCCTTAAATTTGACTTACATTGTTTAAACTCTACATTTAGCCTGCATTATAAGATGTAATTTAGTGCTTGCACGACTAATACGTCATCGTGTGCTGCAGCTCGCTGACTAGTGACGCTCCGCTGCAGAGCAGGTCTCTGTGCATCAGACGGTGATGGGAAAGGAGCAGCCCATGCGTTAAAGCTGAGGGGAGGGGAGGAGCGGGGGTGTTGGCAGAGTGTCGTCCCATGACAAGCTGGGAATGAGAATGTGTTGATTGTTATCACTTAGTGCACTGTGCTTGCTCTTCTCTGACTGTTTTTTCTCAGTGCTGCCAACCTGTTTTAACTTCTCCTTTGTCAGACGGCACAGTTTAATGTGGAACATTTCTCAGGGATGCACAACTGGTACGCCTGCTCCCACGCACGGCCCACCTTCTGCAACGTCTGTAAAGACAGCTTGTCTGGGGTCACATCTCATGGCCTCTCCTGCGAAGGTAAACACCTCAACGCTTCACATACTCACACACGTCAAAAACAAAGTAGGACTCTTGCTTTCTGTCTGTTTTGTGTTTTAAACTTGCATATTTTGTCACAAAAGAGTTTTTTGGGAATGTTTTGCACAACATGAAGAGTCTCAGCTGAAATGTGCGGTCTCAAAGGAGCAGTATTGTTTAAAATCGACTTTTTGGAGCTTTACGTTGTTTTATAATGTTACGCCCTCATTATAAACAGACTTGCAGTGTTATTTTGATTCTTTCATGCATGTTTGAGAAATTCTCTATTCACTGTCATGACATAGTGGCAGTTTTAACAAATATGTAAAAACATTTTTTATATTAAACTTATAGATGCATAAAAAAAAGTAAGTTGGCCCTAAATGTGTCAATCACAGGTCTTTCATTTTGACGTTCTGATCTCGGATGTGTAGTTTTCTGTTAGACAAAAGTTTGAGTCACACAAAGACATCTTCATCGCGCTTGAGGCTGCTGCTAACTAGCTGCTAACATACTACCGCTTTAAGGGTGTGAATACTTTTGTGAGGCTGTGTATTTTTGCAAACGACATTCCAAACCTTCATCATCAGTCCATGCCCCAAAAGATTTAGCATGAAAAAAGCAGTCGGCGGTGTCCAGTAGAAATACAGTGTCCATAACAACAGATTAGTCTTTATTGGGCCTTCCAGCCCACTCACTTCAATTTCAACAAAAATTAAGACTCCCAAATTACCCAGAATGCTACCTTGCTTATGGACAGAACATGACCAATGTCTTGTTCTGTCGTTGCAAACACAGAATCAGCTAACAAACAAAACCCTCCTGCAGCCAACACAATAGTTGACTGCAGGAGGTCTGACAGCAGCAGCAAACATGTTGGCTAACAAACCGACTCCTTTTGGTGGCTCATTTTGGCATCAGATCTTTAAGGACGGCCAAGCTACTGACCCATAACTACTTTGGCAATGTCACTGCTGCACAAGACCTTTCAAGTCACAAAGAAGAAGGAGTTATTTATATTTTTGCCAAAGTCTGCTGGAAAGCAGGAGATTAGGTTTAGTGAAGCCAGCGTGAACCTTGGCAGCGCTCTGGGCTGTGGAGCGGGATGCCTATCACGATCACGGCTTGAGGTGGAGGAACAGGAAGATGCTGGCATTAAAACTAAACATGCCATGCTGTATAGCTTTCATGTCATACTGCGTGTTAGATAATCATTGACTCGGTTACTCTTTTAGCATTCACACCATGCCCCTTTGTCATTAGCGGAGAGAAAACTGCTAATCTTGTGGCTGACGTCATACCTCTCCACCTTCTCTGTGAAGGAAAGTGTAAGGTAGGTAAGGGAATCAGATTAACAAGAGAGGATGAGAGTTTTCTTTTTGCGTTCTGTTAGTTGGTGTTACATGGGTTCATGTGCAGCAGAACGTAATGAGAACCATCGGCATGTTCCTTATGCTATTTGAGCTAACTTTTACCTGTGAGGTGTAGGGAGGTGCATCCATCCAATATCAGAGGAAGAAACCGAGTTTCTTCTTGGTCCTCATCATCATCTCCAGCGAGGTCTGGTTTGGTCCATAGCATATGAGAACTGTCAACTTTGTAAAGGGGCAGTATTGTGCATTTTCTAGCCACATAATGCCATTTTACAGCACAATCAAGTAACTGTGTTTTTGTCAGTTGTTATAAAAGCTCTACATATGTCAAATATGACTCAAAAGAACCATTAACTTTAAAGATGGCCTAAATCACACAACACGCTGTTTTTGAAGACATGGCTGGTGTTTATTATATCATTAAAATAAGCAAACGGTAAGTGTGTGACAGCATGAACGACGAATCAATAAAACTGGAGGAAAAGACAGTATGAGGAGAAAATGAAGCAGAAAAATGTCTGCCAAACTTCAAGTGCAGGCAACCAATCACAGCAAAGCAACACGGCTTAAATTTCCCTTCGATTTCCTGAGTGGGGATTGATTTGTGCTACCTACGTCCTCTGCCCCTTTATATTTAATACACAGACACTCATAGTCCCAGAGACGGCATTTGCTTCCAGTCTGGTCTGTGGACGCCTGGCCATTAACAATCTGTGGTATCATGTCCCCCGAATTCTCTTAATGTTCTGCTAATGCTCTCTAACAGCATTTAGTGGTAGATGAGATTGAAACATTGATTGTTGCCCCCGGATATGACTTGGACTTGTAGCATTTGTGTTGTCTGCAGAATGACAACATTGCGTGCGTGTGTGTGTGTGTGTGTGTGTTAATGTTGTACATGAGCTGAGTGGGGCGGGTGGAAGGAAAGTTCCCCAGAGTACGGACATTATTCATGAGTCTGCTAAGAGCTTCGTCTCTTCTGGAGAAAAAAGGCGAGAGCAGTCTCTCTGTTTGGGGCGTGTAGGTGGGAAACGTTCACGCTATATTTTCTACGTGCCACTCTGATCCGTTAATCACTGCAGTCGGTTTCGACGCGTTAAAAGTTGGTGCATCTCTTCATTCACGCCCAGCGAGCCTTAAGACACAGCCGACGAACGTCAAAGTCACTTTGTGGCAATACGAAATAAATTAGTTAAGAGAGATTATGTTTTTCACTTTGCCTGTGTCAGAAGAGTAGGTTGTGATAGCCCTCTTGTTTCTTTCCATTAAAGCAAAGACATGCAGCTTAGCTTCGCTGTCATACAGTTTCTTTTCTTAGCTCGCTCCACACGCATATCTAAAAAAAACATGTTCTGCATTGGGCCGAATGTAGAAGTAGAGCTCACACACACACACACACACACAAAAACATCACACAGTCACCAGCTGTGAGACCAGAAACAAATTTTGCATTTTGTCAAATGTCATTACCAAAATCATCAATACACATTAGAATGTTGATCAATTTTTTTTAAATCTAGAAATCTTACTAGTTAAAATAACATGTACAGCTTAATACATGAACAATCATCTGAAAATAAATTCAGACCAATAAAGAGTCATTTGATTGATTTTACCTGTTCTGAGCGTAATCAAGGCAGCAGCTCTGTTTTCTACAATTTTCAGTTTAGTTCTGTTTTTGAGCCACAGGTTTTCAGTGCTGCTCAAATAAAATACATTCATAAGAAGATGAAACATGACCCCTTCATCATTAATATTTTACTATGTAGAAATAAATAGCGGTTTGTGTTATTGAAGCGTCTGCCTCCAGACATATTGAGCTGATGTTTTACTGCAGGCTGCTGCTGCTGAGTGACAGCCATTACAAAGTGTGAAAACCTTTTTCAGTCCTATTCGTGTTTCTGTGTTTTTCAGTGTGCAAGTTCAAAGCCCACAAACGCTGTGCTGTAAGAGCCACTAACAATTGCAAATGGACGACCTTGGCCTCAATAGGGAAGGACATCATTGAAGATGAGGATGGGGTGAGTTGGTTTGAAGCAAGTTCTTACTAACTTTTAAATATAGAGCCATCACAAAGTACTTTACGTTTCTTTCATTTTACAAAGACGACCTTCAATGCCGACATATTGTAAGAAGAATGTCTCGACAAGAGAATATTTATCCTGTTCTGTGTGTTAAACCTTCAGATTGCCATGCCTCATCAGTGGTTGGAGGGCAACCTGCCTGTCAGTGCCAAATGTGCCGTGTGTGATAAGACATGTGGCAGCGTACTACGGCTGCAGGACTGGCGCTGCCTCTGGTGCAAAGCCATGGTAAGGCTTCTGTCACACCCTCCTGCTGAACGCATGCAGAGGAGAGTGTGTGTCTAGAGGAACATGTTAGATTGGGCAGCATGGGAACATCTCAGCGTGACTTTCATCTCAACTGTACGCTTGCCCTGAAGCGCAAACCACATCAGCAAATCACTACGCACAATGACAAATTGAAAAACGCAACAGCACATTGAAAAACACAAAAACAACAAGTTAGCACAATTATAAGTTAGGAAAATGGATGGACATTTTCTTAGAGGGAGGTCCTAGTGGGAAACCTGAGACATTGTTGCCCAGCCTGCATGGGCCCAATGTGGGATATGGTCAGATATGCTGGTTTTAGGGCATTTGCTGAAAATATAAATGTTACCGGTGATGGAAATGCAGCTACCACCATATTTAGAGTCATTAGACACTCTATGAAGCTCAGCTCTGTTGTTTTTCACAATGTGGTAAATACATAGCATTGTGACTGCCTTCGTCTCTGTCTACACAGAGAGAAAGCGAATTCAGGAATAATTTCTGGTCCTAAAGCCAAAAGTGGTGTCGTCCAATCAGTGATCTCTCAGGTTTTTCCACTGAGCCTTACTTCTTGTGTTTTGTTAAAGTCGTTGTGTGTTCTGAATATGCGTAGTTGTGTTCAGCGATTTGTTGATGTAGCTTGGGGTCACCGTACAACTCTATAGCTTGGAGGTTGTTTTAATATTTTCTGCTTATTGGAGTAAATATTTTTCAGCAAGTAATTCCAATAAAATTACAAATTCCCTAAATGAGTTGTCTTTGGCATATCAACTAGTCCTCTAATTGCAAGATGACAGCTCAGTTGTCCATTTTGTTGATTCTGTATGGGCTGCAGAATGTTAATCGACAGTTTTTTCTATTTCTTCCTCTAGGTGCATACAGCCTGTATGGACCTGTACCCTCGCAAGTGTCCTCTTGGTCAATGCAAAGTCTCCATCATTCCCCCCACAGCGCTCAACAGCATCGATTCAGATGGTAGGCACCGACTGCGCGCACGGTAACCTGTACAATATTCATTCACTCTCACAAGTAAACACTGGAGCTTTCCCTTCATTTGATCTGCTGACCTCTTTTCTTTGACCTCTGACCTGCTGTTCGGTCTGGGAGGGATGTGGTGTGAGAGCAGAATTCGACTTGATTCGATAAACCCACCCACAACCTCTGAGGTCGTTATTTGTCAATCTAAGAACAGGCTGGCTGTCATCATTTAATCGCTGTTTTTTAATGAAAGCTAAAAGATTTCTTGTGACTTATTTTAAGCGATGGCTTTCTTCTTTGTTGGTTTGGTGGCTGGAGTGGACACAACGGGAGACTGGACGGTTCTGAAATAGATTTGAAAACGAGAGCATCACACTCACAAACAATAGGATACAGGAATTACTGAATACGAATGAACACTGCAATCTTTAGATTTTTTTTTTTGACCTTCCCTTTATAATCACGTTCTATTGTGTGTGTGTGTGTGTGCGTGTGTGTGCGTGGGCGTCCCTGTATGCAAAATCCAGTAAAGTTAGGGGTTAGGATGTCAGCCTCTCTGTTTCCTTGACCCTGAGGTGTCTGGACAGCCTGCCAGATCTCACTGTCAATCCATTCTAGTTCAGCACCTGCGAGACGCACCCTGATAAGCACGCTGGATTAGATTACTGTCTCCGAAGCAATCACACACGGACCGCTGCGTCTGAAAAGCTGCCGTCTTCTAAGTGTCACCTGAATAATAGAAAAGTGGTGGGATTGAGCACCCAGATGAGAAGAGAAGGACAAGATAACGGCAGGGGGGAAACTACGACGACGATGCGCTCATCTCTCTGTCCTCACGTACCGAGGACCGCCGCTGCGAAGGGACCGCTCAGGTTTCAGTGTTGCCAGATTGTGTGGATTTCCATCCAGTTGGGCTGTGTTTGGACAGCTGTGGGCGGGTTGTTAATATTTGGGCTGCCTTTCACAACATTATGGCAAGGTTTTAGAAAAGTTTCAGAGGAAAGCTCTTTCGAAGTACTTGCCAATTTATTCACTGCAAAAGACACCAAACCATACCAAGTGTTTTGGTCTGGTTCCTATTGCAAATATCTTGATGTATTTGATATAAGACAAAACTAACTCATTTTTTCATCAGTATTAAGGAATTATTGATTTAAAATAAGCTTCTTTATGTTGCTAAAAAATTACTTGTAAGTTAGTTTTGTCTTATTTCAAGTGTGCAAAGATATTTGCACTAGAAACCAGACCAAAAATACTTCGTAAGATTTTGTGTTTTTGCAGGTTTTTCTGTGGAAAATACTTTTTTGCACGTTTTATTGCATTTATCTGAAATCTCTAGAGTCATCATCAGTGATGAGTCATTTCTTCATCAGGCGTCTCTGTGTAGTAGCATTGTAAAACAGAAATCCCAGGGCAACGTCATGATTTAAAAGGAAATATCTCCCAAGTCTCGTTGAGTTCAGAGTCAAATCTTCTGTAGTCTCAATGGACTCTGGTTCTGTTCAGAATATAATAAAGAAAAACCAAAAATGTTGTGAATTGTCAAAATGTAAATAAAATTCCTTTCTATATTTTAATTTCATAGTTCATGTAACAACCAAAAGAAATCATGAATGAAGAGGAACAGAAAGAGACATAAATTTATAATATCTGCCCCATTTTCACATAAATGGGGCAGATGACAAGAATCTGCCCCAAAAGGGGAATATGCTGGACGATAATTTGTCCCAGAACTTATTGTGATAAACGATAATATTGTTGTGTTGAGACTATTTTCAAATAATATAAAAGTATTGGCACAGAAATACGAGAACACGTTCTCAAAGATCAAAAAACTTTAAATTCTAAGGAACATTTAACACTGGAAGTGGAAGACATTTTAAAATATCCAAAATAAATAAATAAAACAGCGGAAACAACAAAAAAATTATAAGGTTTCTGTCAAGAAAACGGTCCTTCAAAAAAAGAGCTGGCTGAGAGCAAAGCACCAGACTGAAGACTTTTGTCACCTGGTTTTTGGTGGGAAAGAGAGAAATGATTGAGCTTTTTTATCATGCGATTATTTGATTTCTTTCTTATTGCAACAAACCCACTTTTATTAACAAATTTCAAATACACAAAAAACGAACAAAAAGTACCCATCAAACATCAGCCTATTTTTCAAATTTCTTTTAAATGAAAAATAAAAGAAATTTAGGTTTTTTTTCGCTAAGGAACATTAGCGAAAAAATGTCCATAAACATGTCCATAACCTTCCATAAACACCTTTAATTGAATCGTCTCAGTCCTGAATGTACATTTTTTTGAAAATGTCACTTCCTTTTAAGTTGTTTTTGCTTTCTCTCTTTACAAATCTGTTTTGGATATTGTTTGGAATATTATTGGGACTATATCAACATAAATTTCATTAGAGGTTGAGACACGCAGTGTTTTTGGAGTCAGGTTGGATTTTATGTTGTTTTTGGGCTGGAAACTGTCAGTCGGATCTGGCAACCCTGTTGGTTTAATCTGGCTGAGGGAGTGTGGTGTGTGTGTGTGTGTGTGTTGTTTGGGGAACGGAGGGGGGGACACGAGCTGCAGCACGTGCCGGAGCGCCAAGGCTCCCTGTCTCTGCTTCCTCTCTCTCCCCTACCACTCACCCTCTTCTTCCTCCATTCCTTAGCAACAGCACGACAGAAAAAGTGAGGCAGAAAGAAGGGGGGAGCACAGATGAAGACGCTAAAGAGCAAAAACGGAGGGAGGATTTGAGGGAAGCTATAGTACGCATAAAGCTGTCATCACCAAGGTTTTCCTTAAGGTCCAGGGCGTCTTGCTGCTTTGCCTCCCACAGATCAGCATGTAGCACGTGTTTTTACCTCATGTCATCGTCACACGCGGTTTCGATGAACGATGGAGAGCAGGGTCAGATCCATGTGATAGACTCTACCTGCACCACTTTGCTCCCTCGTATTTATCACCCTTTCAAACAACACTTCATCAGCCGGAAAGTCAGTTTATACAAAAGCGTCGGTAGGTGATTAAATAGAAAGGCTTTCTAAACTTCATGATACACAAAGGAAACCAGATTGAGACGCTTTAAATAGGCCGTCATACAGAAACCCTCATCAAACTGCGCTGTTGTTTTCTTGCGGTCTTGTTGCTCAACTGCTGACAGTATAAGGAGGAGCGGGTGGGAACGTTGAAACTAAAACGGTGGATTTTCTGCAGGCTTCTGGAAGGCCACCTGTCCCCCGTCTTGTGCCAGTCCCCTCCTGGTCTTCGTCAACTCGAAAAGCGGCGACAACCAGGGGGTGAAGTTCCTGCGACGCTTCAAGCAGCTTCTCAACCCGGCCCAAGTCTTCGACCTGGTCAACGGGGGTCCGCACCTCGGGTGAGGAGATGAACCCGACATTAGTGCTTATGGGTTTTAAGGTTTTTTTTTTTTGTTAAGTGCCTTCAGATAACATTAGTTGTGAATTGGCGCCATGCAAATAAAGTTGAATTGATCTGAACCAATTTTGTTTCTGTGTCAGCCTGCGTCTGTTCCAGAAGTTTGACAACTTTCGGATCCTGGTGTGTGGTGGGGACGGCAGCGTGGGATGGGTCCTGTCAGAGATAGACAAACTCAATCTCCACAAGCAGGTGATCCACAGGAATGTGAGGCTGATGTGTTTGAACTTAGTCTTAACACCCTTGAAGTTTCTCATATTATTATCGCATATTTCAATATATCTAATCTAAGGTTTTTATGTCTTCAATCACACACAAAAGTGAAGTTAAATGAAAATTCTGTTTTTTTTTTACTCTTTTGGAAAGTGTTGTGTGCTTTAAAACTGCAGAAAGTGACTTGTATAAAATGTATCACTATGTTGTTGTGATGGCATAAGAATTAAAAAAAAAAAAAAAAAAGAGCTTCTCCACCTCCTTCCTGAGACACCCAAAAAAAACAACCAACCAGAGCCGGAAGGCGGGTCTTAGAGCTGTTAATCACCCTCCTGTATGTGTTGTTCAATGTGCTAATTGAGGCAAAACAACTTACCATTACAGAAAACCATTTCTCCACTGCCACTGGTGGCTATGCTAACTAGCATTACATTGTGGTGCAGCAGAGAGCAAAGGAGGAGGTTGTGAGCAGTATACATGATGGTGATTGACAGCGCTAAGAACCACCTTCTGCTTCTGATTGGTTGTTTTGAGCGGGAGTTTGGAATTTCTGTAGACACAGGAGCACTGCAAAGAGGTGGAGGAGATTGATTACACACATCTATCTCATAACATGATGTCACGTCTTGATGACAGTCTTAGCAAATGTGCAAAATACAATATTTATTTCAAAAGTTACATATTGCAGCTTTAAGTAGAAAACAGGAAGGCTAAATGGAGCAAAGCAACCTCACTCTGTTTCATTCCTCTGACCTGTAACCATGTTGGATTTTTGGGAACCTCATTCTGTGGACTCCCAGCAGATGGTTTGTCTTTCCTGCTGGCCAACTTCCATAAAACACAGTCATGTAACCGGAGCATGCATGACCAAACGCACCCCAGCGACATCACCACGCTGCCCAGTAAACCCCCTGTGCCTGCTGCCTTTCAGTGCCAGCTGGGGGTGTTGCCCCTCGGCACCGGCAACGATCTGGCCCGGGTGCTGGGCTGGGGCCCTTCGTGCGACGACGACACCCAGCTGCCCCAGATCCTGGAGAAGCTGGAGCGGGCCAGCACCAAGATGCTGGACCGCTGGAGCATCATGACCTACGAGATTAAGATCCCACCCAAACACAGCTGCCCCACCACGCCGGAGGGAGCCGACAACTGCCAGGTAGACGGAACGGCCGACACGCACACTCTGACACAGCAGGCCCTCCAGACAGACCGGAGAGTGCCTGACTTTTTTTTTTTTTTTTTTAATCCTGCTTTACTTCAGCTGAGAAGAAGAAGAATGATCCCTCTGCAACAAACTGACACCATTCATCCGTTTCTTTCTTTATGCAGTTTCACATTTCAGCGTATGAACACTCAGTGACCACTCATCTCACAAAGATCCTCAACTCTGAACAGCACTCTGTGGTCATCTCTTCTGCCAAGTAAGTGTTTCACTGTAAGAACTCAGTCTGTGAATCAGCTCACAGGAGCCTTTAATTGGACTAAATGTCAACAGAAAGTACATTTTAAGAGCTGCTGCATCAGTAAAACCAGGTCTTGAAAGCAAGTTATGGGGAGCACAAGTTTATTTTACCACTGGAAAAACAGTAAATTTTATCAAGTATTTCTGTCTAGCTTTTGGTGCAAATGTCCTAGTACACTTGAAATGAGACAAAACGTACTTGCAAGTAACTTTTCAGCAAGATATAGGACCTTGATTTAAGAATGTAATTCCTTAAAACTGCCAAATAAGTAGCAGATTCACTGACAGATTATTTCACTTAAAACAAGACAGTTTGCCCTGAAGAATGAAGTGGTACTTTTTCAGTATTAAAGAACTGTTGTTTTAGATCACTGCGACAGACTGGCGACCTGTCCAGGGTGACCACGCCTCTCGCCCAGAACGTTAACTGGTGATAGACACCAGGACCCCTAAGGGCCCCACTAGGGACAAGGGTGTTAAAAAATGGATGGATGGATGGGTGTTTTAAATTAATCTATATCATTTTGAATTGTTACTTGTAAGTTTGTCTTATTTCGAGTATACTAAGACAATTGGTAAGATTTGCAGTGAAGAAAAACCCAACACAGGCTTATTTAAGCCCTTTGAAACAATTGGAACTTTAAAATCTGACTGAAAATACTTGTGGGAGACCAACTAAAGTAGATCCGATTGTGATTGGGACATCTCTGGCGTGATTGCAGCTTCTGTATCTGAAAACAGCAAAGGAATAAAGATACATTTTTGTTTGTGTTCCTCAGGATTCTGTGCGAAACTGTGAAGGATTTTATTGCCAAAGTGGGGAAATCATATGAAAAAAGCTCAGAGAACGTTGAGGAGTGCGACTCGATGTCTCTCAAAGTAAGTAAAAAAAAAAATCAAATGAAAAGAATCACCATTTTCCTGTTTTATTTTCTTTAACTAGTCTTTTTTTCCTAACTGCCTGCCTCCCTCCTCCCATCAGTGTGCCATCCTGAACGAGAAGCTGGACTCCCTCCTGCAGACACTGAATGCAGAATGCCAGTCCCTGCCGCCGCTTCCCCACTGCACCCCTCCGATCGTGGAAGAAGAACAAGAGGAGGACGAGGAGGAGGAAGAAGAGGAGGACGAAGTCAGCGAGGAGAGCCTGACGGAGCTCAAGGGGAAGCTGGAAGAGGAGGAGACGGAGAAGGGGCGGGGGGCCAGCGGGCCCCCCCAGCAGCTGTTTAAAAGCCGGGAGCAGCTGATGCTCAGGGCCAACAGTCTGAAGAAAGCCGTCCGGCAGATCATAGACCAGGCTGTGAGAGGTGCACTTACTTTCTTACCCTAAAGCAGTGTTTCTCAGTTCCGGTCCTCACGCCCCCCCTACCCTACATGTTTTAGATTTTAGATGTTTCCCTTGTGCCACACACCTGGATTGAATATATAGGTGATTAACAGGCTTCTGTAGCACTTGATGGTCATGCAATCATTGGAATCAGCTGTTCTGGAATAGAGGTACATCTAAAACATGCAGAGCAGGGGGGCCTGAGGACTGGAATTGAGAAGCGCTGCCCTAAAGGAACCACGTATAGCTCGTCTGATGATTTAGGATTCTGCGTGTTTGAGATATTGTTTTATTATAAGAAAACACGAGCACCCGCAGCCAGCCCTGTCACCATCACCAGTTTTGTCGGATGATAAATTGTCCCAGCAGATATTGCGATAAATGATGATGATATTGTTGTTTTTGAGATGACTTCTAAGTAATAAACCGATAGTGGGTTATTAATGGTAGTTTGCTTTCTCAAGAACCAACAAACCTGTAATTTCGTTCACTCTAAACCTGGACGATATTTTAAATATGCTAAATAAAACCCGACAAACAAAAACAAGAAAATAAAAAACACTTCGGTTTCCATAGTTCACTCTAAAAAAGTGTATTGGTGAATAAAATCCACATTAAGTCAATTTAATTAGATATTCAAAAACCCAAAATGTGATAATCAGTTAATCAAATCGATGCCAGGACAGTCCCTGGCTCATGATAAACAAGATTTCTCCCCCACCCAGCCAGTAAAAGAGGTGTGAATACTTTTGCATGGCGCTTATGTGTATTTTTTATTATTATTATTATTCTTTATCCAGATTGTGCAGCGCGTTGTTTTCACTCGTCCTCCGCTTTCTCTCTGCAGTGGTGGATGAGCAGAACGCCCACACGGATGACACGGAGCTTCCGTCGCCGCTCGAGTTCAGGAAGGACAGCGAGGACGAGAACAGGGACAGCGAGAAGGACGAGGACACCAAGGAACTGGAGGCGGTGTCGTGTGAGTGTTTACTCCTTCACTTCGGTCTCTGACCTGCTGGACATCCAGGTTGCACTCCACTTGCCAACCTTTCACTGACTGATTCTGTGTAGATTTCCAAACCAAAAAAAACTTCACTTGTTGCTGAAAGGGAATTTAAATGTCGCCACCTTGTGGATATTCCACTCATCGCAGCGCAGGGATCAGACACACGGCTCATGGAAAAATGTTCTGCTGACGCAAATCATGTTTCCTGTCATAAATAAACTCAGGGATTAGTGCTAAAAGTGAGCGAAGAGGAGCTTCCCTCCTGTGGTATTCCACCTCCTGCTTCAGGATGAGCTGTTCATCTTCACATCTGCAGTTTTCCACAACAGCCTGTTGACACAGAGAAGTTCTCCAGTGATAAATGAGCCTACCTGACGGCAGGGCAGAGCTGCTGTTTGAAGCTGTCCCCCAAGTCCAGACAGGTTACTATGGAGACACCCTCCCCCCCCAGACCGACCACAGGACGTTTCAGTCTCTGCATGGCAGAACGCCTTCCTGTTTATCCGAGTCCTGCTTCCTTTCTTCCTCACTTTTTATTACAGTTAGTCAACATACTGGTAACACTCAAAAGCTCAGCTTTGTGTTGCCACCTTTCCTTTCACTGCATGTCGACTTTTCTGACCTGGAAGCACCACAATCTGAAAGCAAGAAGACGGTTTTAGGTGTTTAAGTTTGACAAATCATCCTTTTCTGCTTTTATATCTTATTTCTTACCCAACATCTATGGGTGTGTGATATGGGCTTTGAATTTTATTATGATATTCTGTAGTACTACTGCAATAACAATTAAAATTATGATAAAAATCTAATTTATTACTTCCTTTTTGGGTAAATGCATGGCACACAAACATAAAAGCATCACAAACATAAATGCCAGACTTAAAAAAAGCATTCCTATTTGAAACAGGCTCAAGCAGGCACTGCATGCGTAAAGAAGTGTGATTATTACATAGAGACTTCATGCAATCACCTTCAAATTTACTGGTATTTATTGATGCTCTCGTGGAAAAAAAACATAAGAAAACTGTAAATGTAACATGTTAGTTAGCTTTTTTTTTAAAATTAGCTGAAATTTATCATGACAACAATAAATCAAAATTCCTGTCATAACAGGAAATTTAAAAAAAAAAAGAAAAGGAGTATTTAGAGTTAACAGTAGCGGTGCACCGATTGCAGATTTCTGACCCATCTATTTGTGTTTTTGACTGAAAAGTCTCTAAGTTCGTCAGGTAGGATGAAGAAAAAATGGGTGCAATTTATCAGTGCACACCAAGTAAAAAATATCTCACAAAGTAACAAATCGTGGTCGATGTAAGCAGTTTTATAGAAAAACGATCAAGCTGAAAACATCCAGTTCCAGGTGAAGAAAACAACACTAACCTTCTGAGAAAAAAACGCTCCGAAACCAGCTTCACTTTACATTTCTTTGTGATACATTACAGTTGAAATCTTATAAGTTGATTATTTGTGGAGCGTGTTCTTCGGTCCACAGACATGCTATTTCTGCCATCAAAAAATACGTTTTTAGGAGCAAAGCAGATGCTCACACAGTCACAGTAAGAACAATCATAGAGGCGTAAATTGATCTTGTCCAAGACGTATCTGCTCCGAAAAGGTCACTGTCAGCTGAAATGTAACATCTATTTTTAGACTAATCGTTGTCATCTTAGTAAAAGTAGACATTATGTTTAGTCGTTTAGTTTTGTGTGAATTAGCATGTATTTGAAGGTTTTGGTTATTCCGTTGTCTCTTGCTTGCTGACGGCTGCTTAATTAACTGTTATCATAGCGCCTGGTTTTCAGTATTAGATGAAAAAGGTTATAATTTATATGGTGTGTTGTTTTGAGCCCTAGGAGCCATTCGGTTCTGTCGAGAAAAGACCGAATTGTTTCCTGTGTGCTTCTCTGTGTGTTCAGCCGCTAGGAGTCCCTGTTCCCCAACAGAGAGCAGAGTGAGCCGCAGCACCCAGTCGTACGGCCCCTTCACCATCACACCCTTCACCACCAGCAAGGAGAACCTCCCCGTGCTCAACACACGCATCATCTGCCCTGGTAAACACACACTTCAACACCAAAAAGTCCCCTCTCCGTCAGAAGCCACGGCCCGTGTGCCGTTTCCTGACGGATGCTTTGTGTTTGTGTGCAGGGCTGAGAGCTGGGCTGGCCGCATCCATCGCCGGAAGCTCCATCATTAGCAAGATGCTGCTGGCTAACATCGACCCGTTCGGCGCGACGCCCTTCATCGACCCCGACCTTGACTCCCTGTGAGAGCTAAACTACCTTCACTTCTCTTTGTCGTTCACACGTCTCTGTTCTCTCTGGTTGCTCTCTGAAGTTGCGTTTCCATGACAAATGTGCGCAAATCTTTCTTGATATTCCGCTAGTGTCCAAAAAGAAACACCATTTCGTAACTGTGGGGTTTCTATTAAATAAGAAATTATATTTAAATCACACGTGGATAAGCTTGTTCACCTGATCAGACATTAAAAATTATGACAGAGAAATTCTGCGATATAATCATGACTTATCCACGGTGCTAGCGTTCATCCTCTACCAGCCAATCTGCGTTTTATTCAGGCATCAGCGTGACAAGCTCCACCTACTTGGGAGTGGCGTTTTAGGGAAATTGTTGTCGGCCATTTTACAGAAGAGCTATGGATTCAATATGTTAGAATGACACAACATTGTATGAGCTGTGTTGCTGTGAGAGCTCTGTTTGAGCAAGCAGCAACAAATCATCATCTTCCTACCACTTCCTGTCGTCTCCTTCGTTGTTTCTGCCAGTAGTAACATCCATCTGTTCGTCACATGCCCCTTATGATGCGAAAAAAGTGTTTTGTGAAACACATCTATTTCGATACAACTGAAAAACCATCTCATGCTAGATCAAACAAAAACTTTTACCGAAAACGTCAGTTTTCCCCAAAATGGCTGTTTCCATTAAGCGAATTGATTTTCGTAACTTTTGCAATTTTATGGCTAATGGAAACGTAGCTAGTGCCCGTCTTGCTTACAGATGTTTTTTTTGTCTCCATGTGCGGCAGAGAGGGCTACATGGAGAAGTGTGTCATGAACAACTACTTTGGCATCGGCCTGGACGCCAAGATCTCTCTGGAGTTCAACAACAAGAGAGAAGAGCATCCAGAGAAATGCAGGTGAGAGCCCAGGCTGGGCGATACATCGATTTGATCGATTAATCAAAGTTTTGGGGTTTTGAAGATTTTATTCATGGAAAATATTAATATATCAATAAAACGACTTTTACACCATCTACACTTTCCCACCCCAGGAGTCGTACAAAGAACATGATGTGGTATGGTGTTCTGGGCACCAAAGAGCTGCTGCAAAGAACCTACAAGAACCTGGAGCAAAAAGTGCAGCTGGAGGTGAGGAACCGATGGTGTAAAAGGTTTCAAAATGATTATTGAAACTGTTGGATGGACGTTGAACCCCAGCATTCGATGTCACCTGCTGTCACACGGCTTGCTGCGAGTCTTGGCGTGTTGTAGATCAGGACACACTCCAAGTGTTCAGCGAACCGTACATGCGTCACTTATCAGTGCAAGTGAAGCATCTACACGCCACACAATACGATTAAGTCATTTTATTTTGATGCCATTCCTGCAACATTTGAGTGTCACTTGGGTAAATCTCCTGCACTACCCCACTAATTCGGCATGTGGGTTGTAAAATCGTACGGAGAGCTCATGGAGCGACTTTGCCCTGGTGTCTTCCAGTGTGACGGTCAGTACATCCCCCTGCCCAGCCTGCAGGGGATCGCCGTGTTGAACATCCCCAGCTACGCAGGCGGAACCAACTTCTGGGGCGGCACCAAGGAGGATGATGTGAGTACATTCACAGTAAAGAAAACACTCTTTTTCCTCCTTTGCCAGCTACTGAATGCCGGTGCGGTCATTTAATAAACTCAGGATGGTTTTTAGTTTTTGTGTTTCCAAGGATGTTATTTAAAAACTTCCAGTTAATACTTCATAGGTAAACTGATTTACCTGCCA
Organism: Poeciliopsis retropinna; assembly: GCA_010277075.1. NCBI lineage: Eukaryota > Metazoa > Chordata > Actinopteri > Cyprinodontiformes > Poeciliidae > Poeciliopsis > Poeciliopsis retropinna. The sequence goes on from VMRM01000012.1 coordinate 20,973,494, forward strand.
GCAGTAGGTAGATCAGTGCTTCTGGTGCGTTTACTGTGCATCAATGATCCATCTAAGGTGCCTGAATCAAAATGCACTCCTGCAGCTGCAGCTATCTTAAAAAAACCAAAGCACTTCATCTCTGCAGATTGATTTAGTATTTTTGCTGAGAAACATCTTCAAATGCAGCAGATGCGTGCAGACACATCTCTCATATTGTACTGCGATGCTGTGCAGATCTTCTGCGCTCCGTCGTTTGACGATAAGATCCTGGAGGTGGTGGCCGTGTTCGGGAGCATGCAGATGGCCGTATCCAGAGTCATCAAGCTGCAACATCATCGCATAGCCCAGGTGAGCAGCAACACGGACGGCAGCGAGAACGACAGTCAGCGTCCTCCCATCTAACCCGCATCTCTGTCTGAATCAGTGCCGAACGGTGAAGATCACCATCCTGGGAGACGAGGGCGTTCCCATCCAGGTGGACGGCGAGGCCTGGATCCAGCCGCCAGGAGTTATCAAGATCCAGCACAAGAACAGAGCGCAGATGCTCACCAGAGACCGGGTGAGGGAGATACGCCGAGTGATGGGGAGGAGAGAGGCAGGACGACATGGCTTAAAAATAAAATCTCCTGGTTTGTTTTCAGACCTGATTCAATTTTCGATTTTTATCTTTTTTTGTCATTTCTTTTCTCAAAAAGAAATTAAAAGTGTCAGAAAATATTTTTAAAAAGTGGATTTTTATACTGCAAAAACACAGAATTTTACTAAGTATTTTTTGTCTAGTTTCTAAGGCAAATATCTTATCACACTTGAAATAAGACAAAACTAACATACAAATAACTTTTCAGCAAGATATTGGAGCTTGTTGAATTCAATAATTCCTTGATATTGATAAAAAGCACTAGTTCCACTGGCGCATTTTTTCCATGTTATTATATAAGTGAAATATTCTGCCAGTGGAAATAGTACTTTTCATCAGTATTAAGGAATTATTGACTTAAAACAATCTCCTAGTTCTTGCTGAAAAATTCCTAATGAATTAGTTTTGTTTTATTTCAAGCGTACTAAGATATCTACACTAGAAACTACGAAAATACTTGGAGAGAGTTTGGGTATTTGCAGTATTTTAATTATCCATTCTGTATGACAGAGTAGTTATGAGAATATAGTCATAGTTTTTTATACAATAAAGATGCAATTTTACCAGAACATCTAAAATGTAGGAGCAAACATTTGTTCAAATTAAATGTTATTTTTTATGTTGGAGTTCTCATAGAATTACTACTTAAATGACCTATTAGAAACCTATTAAGAGTTTAATATTTCAATTTTATTGTCATGACTTTGTTCTTGTAACATTATGAACTTAGCCTGACCCTTATATTTTGTCAAGACTTGAATTCAAAGTGAAAATTAACTTAAACGGTAAAAAAAAAAAAAAAAAAAAAACTTGTAAAGTAAGATGGCCACCCTGGTCTTGATGGCCTCACTCTGAACTATGGGAACCCAAGGAGTGCTCTGATGAAAAAAGAAAATCCGGATTCCCCAAAACTTAAATCTTCAGAAACCAAAAAGTTATTTAATGCTAGTATTGGTTTTATTGCTGCTCTGACTTATCCTGAATCTTTTCAAATTGTTTCCTGCAGGCGTTTGAGAACACACTGAAGTCCTGGGAGGACAAACTGAAGTACGACAAGCCCCCCCTGCGGCCTCACCTCTACCCACAGCAGTCTGTGGATCTGGCCACAGAGGAGGAGAACGCCCTGATGCAGATGTGCGCCCGGGCGGCCGAAGAGCTCATCACAAGGTAGGAACCCTTGATCCAGAACGTCAGGCCCGAATCCACAGCCTTGGCTCCGGTCCTGTAATCGTTCTCTCCATGTGGCCGCAGGATATGTGAAGCTGCAAAAACCAACGGGCTTTTGGAGCAGGAGCTGGCTCATGCTGTTAACGCTGCATCTCACGCCATCAACAAAATGCACCCCAAGTTCCCAGAGGTAAGCAGCTAACACAACCAGGACAGCACATCACTACAGTCTGTTTTAAAACAACAGACTTAAAGTTGCACGATGTAACTTTTACTAAAAATAGTTTTTTTTACCTATTTGTAGAAAATATGACATAGATAAACTGTGACTAAATCAAGCTCCTGTGCCTTCTCCCAGTGCTAACTAGAAACAACCAATCAGAACCTGAATGAGGGTCTTAGTGCTGTCAATCATGCCTATTTGCACGTCGCTCCCCCTCTCACCCACTCCTCCTTAATTAGCATAACCACCAATGATGGCAAATAAACAGTTTTCCTGTAATTTTGAACTGTTTCTCCACATTAGCATATTTAACAGCGCGGTCACAGGGTTGATTGACAGCAGTAAGACCCGCCTCCTGGCTCTAATTGGTTGATTTTGACCGAGCGGTTGATTGATGATCTGTCTCATAACAAACTGTCACTGTCATAACAAATATATAAAATAACAAACTGCAACTTTAAAGCTAAACTGCACCTAATTTTTTACTCTAGCCATGTCTCTCATGTTTCTACACTGCAAAGACACAAAATGTTAGTCAGTATGTTTGTCTAGTTTCCAGTGCAAATATCTTTGTACATTTAAAATAAGATAAAACTAACTTACAAGTAATTTTTCAGCAAAATATAGGAGCTTGTTTTGAATCAATAATCCCTTAAGGTTGATAAAAAACAAAAAAAAAGTACTAGTTCCACTAGCAGATTATTTAACTCGTAACAGGAAACATGTCTTGTTGCTCGTGTTCAGGATGTTTAATGGACCGTTTATTGTCTGTGAGCCTCACTACCGCTTGTGTTCCTTCTCCAGAGTCTGACGAGGAACACTGCTATCGAGGTGGCGAGCACCGTCAAGGCGCTCCACAACGAGACCGAGTCTCTTCTGTTGGGCCGAGTCTCTCTGGTTAGTTCTGGAATTGATTCTCTTCTGTATATAGAAGAGAAGAGAAGAGAATAGAAGAGAAGAGAATCTTCTATATACAGAAGATTATATATATATATATGTATATATATGTGTATATATATATATATAATCTTTTGGTTTGACCAAATTTGACCAAAATTCCTAGTTTTATTGCTAAAATGAGTTGACTTTTCCTGCTTCTGGCAGCAACTGGACCCGCCTGAGGAGGAGCAGCTGTCCAGTGCTTTGCAGAGCCTGGATGTTGAACTGGGCAAACTGGGAGAAATCCCCTGGCTCTACCACATTCTGCAGCCCAACGACGAGGAGGTAAGCAGCCTCTGTCAGCAGCTCCCGCTTCTCACAGCTGAGACAGGTCTGTTCATGTACACAGATGTAAACAAAAGACAACGTAACAAGTAGGGAAGTAGGTGAACCCTTCCTCTAAATCAAATAGCCATTTCAACCGTACGCAATATGTAAATCCAAACAGAAATTGAAGTTTATCTCAGTTATAGAGGTCAAAATATGATCGGTAGAAACAGTTCTTATGTTGCAAAAACAGCCAGCCTCCTCTTAAAACCTGAAAATATACATCTGTAGAGGAGATAAAAAATATTAATCAGCAAAGACTAACCATAGAGCCATTAAAAACATGGCCTAGTTTTTTTTAGAGATTTTTTGCTTTTATTTTTTTCACTGTTAAAAATGAGCCTTTTATTGAAACTACTCTGAGTGGAAAAAAGAAAAAACATTCAAAAACATGGAGCTGGCCTCTTTGCCGTGCTGAACAATTACAGTTATCCATTCCTGCCAGCAGGTGGCGTAGCCTGCACATAAGCATGAAATACTGTGTACCAAAAGAAATGTACTAAACCCTGAAAGGTTTACCAAGTAAATTCGTGTAAATCTGTTAACGTCAGAGCATTTTTCCCATTATATCTTAGCTTAAGCTAGATTTGTTCACCATAAGATTTAGTCACATTAGAAATTGTTTTTTTAACAGGTGATATATATATATATATATATATATATATATATATATATTTGTCAATCTTTTATCCAGCTGAAGTTTCTGTAACTTTCTATCTCAGGGGTCCATCTTAACCCAGTTAGTGTGAGTCTGGTCTTTAAGTCTTGGTCAGCGTCAGTCTGACACCTTGAGGTCACAGCGACACATTACAACCCGGTTCTAATGAAAACAGAACCAAACCGTAAGACTGTCAACGCTTTATAGTTGAGCTTAATTTAGCTAATCGTTATCTAAAATAAGCTAACAATTATTTTAGTAATTGATTGCTCTATTCATTATTCTGGCAAGTAATTGGTGAAAAAAATGACATATTCTGCAAATTTTTTTCTTTTGACCACTTATGCCTATTTTATACAATATATATTTTAAAATGTGCAAAACAAATAAGTCAATTCCTTTTTAAGAAAGAAAATAAACATTTTATTTCCTAAGCCCAATCGCAGCATTCCTTTAGTGAACACTTAATCATTTATAACAAAGAATTCATCTGACAGCTGATGCGCCTGTATATACAAGTTAAAGATTATTCGATTATTAAATTTGTTGATTATTTCAATAGTCAATTCATCAATTGATTAATCACTTCATCCCTAGCATTTAGTTTTTTCTTAAAACTAATGTGCTTTTCCAGGTTATTTTGCTTTTAAAATGTAAAGTTTCAGCTTTGACTTTCCGATTAGTGCAAGCCACTCCCCTCATAAATCACAAGACATGTAACTGTAATTTAAAAAACAAACAACTTCTCTGTCAAAATGGCCACATTTGGTTGCTCACGATTGATTTTCCAAAAGCAATAAAAAGATAAGGCATCAAAGCGGCATGAATACTTTTTATAGTCACTCGCTACGTTTCCACTGACCAAAAAATTGCAGCAATTGGACTTAAGAAAACAAACACGACAATTTCAAAAAGGCTCCAGTTTATTGATAAAACGTCTTTGCACTAGGATGAGGTGACTTTTCAGCCATATCAAAATTAGTATGTTTCGTAAAACTGCTATGAAAATACTTTTTCACATCATACAAATTATGCGATCAACAACCAGATGCTACTACTGGCAGAAAAAGACGAAGATGACAGGAGAGTGGCAAGTTGTTTTTAACAACTTACCACGTGAACAATCTTATTCACCTGTGATTGTGATTGTGTTTCTTATTTGACAGAAACACTGCGATTGCTAAAGGTTGGGTTTTTTTGACGTTCGCGTAATATCGTCTATGTTTTGCTCTCACATTTGTAACGGAAACACAGCTAGTGTATGCTGCGGCCATTGATTGGGAAAAGGCTGCATCGGGCCCCATAAAGACAATGTTTCATAGTGCATCCCCCCCACCCAGATCTAAGTCACAAAGTGTCACCATGATTTTAGTCTTGCTAATATAGCATTGCTCCAGAGAACAAGAGAGTTGAGTAGCTAAATGAAAGGCTATAGGTTGACTGTGCTTATGTACCAGGACCCCTCTCTGGGTTACGGCAAGAGGAACAGTCGCAGCAGCGTGTTCCGCATAGTGCCCAAGTTCAAGAAGGAGAAGGCCGCCAAGAAGACGAGCCCTCAGTCAGGTAGGGGCGCTCGCACCCTCACCTCTCTGAGCAGACACACATACCTACAGCTGCTCAGGAAGAGTCAAAGGTCAATTAGCCCCGAAGCATAACGTGGTGTTTTGGAGGCCGCGTTGCTTCCTTTAGATAAGGACGTGCATGAAGTCGACACGTAGAGGTGGAAATGCTTGGTGACGGAGTGTGGTTGAGGTGATACATCCCGAACCATCGACCTGCACCCCTTCCCCTTCATTCATTCACCCGTCTGGGTTTGTGGAAGAGCGGAGGTGATCCGGTTGTAGCTCGTCAGGCTGGATCAGTTGTCCAGGCGGGTAGGGGGGAGGGTCTTCCTGTCACTGCAGGCTGAACTTCCTGCAGACCACTCAGGCTTCTGCCTCCTCTCTCCTCCTCCGTTTTCTGTGTCTGAACCCCAGTTGATGCTAAGCCTGTCGCAATAATCAATAAATCAGTTAATCTCATGATGAATTAGAAAACATTTGCATGGTTCAGCGTTGTTCTCTTTTCTCCCTCTCTTTCTACCAAACACTGGATGACTGAAGTCTTTGGCCTCAATTTGTCCCTTTAAAAAAAAAAAAAAAAAAAATCAGTTTAGTTTGCCAAGACTTGAGCGTCCATTTTGTTTGTTCTTTTTAGGTGTTTTCTTTATTTATTCTGATTATTTAAAATGTCTTCCAGTTCCAGGTGAACTTGCATTATTATGGCATTATGACTATATTACTTGAAAATGGTCTGAAGACAACAATATTATCGTTTGTCGCAATAACTACTGGGACAATTTGTTATTGTGACAGGCCTAGTTGAAGCATGACCCCCCCCCCCCTTCACCTGTACTCACCCCAAGACCACAGTCTGATGACCTGTGATGACCTGAAACAGAATGCATCCTTCTTACCACCTATCAGCCTCTTCATCCTTTCCCTGCCAAACCGCCGCCACTGCATTTCTCTCCATCCTTCCTCTCTTCCTCACCTGTAATTTATCAGTTTGTGCCCACCTATGAGCTTTTTTTTGTGTGTGTGTGTGTGTGCGTGTGCTTGTTTGTGACGCCATCTCCATACTTGCGTGTGTGAGAAAGAGTCTGGGTGAAATGAGTCAGAGATTCAGGTGAAGTGGTACCTGTGAGGCGCTCTGAGCCCCTCTCTGCTCTGCTTTGTGTGCGCGTGTGTGTGTGTGTGTGTGCGGGTGCGTGTGCGGGTGTGTGTGTGAGTAGTGGAGAGGTGGGGCACAGAGGAGGTGGGCGTCTGGCTGGAACAGCTGAGTCTCGGGGAGTACAGAGACACCTTCATACGGCACGACATCCGAGGCTCAGAGCTGCTGCACCTGGAGAGGAGGGACCTAAAGGTAATCACACGCACACACACACACTGGTGTTTACAACTCGTAGTGAGTCCAACAATCAGTTCTTCCTGTCGCCTGTCGGTGTGCTGCTTCTCTATGGCTCTGTGGCCTGTCCCATGTCTCCCTGCTGCATCGCTCTGCTTGGCTTCTACTGTCTGGTGTTGCTCGGTGATAAGACCTGCTAACCCACTAACGCTGTGTTTACTGACCAGGAGGGAAGCAGAAGACACTGGGGAGGGGGGGTAGGGGGGGATCCGAGCCTAGCTTGAGCGACTTGTTGAAGACCACAGTCTGATGACCTGTGATGTTTAAAGGGGCAGTATTGTGTAAAATCATCTTTTTTGAGCTTCACATCATGTTATAATGTTATAGCGTTGCCTTGACTCGTTCATGGATGTCTGAGAAATCCTTCATGGCAACAATTCAACTGTGCAAAAACGCCTGGTTGGTCCAAGCACCGCCTTCGAGTTCCTCCTAAAACACAAAGACGTATCACTGCATCAAATTTAGCATGAACCAATAATGTAAGGGTGTTTCTGTTAAATATCTGACGGCCAGATGACTGTTTTTTTTTTTTTACTTTTGACCAATTTATATTTTTGCTTATTTACAGGTTTATTGTCTTTTAGGTCTCTGTTAAATGACTGATTGTAATTGGTTCACTGCACTGAATGAAAAATGTCTTATAGGATTTTTGTTTTTGCTCTAGTTCTGTTTAATTCTTTAGTGTACAAACTAAATTATAATTCATACTCGTAAGTGTTTTTGTATTATTATCTTGTGTATAAAGCACTAAATTTCTCTCTTCTAAAAGGGTGTATAGTCTGGGGTGTGATCAGTCCTGCTTGAAAAACTTTAAAAATACAAAAAAGCAAAGTAATGCTTTCAGGTTTGGTTAACAATACGGGTAAAGGATATTTCATATCCAACTGTTAAAAGATGAAAATACATGTGCTAATGAATAAATCCCTGCATCAGTCTAAGATGTGATAACACTTTCTGCTTCTTTACCGGTTTCCAGAAAACCGGTAAAGAATCAAATCCATCACCTGGACTGAAACCCAATCAATCGTCCTCATGTCACGGTTACCTTTTCCTTTTTAGGGAAGTTGGTTTTGTTTCTGAGAAATAATAAACTGATGTTTGTTGTTTCTCATGTTTGTTGCTTTAAACTGATGCTGAAACACACTATGAGTGTGTATGCAGTGTATATCCAAGTAAAAAAGTTGAGTTAAAAATGTACAAATTTGTTTTCTTTTAAATGTCCTGGATTGGACAATTTTGAGTCTAGAAACTTTGGAAGGTTCTATCCAAAAGTGATTGGGGATCAAGAGAAGCACTCACTTCTAGGTTGTACTTCCTAGTTTATGAAATGTGTCAATAGCTGCGTTTCCTTTATGAATGTACACATAACTTTGTCCATGTTCCGCTACTGTCAAAAATAAACACAATTTCAAAATTCCGGAGTTTTTGTTAAATAAAAAACGTGATCAAAATCACATGCAAATCAGTTTGTTCACACAGTAAGTCATTAAGAAACATGCCTACCACTTCCTGTCTTTGTCTTTTCCACCAGTGGTAACGTCCGGCTGTTGGTCATGTGACTCGTGTGATGCGATAAAGTGTTTCCAATGCACTTTTGTGAATAATACAAATTTTAATGCAGATGAGAAACCACCACATCCAATCGCAATTTTCTTTTTTCTTTTTTTTTTTTTCAATTGACATGTTTCCATTCAGCCAATTTTTGGAATTCCTATTTTTCAATTTTACGGTCCATGGAAACGCAGTCATTGTTGCAGAGCAGATCTTCCTTTGCTGTATAGCTCTAGTGTTTTGCAACTTTACACACACAATAGGAAATTAGAACCATAGAAATCCCTAACAGCTCCTCATACAAGCTTGTGTTTGGTCACAGTGCTTGACTTCTTCTGTTTTGTCTCCTTGTCGGATCTCAGGATCTGGGGATATCGAAAGTGGGTCATATGAAGAGAATCCTCCAGGGAACTAAGGAGCTGGCCAAGGTCTCCATGGTCGACCTTTAACCTGGGAGCAATAACTGCCAGAGAGGGGGAAGCCACACATTCCCCCCTAACGTGGGAGTTTGGGAGCACCGTAGGCAGAGAGAAAGAGAGAGAGACAGGAGACGGGTATTCAAGTGGAGCCGGCTTTAACCGCTCCGCCGTGAGCGCCCTTGTGACGGTGCGGACGGGACCAGGACGTGCTAGTGTACCTGTGTGCGCGTGTGTGTGCGTGTTCGTGCTGCGGTGCCAACATGACAGTCCAGAAAGCTGAGAAAAGTTCAAGATGGAAGTCAAGAATCTTCATAGCAACAACAACAAAAAAAAGCCATTTCAAAGTTAATAACCACTCAAGCACACTATCAGGTATGCAAGAATTTATATTAATAACTAGATGTCTGATGAACGAGTAGCATAAATAAGACTTCCATGAGTTCGGGGCTTTCTTTTAGTTGGAGTTGAGCGAGAAACTGCAGATGAATCTTGAGCATTAAAGCAACCGTCAGGATTCTGCCGAAGCAGAAAAACAAACATCTCCATCTGCCGTCGGGACGCGGTCGCATGCTACGCTTGCTAAACTTTTAAGTATCTTTAACTGCATGATTAGTGTCTTGATTTTTTGGTGTGCAAGATAACACTTGAAGTTTTACATGTCTTATTAAGTATTACAATGCCATTTGTTACTACTGAAACCAAGATGGTGTGCTTTTTTTTTTTTTTTTTTTTTTTTTTTCTTCCCCCTCTCTTGCTCGATTTAATTTATTTTTGCTAGCATGACTATGACGTGTCAAAGTTTTCTGTCAAGTGCCATACTTTCGGTCATTTGTTGTAAAACTTGCTTTACGGCGGTCATCATAGGAAGACGAACGACGAGGTAGAAATTGGTGGAGTTGTTGTACTTGGATGTGAAAACAGAACCAAAGTGAATGTTGGAGGAAAACCTGATGATTTTTGTTTCAAGGAACCGTGAGGGGTCTCACTTCCGCTCAGGCAGAGACTAACAATTTTAAGGAGACGCTGCTGGTCAGGGGCCAGACAAATATATTATAGGGTTGTTCAGTGTTTTTTTGTTTGTTTGTTTTTTTTTTTGTTGTTGTTAGGAATATCTAAAAGGCACTTTTAACATCTTGCTTTACGCAAGTGCCCATCCTCATATCATTTACATAGATTAAAAACAACAACAAAAAAAATCACCTCAACTTTGTATCTTTTGGCAGTTTTAACTAATGCAAGATAGCAATTAGGTAACCAGTTCTGAAAATGTAACGAAACAGTTTATCTTCTTTTTCCACGTTGATAGAAACTTTTTCCTGTTAGTTTCTTTAAGATCGATGGCATTACAGGGTATATTTCTAGATGTGATGCTAGGTTTGTACATACTTATGCACTGTATATACGGTAAACAAGTGGATGCAAACGATGTTTCTAAGTGTTGTAGCCTTATGCATTTTGTAGTTTTGCTGACTTGGCATGCATTCGTGAAGAGCTCCCACTTTTGGACAAAGTGTATTGCTGATTTTGTTCTGCTCTCTTGTACATGTTAACATTGTTGTATTCTAATGATGGTGCAATATCTGATCTCTTGTTTTGTTTCTCTCTCTTAAATTTTGCAAAATGATTTCTATCTGCCGGGGGGGGGGTACATCTAAACTTGTGTTTTTATTTATGTTTATGTTTTTTTGTTGCTATATTTTGTTAAGTCTGGGAGAATTTGTAAAGTTCGACCCCATAGCTGTTTCTTACATGCTCCAGACTTCTTCCAGTGGTTGATTTGTTTGTAGATTTGCTCCTTTGTGCTTCCAAGATGATACTCTAATAAGACTGTCTGTGAATGGGTTGACTAGGCAGACGTGACTGTTGTGTTATCACGTATCATAATGTTTGTTTGTGCATTTGTGTGCACAGACAGTTAGTAGCTTGACATGCAAGAAGTTGTATAAGTTCAGCTACAAAACAATCTTTATTTTTAGCTTCTTTTTTTTTTTTGGCTTTTCCTTAAAAAAACAATTAATATTTTGCAGGTTACGACACCCTACTAGGTTTGCACATTCAATGTATTTGTCTCTTCATTTCAGGCCGATAAGACATTATGAAAGAACGGAGGGAGACAGACGATAAAGCTTGTTTCATTTCTTCCAATACAAACTGACATTTCATAATTGAGGCTAGGGAATAATATTTGGTCGATTTTAGCTGTGCGGTAGCTGCGTTTCCATTACAAATGTGTGCAAAACTTTGTTGGTATTTTGTTGAGTCGCAGTTGCGGTGTTTCCACTAAATAAGACACACAATTAAAATCCCAGTGAGTCATTAAAAAACATTCTGCGCCATCATCCTCCTGCCACGTCCTGTCATCTTCTTTGTCATTTCCGCCAGTAGTAACATCTGGTTGTTGATCACGTAACTCGTGTGATGTGAAAAAAGTGTTTCCATTGGAGTTTCATGAAATACAATCATTTCAATACGGCAGAGTAACCACCTCATCAAAACCTTTTCTTTTCCAAACACGTGAGTTTTTTTCAAAAATGTAGAGTTTCCTTTAATTGAATTTATTTTTGCTATCCGAATTTGCACAACTGTATGATCAATGGAAACGTAGCTAGTGTAGACCTTTCAATTATATTACACTTACGGTGTCTTACAGTGCAATTCGTACCACTTGGTGCCACAACCTTCAATGCACTTCATGTGGTGAATTGACAGCAAAGGATACATGGCTTTCAGTTGTTTCTGATAAGTGTGGCATGCATTACTATTTTTCCTTCTTGAGTCAATATTCATGGAGAACCCAAAGACTCAAAATCTTGCAAATTCTTCTTATCAAAACAACTCAAACTCTGTCAAATTGGATGGAGAATTTTTTTAAACCTAAATCTTGGATTTAGATGTGAACTTTTGCTAGGCCGTTTTAACACATGGATTTACCTCGATCTAAGCCCTTGTCACCTTAGATGTGTCTTCTGACAAAGTCTCACCTCTCAAGTCTTTTGCAGTTATTTCCCCGTCTCGATCCATCGTTTCATCAACTATGACTAGTTTCTCTTTCCCTGCTGATGAAAACGTCGCCACTCCATGATGCTGCCACCACCATGTTTCAATATGGGGTTGTTGTTTTCAGTATTGGTAGTTTTCAATACATATATGCCAAACAGCTCTGAGCAGAGTTTGTTAAAAGTTTCTACTCTGTAGGAAATTGGTTGCATGCTATTTTATTTAGAGGCATCAGACTGAAAAGGGGTGAGTAAAAATGAATGCAACACTTTCATAATTTTTATTAATGTAAAAAAAAAACTGCTTGGCACTCTGCAGTTATGTGCTACTAAGCGTGGGTTCGCCACATAAAATCTTACTAAAAGGCATTGAAGTTTTGTGGCAGAAATGCAATTAATCGTGTAAAAACCTAAACAGTATGAATTGTTTTGTAAAGTACTTTCTGCATTTAATGTAGGTGCAAAACAAAACAAACCAGTTCAATATGTCTGTCTTGAGGGACCGCACGCCCCCAAAAGGTGACTGAATGCATCATCGTGTGTTACCTGTAATCTCCCTCAAGGGGGCGATCTAACACACGTCAACTCCCAACGCAGGCAGCTGAAGCTCGACAGTTTCTTACAGCGACAATCAGTTCGGTTGACTGTGGAGCTGCTTTGAAGACATAAATATGTGTGTTATTTTCTTATCATGCTGCCAAAGATACTTGTCCCATTGCAGTGCTAGCTCTTGATAAGCGATCACTTACAACAGCCTCTCTTTAGAGCAGAGAGTTCTCTTCGTTCCTGTTTAACAGTGGAAGTCAGTCACCACTGTCCTCCCATGATGGGTTCCCCACTGGTCTGTAAATAATGCTGCAAACTGCCTGGTTTTTACAAAAACCAACTGAACCCATGCGGATCTGTAAAAGACAAATGAACACGTCGTCTTATTTGTTTTGGGGTTTTTTTTTGCTGCGTGCGTGTGTGTGTGTGTGTGTGTGTGTGTGTGTTTTTAAGTGATGGGAGAAAAGAAAAGCGAGTTTCATTTGTTTACATTATGTTTACAATGGCACAGGTTTCCTTTGTAAGACTATATATGTAGCTACAGACAATATTTGCATATTTATTGCCTAAGGTTTAATGATATAACGTGTATTGTGTTTTCACAGTTGGAATATAATGTTACAGTTCTCACCTGTATTACTTATCTGGATGATTTTGGTAAAGTAGTTGATCATTTTTATGACTACTATAAGTGACTGTTTTCTGTGCCTTTTTATGGTTAGAATGCATGTTTACCTATTTATTACGATTTGGAGTCACTGAGATGTGTATTTTTGTATTCGGAATAAATAAATGATTCAGCCCTTGTTGTACATTTTAAGGTGCCTTGAAACAGGCCGCCTGTTCATATCTCTCTTCTTCAATAAAACCAAATACATATGCAGTGTGTTTCTGTCTCCTTCTGGTGTGACACATGACCAGGACAATAATGAATGTTTTTTTTTTTCTTATTGTTATACAAGTAGAACTAGCAGGTTATGCTCTAGATGTTGCAGATATGAGGGAATTCAGACATTTTGGAGCAGAGATGCATCTAAAAGTTGCAGCCCTGAAGGACTGGACTTGGGGACCCCTGTGTTTTGACAATTCAGCCGATCAATTTTCACGCCTTTCAGATGTCGACCAATCATTTTTAGTGAAATGGTCTTAGCCCCACCCACTAAAATAATTCGCAAAACTAAAAAATAAAATATTTCGATTATTAGTATTATGTAAAAAAGATGAGCTTGAGCGTTGCATCATGTTATAATGTTATTCCCACGACTTACTTGAAGTGTTGCTTTGATTCCCTATTTCATGTTTGAGAAATCATTTAATCTCAAAAGAACAGATCAGTTACTTTATGCTGTGGAATCAGACTCATTAGATGAAATCATTCTTTAGGTCCCACTGTTAGCTCTTGACAGACATGTCTTTGTAGCTAAAACCCACCATAGAATCTGTTGAAGTTTTAAATAGTTTCAGTGTTGATGTGCCGACGGTAAGCAAAAGTTTCCATAGATTGTGGTTTTAGGAGGGGTGTGTGGACGGAGGGGGGAAAGGGGATGGGGCAAATTTCCGAGGTAAATTAAAAACAGACTTCATCACTGTGACAATACAACTGGAAACAAGTTTGTAAAGATAGGCACAGCCTCTCTGAATTAAAAATAATAATTAAATAAAATACATGTCAGGACAAAACAAAGCAAAATAAATAAATAAAAATTCTATGGTGCCAGTATGTCAAATACATAACATATTCAGCTTCATATTTGTAGTTTAGCTCTCTGTCGTGTGGGTCTCCTGGCTGCTTCTTTCTCTCATCTTCACCATGTCTTGGTAGGTTTTCAGTTCCACCAAGCTTTCATTCTCAAATGATGAATCAGTTCGCTGGGACATGATATTGATCTATAACCTAAGCCTACTTTAACCTCCTCTGCCTGTGCTGCGTTCTTCATGCTGCTGTTTGTTCTCTAGCTCTTCTGAGGTTATTAAAGAACAGCTGGATTTATAATGACATTCAATCACATACACATTCAATCCAGGCTATACCCTTTTTCAGAATTTTATTTGTAAAAAACACACACACACACACAAAAAAGAAAAATCTTGAAACTCTCCTTTTCTTCTTTATTCCATTTATGATCCACTTAATATCCCAATAAAATACATTGACATTTCTGGTTAAAACTAAGTGTGAAGATGTTTAAGGGGTGTGAATAATTTTGCCAGTCACTGCACAGAAAGAGTGATTATCAGAGAAAAACCTGAGTGTGGAATTTGGTAGGATGATCCACTCCACGTGGATGCTTACATCATCACTGTTTGACTTGTGTGCAGTCAGAGTACATGAATTGTCACACACACTAAGTAGCAGAGTAAATGTTAGCCAATTTTGAGACTAAAGTAAAATGCATCACTGAACACATTTAAACCACCCTTAATGTATTCGCTATTCTACTTTCCCGCAGCTAGATTTTATTATATTTTTTTGTTTTCCTCAAAGTGTTAGTTTCATGTTGCTCTTCTTGTTTGTAGTTAAGTCTATGTAGCAAATTCATAGAAAAGGAAAACAAAAAAAGAGACAATTCCAATGCAGCTTTATTCATTTGTTGGATTCTAAGTGATTAAATGTATTGCCTCGCTTATTAACCCTTCATGTAGATGTATTATTCACAAAATATTACCAATAAAAATGAACAGTGCTGAAGCTGAGTGATGTACACTCACACAAGTTGCCATGTTTCAGTACTTTCTTGTTTCAGTAATTCTACTTTTTTTTTATTCTGCTCAAATTCTCGATTTTTGATTATTTTTGTCCTGAACAGTGCGACATCTTTTTTGTATCTGGGTTCTACTTGTGATGCCTGAATTTTGTTTTCATGGGAAGACTATGGAAAGACTGCAATGGGCCGTGAATGTGAAGCTCGGTTCGATTCTCGGAGCCATCATGTTCGGTCCTGAATGAGTGAACGGCGTAAAGTTTGCTTTTAGGAAAACAAATTAATTCCAAATTTACATGGTAAAATATTGCAAATGTTTTTTTTACAATATTCCAGCCGTAGAGACCGGCATTGGTTTGACTCGGTGGATTATATTGTCAGGTTGAGGTTGAAAAGAAAAATCCAAAACAGTCGAATCGTTCCTGGACCGCCCATCAAAGTCAGCGGCTCCCGTCAGAGCCGCTGGAGTCCGACACTGAGAGGTGAGGCGGGTGGGGGGCTTTCTAACGCAACACGGCCTTGTTTAACATTAACAGATAATAGCTGCGTGTTGTGGAAAGGGGGTAAACTGAACGCACGTCAATGTCACCGTCGTTTCTGTGACTAGCTAGTCAGAGATGTTAGGGTGACAAATCGGAGCCGACCGCGGCCTGCCTGCTGCTGCTGCTAGCTTCATGATTGACAGCTTGTCACCTCCCGAGGAGCCTCACTCTGAAGCGGACTGTTGTCATTTTATATGTACTTCAGGTCTGTTTGAATCCGTATGCATGTATATACGTGTGTTGTGCTTCCGCTAGCACGCTGGTTAAGCGTTTTATGTGCTGTGGCCGTGAGAACCACCATCAGCATCCTTGGTGAGGCTCCACTGTGGCCTGGCTGGCTGCCGCTTCCTGACCCGGGAGCAGGAACAGATATGCGGCTGGTCCTCCTGCGAACAGCCGGCCTGCTCAGGTGGTAGCTTCCCGTGTAGCCATGGGATGACTGTGTCAACTTAGTGTTCATAATGCGGTGTGGTCATAACAGTGCTGTCGCAGTGTGTGTTTTCGTAAGTTGTTTCTAACGGGGACAGCCTCTTTTTCACACCCTCACAGTTTGCTTCAGCGTCATCATCTGTGATGAGTATTTCTGACAGACTCCATCCAGCTAATAGTGGCTTGCTAAAGTATTGTCAGTGTGAACATTATAGATTTGTTTAATAACAATCACAGACCTCACTGGTAAATGGAAGAAAAAACCCCTCCCACATATGCATTTCTATTTTGTCAATTTAAACAAAAAAATATTTCAAATTGATCATTTGTTCGGTGGAGTTTCACCGATGATGTTTCTTTGCCACAGTTTTGGTCATTTTCAGGTCCACTGTTCTTTGCGAAATGCCAGATTGTCTCTGCACAGAAAAAAGAAACCAATGAAAACAAAAAAACAAACCTGAGTTGATTTGTTACAACTACTCAAATTAAGTAAATTTATTAAGTCTATTATGTTGTTAAACAAACATAAGTGAAGTTTGACAAACTCAGTTCAATTACATGTTACAAATGAACTCGGTTTAATTCATTCTTTTATGCTGAAGAAAAGCATTCCCACAGCATGATGCTACCACCTCCATGTCTTACCGTGGGTTCACTTAGTCTTCCACAAGTGAAAGCTTTTTCTTCAACATGTTGGGTTTCGGTACACAACTTTTGGCAAACGCCAATTGTTTTTTTTTCTTTTCTTTCTTCTGTTTGCAAACCATGTTGCGACAGATCTGCAGTTGCGTCCCACTCTTTCTGTTTCACTTCGTTCAAACTACATAATACCTTCGTCCTCTTCGTTCAAACTACATAATACCTTCGTCCTTTTCGTTCAAACTACATAATACCTTCGTCCTCTTCGTTCAAACTACATAATACCTTCGTCCTCTTCGTTCAAACTACATAATACCTTCGTCCTCTTCGTTCAAACTACATAATACCTTCGTCCTCTTCGTTCAAACTACATAATACCTTCGTCCTCTTCGTTCAAACTACATGAACAGTAGTTTGAACGAAGAGGACGAAGGTATTATGCCATTTTCTCATTAGAATCTGGACTCTTGTTTTCTTTATGAGTCAGGTTTAGTTTAGTGAGATAGCCGTCAAAATGGTTGAAGGTTGCAGAGAGGGCATAAACAGACCTTTCTGAAGAAGAAGAAGCAGAAGAAGAAGAAGGAATTGTATCTCCAGGGGGTAAATTATAAAATACATATGTGGATTTAATCTGAGACTTCATCCTTCTTAAATTCCAGCAGACTGCCAGCTGTTTTTGGACTGAGCCGACTGGGTTTTGCCCGAGTTAAAAAAAAGACAAGTCCCTTGAGCCTCCAAATGTTTTCTCTGTGTAACATCTGTTTGTTAAGTAGAGCAGCTCATTGAGTTGAAGTGGACAGAGGGGAATTTAGTGTCTTCATCCTAAAAGTCTCCGAATCGTTTAAGAAATAACCTGATACTTCTGTTATCCTCTGTGTGTCAAACCAGTTTCCTGTAATTTCATTGTTTGGCAACTACCACACAGCAAAACAAACAGGTTTATCAGTGCTCTTCACAAAACGAAAGCTTTCAGGTCTTTAATATGTCAATGTCAAAATATGACGTGAAAATGACCTCAAAACAACAATATTATTGTTTATGGCAATTTTTACTGGGACAGTTTATTGTCCAGCAATAAACTGGGACTAGTCCTGTCCCATCGAGACAGGACTAGTGTCATTTTAGCAACTCAAAACAGCTGATGGTAGATCCATTCTTATTTTCAGACATCCAGTAGCTCTTGGGTGTGAAGGAGCTTTGGAAGAGGCTGCCTCTGCTTTGAGGTCGATGTGACGTTTACTGTGGTTCCATCATCATCTTATTCTACCTCATTTAACAGACATGGGCTTTAAAAAAGTGATTTTTTTGTTTCTTTTATCAGGCTCATTTGACAGTACTTCAAATTTGTGAGCCGGAGATAGAGGTGTGCCAACTGTGTCAGGCCTTCACTGATGTTAATGATGTATTTTATCACTCCGTAATTGTTGGAGAAAATTTCATTTTTGCGGTATTTTTTCAGAAAACCACAATATGATATATTCCCAATACAATGTTTCTATCCCTGCTGATTTCTTTCAATGCTACTCGTTAGCTTAAATAAAGCTGAACAACAACTGCTTCCAATCTAACACACAGATAAAAGTTTTAACATAATTACATGGATTGAGGGAAATAGTCATATACTAGATTTTTTGTTTTTTGTTTTTACATTTCACACAATGCAACATGAATTATGCAGTTTTACTCCTGGTTCACCTGAATCTACAGTTTTATTACTTATTTAAGTTGTTCCATGGGAGATGCCACTGTCCTAGACTTAAAGTTAGATCGATCGATCTATCGATCTGTCTGTCTGTCTATCAGCCATGTTTCTCAGAGTTGTGGCTGGCAGGCACAATATTTCTACAGTGTTTTGAAACCACAAGTCTTTTCCCACTGTTTAAGATGACTTTTTAATGCAATGATAGCAGAAGACCAGTACTCAACTGCTGCCCCAATGACACAGTGTCTGATCTAAGAGAGAAAATACTCTCCAGCCACTGATCAACCTAATGTTGAAACTTTAATTGAACACGTTGGAGCGAATGATCCGGCCAAGCAAAAATCAGAAATTCTGAAAAATGACTTTGCTCATCTTGTGATGGCAAAGTCACAAGATGAAGTGGAGAAGTTTATCGGCGGACCAATACTGACAACTTGATGTGGAAATGAAAGATACAGCAGACTGCTCATGGTTAACAAATGGCCTATAAAAACATGCCCTGCCAACTCACTGACAACCACAGGATCTTCTGAGCGTGCCAGCATCTCTTTGGACAAGGTGGACGCTAGCTTAATAAATATGAGGCAAAGCTATTCACTGCAAACTTTTATCATTTTTGCAACAAGAACAGCAATGAGCTCACTGCTACAGAAGAACAGGCTCAAGGACGCCTGGTTAGGTTGCAACTCACCGCATATCAGGAACACACTATTCCAAGACAGTAGTGTTTTGGTGTACTATTGTCCATCTCAATTTCATGTTATAAAATATGAAATGGAGACGGCACCAATGTGGAGCACAGGACCAGCTCTACACCCTCAGCATGGTCCTACAGACTAAATGGGACTTTGCCCAAGTAGTCTACATGTGCTTTGTGAACTTGGAAAAGGCATTCGATTGTGTACCTTGGGAAATCCTGTGAGTATGGAGAATTATCCATCCATCCATCCATCATCTGCCGCTTATCCGGGGTCGGGTCGCGGGTCGCATAGTCCCTCCAGCTGGAGGGACTATGTGTCCCTCCGGTCTTCCCCAGGGACTTCTCCCTGGGGAAGACCTTTTGGCATATTTTATTTATTTTGGATACGTGCCTGAAACACTTCACCAGGGAGGCGTCCAGGAGGCATCCTGACCAGATGCCCGAGCCACCTCAACTGGCTCCTCTCAATGTGGAGGAGCAGCGGCTCTACTCTGAGTCCCTCCCGAATGACTGAGCTTCTCACCCTATCACTAAGGGAGAGCCCAGCCACCCTACGGAGGAAACCCATTTAGGTCGCTTGTATCCGAGATCTTGTTCTTTCGGTCATGAGCCAAAGCTCACGACCATAGATGAGGGTAGAAACAAAGATCGACCGGTAAATTGAGAGTTTCGCTGTTTGGCTCAGCTCTCTATTCACCACGACGGACCAGGACAGCGCCCGCTTCACGGCAGATGCTGCGCCAATCCGCATGTTGATCTCTCGCTCCCTTCTTCCCTCATTCGTGAACAAGATCCCAAGATACTTGAACTCCTCCACTTGAGGCAGGACATCCTCCCCCGACCCGGAGAAGGCACTCTACCCTTTTCCGGCTCAAGACCATGGCCTGATCCTCATCCCTTCTGCTTCACACTCGGCTGCGAACCACTCCAGCGAGAGCTGCAGATCACATCCTGATGAAGCCAATAGGACCACATCATCCGCAAAAAGCAGAGATGTGATCCTAAGGCCACCAAAACGGTGGTGGTCCCCCTTTTTAAATTGGCAGACTGGGGTGGGCCACCACCCCAGTCTTATTGATTTTCTTCACTCTTTAATGTTTTTTTTGATTTCTTGAATCCTATCATTTTTCGAAATGTTTTCCAAATCGAAAACTTACATTTTTTCTTTTGACCATCCTGAATGGCGTTAAGATGGACCAAATCCTCAACGATCTCCGTCTCTTCTGTGGATTCCAGATCTTTAGAACACCCTGGTAAGGCTTCTTCTGCGTGTTCCTCCTCAGAAGAAACCTTTGGACTTAAAACCAGGTCGCCTCTGCTCTGCTCCTCCTCTTGGGAAACTAGTATGTGTTGTTGGGACTCTAATTCCTCATCTGTCAGAGTTTCGGCCAGCAGTGGATCGTCTCTTGATCTTTCTTCCAAATCCTTTTTCATACCACTTGCCTCCTCCTGGTGATTGTCTGCTTGTTGTCTTTGTGCAGTAATTATGGTTTCGTACCGACAGTTGAGCTCCTGGTACAAATCTTTTAGTTTCTCTAACTCCGCCATGGCAATCCTTTCTGTGTCTTTAAGGAACTGGATTTCTTTTCTCGTTTCTTCACAGAGGACAGCGTTCTCGGCTCTCAGGTTGTTTATAAGTTCCTGATTCTCTCTTTCTCTTTCTAAACTAGCCTCTTTCTCCTCTTTCACTTCCTGCCAATATTTTTCCAAGTCTTGTTTTAGTCCTGCAATATCATTTTCATAGGTGGATTTCAGTTCATTGTATAAACACTTGCTCTGGTTCAATTCTGTCTTCAAACGTTTCTCGCTGTCTTGTAAGAGTTCAATTTTTTCGGACATTTCTTGAAACATGTTGGCCTTTTCAGTTCTCATAGTCTCCAGTAGTCGCTGTTCTTCACTTAGTCTCTCTTCATAAAATGTTTGTGTTTTGGCCTCCTGCCTCACGAGAGCAACGTCCGCTTCATATTTCGAGTCCAGCTCTTTGTAGGAAGTCTGCAGTTCATCTAAATCTTGTTTGAGGTTCTCACTTTTTTGGTTCTCAATAACAAGTTCTGCAACAAGGCTATGGTGGGCCACCTTTAAATCCTCAAACAAATGCTGCAAGTCTTCCTTCTCCAGGTCTTTAATATCCATATGAGTCTGTGAAGCAATGCCCACAGCCTTCATTACTTGTGGATCACTGAATTTCTCGAACCGCTCCAGTTCTATTTTTGCCTTGTAGGCCTGGTTGAAAAATCCAATTTTGAGCTCCTCCTGCTTTTGTAACTGGAAGGCCATTTCTTCCAGCTCTTCCTCCAGGTGGGCCAATCTTTGGTTGTCTTTGTATCTTTTAGCAGTTTCCTTTTCCAGGAGGGATACCTTAAGCTCCTCCTGCTTTTGTAACTGGAAGGCCATTTCTTCCAGCTCTTCCTCCAGGCGGGCCAGTCTTTGGTGGTCTTTGTACCTTTTCGCAGTTTCCTTCTCCAGGAGGGAGCTCAGTCTTCTGATTTCCCCGTGTAAATCAGTGGGTTGTGCGCTGGATTGGGGGTTTTGCTGGCCACCCCTTCTGGTCATTCCACTGTTGTATTTCGGCGTACGATGAGACATTTTATCCTAAATACAATCACTAAAATGGTTGACTTCAGATGATCGGTCGATTAGAAAGAGCTTTGCGGGCGTCTGAACTGGTCAGTGGTATTGCAAGCAATGACAAATATGCAGAATTGTGTTGCGTACAATTCTGCAGTTGATGACATCACAGACAGCATTGCCAGTGACATCACAGAACCTTCTTTTGCTGGTCCTGTGACATCATTCCACCTCCAAACATCTTACTCGTTATTCTTGTTTACATTCAAAATAGTCCATGATTCACTTGTTTTATCCCGGATATCAGGGGCATCAAACTCATTTCCATTTGGGTCCAGATCAAAAATCTGAATGTTCTTAAAGAACCTGTTGGGCTAGAACGTATTGATAAAAACCAATGAAATTGTTAAGATATCAATAGGTGTTTCTGCATTCAGTAAGTGTTACTTAAAATAACATAATATTGAACATCTTTTCACACTAATTAGTCCATCCAGGATTGTTCTTGTGGTTCTCTGCAATCAACACAACAGATTTTGTGGTGTAAATTTAGAAATATTTGTAAGGATTTTTTACAATATTTGCTCTAATACATGTTAAATGTGACCTTGTATTAATTGATAATTTATTGCTTTTTTCTTTTCTCTCTTTCCACCATTAACTGGATGGTAAAAGTTTCCAGTTTGGTGTTTTGGTCTCAATTGGCTCATTTTTTTGAAAGACAATTTTATTTACAGAGATTTCATTTCTCATATCATTTGCCGTTCTGCTTGTTTATTTATTTTGGATATTTAAACTGTCTTCCCGTTTCAGTGTTAAATGTTCATTATAATTTGAAGTTTGTTGATCTTATTGTTCTTTCATCATTATGCCATTATCGTTAACTTTATTTAAGCCACGTTGAGAGCAGAAGTGACGCCACCCTTCGAAAGTGTCGAACCACGTTAAAACAGAGATCCTTTATTATTTCAAAGTGAAACATTTTCCTTTGGCCTGCTGCTGTTGAAAGTAAAGCATGACTTTGTTCAAACTTTGCATAATGGGATACAAAACAACTAAAACAAACAGCAAAAGTAGAAAATGGTGAAGGTTTGAAGTCTGGCTTTTTGTTGCAACAACTTGAATGAAATGTAAAATATAGTTTTCCCTTTCTTGAGAGAGAGAAAACTATATTTTCTCTTTCTACAGAGGAAGAAACCGCTTCTACACAGAAGAGTGTTGTGGTCTGTGCGGCCGACTGGTGCTAATGAATGGTCTTTGGTCAGAACACGATCAGACTGTCAAGTTCCCAACTGATCAATCACTGACCCCCACAGTAAGAGTATTTGTGATTCATGATTACGACGATGATGTCGCTAAGAGACAGAAGAAAAAATAAATGCCCTTCAATATTTCAGTCTGGAGGTCATTTGACCTTGATTCTGTATTGTCTGTTCAGCCATTCTGTTGCAGACTTGCTGCTGTGTTTGGGATTGTTGTTCTGGCGACGACCCAGTTTGGGCAAAGCTTCATTTGTCTGACAGACGGCCTCATTGTTAACCACAGAATGCTTTGATATACAAAGGACATTACACTTCCAGGCCAAACAAAATGTTGCCTCCTTATTTTAACTGAGCAAATAGATCTGAGCTTCCTGTTGGACAGTGTGTGCCTGGACAGCTGTTGTCCAGCTGGCAACAAGTTATTTAACCCGAGCTGATGTAATGAGGAACCTCTCATTTCTCAAACAACCGTGCTGAAAGGCGCATCCTGTGGTCGTGGAAAAGACGTTGGTCTGTTTAAGAAGGGTCAGATCGTTGGCATAAAGCTGAGAAAACATCTGGAGGTGCAGAAACAAACATTGGGTTGAAAACTGTCCAGCGACTTATTTAACACTGGAGGGAAAGTGGAAAACCATCATGTTTGAGCAAGAAATGTGGTCAGAAAAGAACCCTGAATGACCATGATCGCTGATCTCTGAATTATTTGGTGACTTAAAATTACAGAAAAACATAAGAAAACCAATAATCGTTGAGGCTAACCGGAGCAAAAGATCGGACTCGACAGTGATGGAAGGTTGTGTGATCTAGTGAGTCTAGATTGACTTCCTTCCAGAGTGATTGGCGCATTAGGTTAAGAAGAGAGGTAGATGAAGTGGTGTTCCCCTCATGCCAGGGAGTGCTTTGTTTTTTTTATTATCTCCAAACCTGGTTCTTCACGGCTTTGTAAGAAGCAAAACATAGAACAACATAGATTTTTATCAGGCTACTTGCATTATGGCCAAACAACTCTTCCTTTGGTCCTATCTATCCAAAGGACATTGTTCAAATAGTCTTGCAAACCTAAGTTATGGTGCCAGGTTCCTTTTAGAGAAGCTTTTTCCCAGCTACACTTCCAAATAAGTCATATTTCTTTGACCTTTTCAAATGTTCCAGTCATGAATTTAAACATCTAACAAGCTAGCAGAAGCCTGAAGAGTCAGAGTTGGTGCTCTTGGGTTTTTCTCCATGTCTCCAAGCATTGGATGGTCTGTCCTGGACTTAAACTTGAGCTGAGAAGACACGGCTGCAGCCTTAAATGTTTCCCACTTGTAAATGTTGGTTTTCATATTGTTTGGAAATGTCCCAGTAACCCATCCCAGATTAAGAGGCAAAACTAATTCCTTTTTTTTTTTTGTAGTCAGTAGTCATTGCCGTTTGATTTTCCACCTCAGTGTTTTGTTAAACACACCCTTATGCACCAGTGAAGCATTTTTAACAACAACAACTGTGACAAAGTGCTGTAATGAATGTTAAAATTATGGACCATCTGGAGAACAGAGAAAAAATTGAAAACAGAGAGGAAGGGGCCTAGGATTGGGCCCTGTGGAGCCCCATGAAGCAGAGGATTCAAAACCAGCATATTTACAGACATGGTTCTGTCTGACTGAGACCTGAAACATTTTAAAGTGGTACCACTAGAACCCTATTGGTTCTGTACAACAAGATAATCAGATAATAACTCCTGTATTACTCATACAATCAAATGCACTTGATAAACACAAACGTTTATTGCGAGAGCACTGACTCGACTCGATTGCTCTTTTAGGTTTCCAGCAAAGGAAAGAAGTTCTGACTGACTTCCAGTTTCCTCCGTCCACCTGCCCATGGACACCTGCGCATCATTATCCTCCAGTGTTTGTTCTTGGCCATCTGCGAGGGGGTTTCCTTGTGCTCCCACTCGTCTCCCTTGACCTCTGTTTATCTGTTCTTCCGGCCACCCACGTTAAGAACTTGACCCACTTAAGCCTCCTGACCAAACCGGGCTTCAGACCACACAGTCTCTGCTTATAGCAGGTGGTTGTTTTCTTTTGTTTATTGTTTGACATCTGAGGTGATCAGCACCAGGGATTGAGATCTGCTGAGCTTTCTTAGATTTTAGTTGATGCGATGATGACTTTTTTTGAACGGATGGTCTCAGAGGTTTGCATTAGCCTTAACATTTCTGGACGTTACCTCCTGCAGGCTTAAGAGAGTTGGACCCAGTGAGGTTTTTACACCTGTTGCAGCGTGTTCTGTGAAGATTGTACATTGTGACTGCAGGAGGCGCTGTTGCATTTTAACACAGTGTTACACCAGAGAATGTCAGTTTTGCAAGGGGAGAACAAACACAAAAGGAAAAATTAAGAAAAAGCCGAACAAAGAACTAGTATTATCACTATTATGGAAACATAGGCAGTCACAGAACATTGTTGTGACCACAATGTAACTTACATCAGGTTACAAAACATAGTTTTTGGAAGTTGTCTTATGTTTTTTCAACCGAATCACGACGGTGATTCAGTTTGTATTAGTTATCAGTTTTTTGCACATAAGCTTTTACAAGGTTTTTTGTGTATGTGTGGTTTTGGGCAGCGCTGTCGAGAAAAACTGCCTTACATGGCACTGGTTTCAGGAACTGATGGTCTGATGGGACGCCCCTCCTCCTCACTTCCTCGCTGTCAGGTGTGCTCTTCTCCAGTGTTGGGACTCAACCGTGTCTCAGACATAATAGGGTTAATTGTGCCGACTGCCCTTGTGACTGAACCCGGACGCTGTGGATAGCTGGGGTTCGGGCCCTGGGGTGTTTCTGTTGAGGCCCCAGTGAGAAGCCCGGAGGTCCTGGACGACCAGAAGAAGATGACGACATTCCTTCCTCCCCGGCCGGCTCTTCAGGATACGGGAGGCGGACTCAGACGGACCACCTGCCCGCATCTTGACTCAGCTCTATCTGCTCTGGGTCGCACCTCAAAGGCAGCGGCTTAGATTTCATGGGAAACTTCTCCTTCTTGTACACTGTAAATATTTTGCCTCCTCTACTGGCACTCCAGCGCTGCTCAGCGAGTGTGTTTCTGCTTACTCAAGACACACACAGAAGTGCCTCTTGTTTTCTCTGCGCGCCGTTTGATCGTCGCGGCGGGTCACGCCGGTTTCCAGGCTTCATTGAAGTGCGGCCCGGGGTAACTTCTCAGCCGCCGCGACGAGTCCAGACCGGCTTTTAAGAGCTCCGTTCGTGACGACTTCATTCGAGTGTGAGGTAAACCCGGGTTAGCTGTGTTATCCCGCAGGATTGAGCTCGTCGGCACACAGGTGCAGCGGATTAAAGTGGGGGCTTAAAAGTTTTCACACACCTTGAAGCGTTGTTTCATAGTTTGCCACAAGCTATGCAGGACACACAAAAGGATGAGGTCACGGCTGAAGTGTTTTTTCTGGCCCCACAGAGCGCCTTGTGTTTTAAAACCACACACCACCCTGACATTAAATCATCCCCATATAACATGGTGGTGGCAGCATCATGATGTGGGGGGGTCTAAAGCCTGGACAAGGTAGTTGGTCACTGGAGATGTCCTGGAAGAAAGAAACTACAAAAGACTGGGTGATTAAATTGAGATTATTGATTAATGGAATTTTTGGTTTTTGAAGATTTTACTTTTTTTTTTTTTTTGAAAATCTGGATTTAAATTTTTTTTAAATCAATTTACTCCTTGAGTTTCCGTAGTTAAAAGTAATGTCACCAAACACAATGTGTGTCCCAACCAAACGTTATCTATTTCTTTCCTGCTTTGAATCCAGGTCAGTGCTTCAAATAAATATTTTATTTTTAATGATGAGAACGTAGTTATAATATTACAAGTACACAGCGCTAATGTCCAGAATCACTGGATTAAATTAAAAGTCGTAATTTTACGAGAACTCCCAACAGAAGATAAAACACAATTTTTTAAAGATTATAAATATTGAGCATCTTCTGATGTTTTACTTTTGTTTAACAGATAACAAAAATGCTTTTAGCACATCATCATTAATTACTATCAAAAGAACTACAATGAGTCATGTCACATTTTGACAAGGTTAGAAGTTTTTTTCTCACTGAAAGAACTTTTTTTTCTTATAATCTCAAGACGTTTTCTTCTGTTAAAGTTGCACCTTTGTTCTGCTAATTTCATAACTACATTCTCGTGATTAAATCAAAGATTTCGTAGCTGTTTGTCGTTGCACATCCGTCCGGACAAAGGTTTGTCTGCCGGGGCACAAAACATTTTCTTCTGTGTGTTTAATATAGGAATGTACTTTTAAAAAAAAAATATTTTCTGTCAAAAATCGATTGGATTTTGATCTGGTGTAAAAACAAACAAAAAAACCCCCAAAAAACCCCAGTTTTGTTTTGAAGCCACATCACCCAGCCCTAACAACTTCCATAAATTTGATTCTCGTACAAGAGAGCAGAATACATACAAATACCTGCCACACCTTTCAGCTTTTCAGTTCTAAAACCATGCATTTATTTCCTTCCACTTCAGAATATTGTTCATCTGTGACCTAAAATCCCCCCAAAAATGCATTAAAGTCATAACCTGAGAAATGGTTATGACCAAGGAGTACAAGGAGTGTGAATCACTGTAATTCCCTCCTGTTTGTGACTCACACACTTTTCCACTGTGGAATTCAGAATTGTTCCACAAAAGAAATGAAAGTTTGATGTTCCCATTTGGCTGTGGTGGTTGTGGTGAAGGAGCACGTTCGAGTTCAAAGGGTTCACCTTTTTTTCTTTTGCTGTTCATCGAAATATTTTTGGAAGTTTGAGTCCATCCTCTTTCTGTTTCCAGGTGAGCCGGCCGTCGGAGCGCCAGCGCCTCCCCGTTGCCATGGATGCTGGTGTTCGTGTCAGAGGAGGCCCGATCAGGTCCAGGGCGTCCGTACGGAGAGAGGTTTGTCTGCCAAGAAAGAGAAACATTCTCTTCTGAGTGTTTTGATATAGGAATGCTCACATTGATGAGGTCCGACTGCACCGGTTCACAGTACAGGAGGTCCAGAGCCATGTGTGAACGAGTCAGTGGTTCTAGCTGCTAGGCAGGGCATACATTGTAGCTGTTTTCTGTTGTTGTTATTCTTAATATGTTTTTTCCAGTTGTGAAGTATTTGCAGGCAGAACTGATATTTGGACTTCTATTGTTGCTAGAGATGCAGGAATATGAACATTTGGGCAGATATTACTATTATTGTTATGGCTGATAACCGATATTTACAGATATTCTACATATTTCACTATTGTTTCAACACCTTTCGGGGAAAAAACCCCCAGAAACAGGCGGCAATAAGATAAAATAAATAAAATCATCATCGGTTGTTCATATCGGACCGGTTTTATTTATCGGATAGATACTGATATGTTAATAAAAAGACTGACATCAGCCGATGCCAATGTGAGTGCCAATATATCATGCATCCCTACACTATGCGTTACCAGGGTTACCATGGTTACCATGGTGGTATTGCAGACAGTTAATCACAGGTCTTACATTTTGAGGTGCCAGGACTCTTTCATTTCTCAGACATCTTCATTGCGTTCTGTGACTCAAGGCAGTTGAGGCTACCGCTAACAACCTGCTAACAAATCCTCGCTAACTAGATAGCTCGATTTCTCCGTTTAACGTAAATGGGGAAGAAAAAAAAAAAATGTATCGCCACTTTGCTGGACGACAATTGTTTTCACCTCTGGCTCACTGCTGTTGCCAGCCCATATGAGGCTAGGTGAGTTCAAAAACAAAATAAACTTTTAGGGTAGGCGCTGTGGGGGCTATTGTGATGCTTGGTTATAGCAACTCTCCCCTATATTTACAGGGGTTTTTTATTTGTTTTTTTTTGTTTTTTTGGTCATAAATTTCATTCGAGGTGGCATTTAAAATGTCTTAAAAGGCTTAAATTTGACTTGCATATATTCTGATAATAGGTTAGAAAATTGCATATTGCAGTTCCTGTGCAAAATTGCTCACATTGATATTTTTATGATGACTTTGAATTGATATGTTGTGTAGCTGTAGCTAACGTCTGACCACAGCTGCTTCTTTAAAAAGCCTCCCAGCAGGACAGAACCTGCGTTCCGTGCCTGATTGTGATTTAGCTTTTTATTTGTGCAGTTGTTCTCTGTAGGAATGCAGTGGGCAGACTGCTGGGGGGGGGGAGAGAAAGTAGCTTCCAGAGTCGGGTGTGATAAAGCAGAGCTTCTTGGACACGTCAAACGATGTGCGTCCCCGCTGTCCGTTTTTAGTGTCATCCTGTCAGGCAGACGGCCACGGTGAATAAATCCAGAAAGTGCGGTCGGTCCTCGGCCCTCACCGTGGGTGTGTGTGTGTGGGTGTGTGTGTGTGTGTGTGTGTGTGTGTGTGTGTGTTTACAGACGGTGCGTGACGCCGGAGCCCAGTCTGCGAAGAGCCTCTTCAGGAGCAGAAAGGAGCTGTGCGGCGTCGGCCTGGGGCTGCCAGCCAGAAACGCCACGAGGCTCTCTGAGGTTTGCTCTGCCCGGCCGCACCGATGGAGCTCAGTCTCATCCACGCATGGGTAATGTAACGCTGACCGTGAGCTGTGTTCTTTCAGATTCACTTCGTGTGTCTGCCTGGACAATGTGAAGGGGAGGATTCCACCCAGCAGGTTCGGGCACCGCCCCACAGCTGCCGTGCCTGTCCGTTTGATCTCGTCGTTCAGTCCGACGGGTTTTTATTCTGTCCTGTTTGTTTGTTTGTTTGTTTGTTTATTTCACCCAGACTCTGTCGTCCCTGCCCGCGGCGCTCTGCGAGCTGCTCAGGTCTCTCCACGCGCACAGCCTGAAAAGCGACGAGGTCCTGCTGCTCAAAGACTCCCGCAGGCTGGCGGAGCACAGAGACGTTCAGGTAGCCGCCGGCGCTGCGTGTCGGGAGGTTATCTGTTGAATCAGCAGGATGAGGAAGGCAGAAATGAGCTGGGGAAGCGAGGAGAGCGCAGACAGGAAGTGAGAAAACGGCAGTCTGGCTGTTAAACTTCTCTGTACCTGCCGCAACTTTTATTCTCCTGTCAACTTTTAATAAAGTGTTTATTGTGGGGGGAAAAAAAAAAAAAAAAGTAACAATCAGCATAAAAATCAGATATACTTGTTGGTTTTCCTTGGTTTTGAGGAAAACCAGAAAGTTTTCTTTCTGTTAAAATAAATTTGGAAAATAATCTGATTTTGTCAGTGAAGTAGTGGAGCTTTCTGCAACCAGCTGTAGTTTTAAGACAGTGTAACAGGTGGCGCTCTCATCGGTTTTTAATCTATTTCCAAACAGTGTGTTGTTGTAAGCGATAAATGTTGAGGGAGGGACAAAGATGAGGAGCGAAAATGTAAAATTTTCCAATATTTAATATCGGAAAATCTTGCAATAGTAGTAAATATTATGATGGCAAAATCAGGTGTGTTCTCATCTGCCTGCTTTCTTCTTTCCTCTCTTTCCTGTCTGTGCCTCCATCACTCTGTGACCTTTAGCTGTCAGTGTCCAGTGTGAGTCACTAACTGGGGAAATATTACCTTAGCATGTAAAGCCCAAGTTTATAACACTTGGAAATATATTAACCAACCGCAAACTGTCCTTTATGATATGAATATGGCCTCCGGTGACATTGTAGTGACGATGTATTTGATACGTTCTGCAGTCTGGCACTTTCTCACCTCATCTCATTAAAAACAGGTGAAACCCAAGGAGTCATTTGGTTTAGTTTGCTACAGTTCGGCAGTAGTGGTGGGTCCCTGCATACAGAACCGACCATCAGGCGGTCCATTCCCACCGTCAGCGATAGACAGTGTTGCACAGAGCAGACTGTAGGGGGAGCTGTTGTAGTGTTTGTCTGTAGTACTTAGGCATATCACAAGCATTTTATTAAGACTTTAGGCAACAATATCAGGTTGTGAAAACAGTACCTTATGTTTCTTAGAATCCCTAACTTTTATGAAACAAATAGAAGTCATTGCATACCGGATCATAATGAGGTGCAGCATGTGCTGGATGCATGATGCACTTTCCTCTGTTTCTGCAGTGATTGAGAACTTTAATGATTTTTCACGCCTCGTGGTCCGGTGGACTCGGTTTGACTGGGGACAAAATTGTAACATTTGTTTCATTTTCAGCTACTTTGGTTCTCTTCAACACCAAATGATCTAAACCTTTTAAAAAAAACCTGTTACCTGCCTTGCCTGTGGTGGCGCTGCAGCAAGAAACACTGAAGCAAACAACATGAAAATCTCCAAGGAAGACACGCGCGCAACTTCCTTTGTCATAAAATGTAAACAAAACTGGAGAAGCGTCAGGATTTTATCGCTTGTTTTTGGTGAAGGACCACGAGTCATTTCTCTCGCATTTGTTGTTTTTTGTGTTTACCCAGAATGCCCTGCGCTGTAGCTCACTTCCTGCTTTGCATTCACATACACATTCAAACCGCGACAGAGCTCACTTCAACTGAACAGAGACTGAGGTTAGTAGGTTGACCAGTGTTTGCTTTTTGAACCGCATCAGAGTTTGATTACACTGGGTTGCAAAAAATATTTTGGAAAGTTGTCCGTTTTTTTTTTTTTTTTTCTTCAACTGAATTAGGACTGTTTTCCACCGCTGAATCCAGAAACAATATAAATTTTTCTCAATATGGTCAGGTTCTTATTCTAAATTGATTTAGAGAAATCTGGTCTTCTGACTAAATTAATGACATTTTTGTGACATTATCAGTATTTCTCATCCGAAAAAGATTTTAGGAGAAATAAATTGTTTGAGTGCAATAATAAGGGTTAGGGTTAATTAAATGTTACAAACCTGGCTTTCTGTAAGTTGAATACCGTAATTAATACTAATAAGGACAAGTACATGTAAAGTGAACATCACGTCCTCATTGTGCAAAATTCTCCGTCTCTTTTCTGTCCTGATGAATCTCTCGTCCTGCTCATCACTCATAATCCAAATTCTGAGGAAACACATCCAGATGTGAGAAAATCTCTATTGATGATAAGCTATGTAGATATCAAACGGCTTGTTCAGCCTTTAAAATGGCAGTTATGTATTTACGACTAAAATATGTTTCCTTTGTGAATATTGAGCTTTTGACTTCAAATAAGCGGCTGTAGTTTTTTTCTTTTGTCCATCTGTATATGATTTACTCAAAACATAAGACAGAGTAATATACTGCATGTTCTCCTCCACCAGCAACCCTGCATTCCTCCTGTTGTTGACCAGAATGTTGTCGGTTGTGTCAGTCCAACAGAAACAGCCAGGGCCTTTCTCACGCTTTAGAGGAAATGCAGGTGGGACGGACGGACGGGTGGACAGATGTTGTTTTCGCAGCCCACCACTGCAGCCTTGTCCTTCCCCAGTCCTTTGTGTCTTGTTTGGGTTCACGGAGGCCCTGCAGCTCATTTTGTGGGTTTTCTTTCCATTTCAGTCGGCGGGACCTCCCACCGATCTGAATTCTAAAGTGTGGCTTTGCAAAAACTTATTCTGTGTTCTGACATCTTGCAATCAGAGCACAGACATAACAATAGCACTTCTATCCCACTCCTGTAACGTACGAGAAAATCCCCAGTTGAGTTCAGCTGAACTCGCTGAGGTTAAAAAAAAAAAATTGTATCCAAGACATGCAGAACAGGGACATGTCGGTCCTCTTGCTTGACACAAATGCTGTATTTAAAAAAAAAAAAAAATTCTTGTCCGGACATTAAAACATTTCTGTTTTTGTTTCCCCACCCAGTGTTGGCTAAAGGCTGTGTGTGTCCTGAGGCACAACCCCTCCGCAGGCGTGTACCCCCAGGCCAGCGTGGCGTCCTTGGTGGGACTGTTGGGATGCTACATAGCGGGGGTCCGCTATGTGCTAGAGCTCCAGGATCTTCAGAGGGGCCTCAACGAGCCCAGCCAGCCGGAGGAAGACGACACCAACCAGTCGGTCTCATCGATCGAAGATGATTTTGTCACTGCACTGGAGCATCTGGAGGAGGAAGACACTAGAGACAATCCCTGTAGGTTCATGTTAGGAGTCCTGGGATTTAGTAGGATCTGGGGTTTAAAGCTGCAGTATATAACTTAAAAAATATGTTCTTGTTACATAGTCGTTGAAACTGTCACATTAATATATAATATCTACAGACCATTATAATATGAGACAGATAATCTGTGAAAAAATGGAGTTCCTCCCAGAACTAATCCCAGTACTAACTGCAGAAATGCTTCTCTGTCAGAAATAATCAGTCAGAGTCAAGAGGAGGGCTTAGCGCTGACATTTAAGCTCCATTCTCTTCCCCTACAGCGTCGTTCTGACAAGAGTCTGTCTTGAATGCTAAGGTTAGTTAGCATGGTGGCGGATAAAAACTGCTAGTGACAGTTGTTTTTCTGCTATTAGCATATGCAACATTGCATAGGCAAGAATAATTGACAGCGCTAAGACCCTCCTTCTTGCTCTTATTGTTTGTTGTTGACCAAGAGTAGCTCTGGAAGGAGGTGGAGGTCCAAATCCAGTATGCTCCTAACCTTTCCTTTAAACTGTTCTGAAATTGGTTGACGTCCTGCTTCATCTCGGCTGCTTGCAACATGCACAGACTGCAGAGACACGTCAACATGTCGCAGCACATACAGTCTGCTTTTGAATAGCTTCTGATATCTGGTTTAAACACCTCACTGATGTCTAACGTCACACAGTCTTCTTCACACTGTATCACCATTCACGTTGTGTGCAATTGTTATTGTCATCCCATCCTAGCAATGTTCACCGATTGGAAAAATAATGCATTTTTGAGTTGCTAATAATCCACTTCCACCTACCAGAACACTTCTTGGTGCATCAGGAATTAGGGTGAAGGTTAGGGAAACCATCTATTGTATTTCCTAAAACTTTTGCATGCAGGTACTAAAACATCAACCAGTTTGTCCCAAATGTTTAATTTCCTCTATTTTTTTTTTTTTTCGTCCTTTGTGGATAGCTCTTTACCATCTGAATGTCCCATTTGGTTATTTTAATATAGTTCTAACCAGTTTCCCCTTCCTTTCACTTTCTGTTCACCTCCTCAGCTGCAGCTGCATTTTGCCATTTTAAGAAGCGTGATGTGGCCTCACAGACCATCCCAGCCCACAAAAGAAAGAAGGAATTGTCAGGCTCCCGTATTATCATAAGTTCATCTTCCAAGAAACATTCAGCCAAGCATGGTCCCGATGTTTCCGTCACAGTGCAGCGGTCATCGTCAGGGGTTGAATCCCAGTGGACCTACTGCAGTCCCGGAGCTCGTCCAGCCTCTCCTTCAACTCAGCTTAGCGAATCAGAGGAGTCTGACTGCTCCAGCCCCAGCCCAATCATTTTCCTGGATGAAGTGGGCTACCAGAGGAGCCTGCTGGCTAAGTTGGACATCCCCCAGGTCCCAGGGGGACCCAGAGATCGAGTTGAAGACTCAGACTCTGAAGTTAGTGAATTCTTTGACAGCTTTGACCAGTTTGATGACCTGGAGGAGCTCAGCTCAGAGAGCTGCACTCTAACTCTCCCTCTGGACTCCATCAGTGCCTCAACTGCACAGAAAAAGTCTGAAGCTGGTTCCAGTGGTCCCACTTTGAAGTATGTTTCCAGGGGTTGCTCAACCAAGAGCATGAACCCTCAGCGCTTTGACCAGCCCACTCTCCCAGCCAATGTGAAAAAACCTACTCCTCTGAAACCAGGATCTCCCTTTTCAGTTCACCCCGACATGTCAGACTCTCCTTGGTTGGCGCAGACGCCATCTGAGGAAAATGGAGGACC
This sequence comes from Poeciliopsis retropinna, assembly GCA_010277075.1. Classification (NCBI taxonomy): domain Eukaryota; kingdom Metazoa; phylum Chordata; class Actinopteri; order Cyprinodontiformes; family Poeciliidae; genus Poeciliopsis; species Poeciliopsis retropinna. The sequence continues at coordinate 21,008,207 of VMRM01000012.1, forward strand.
TCTCTTCAGTCCTGTCAGCTCTTCTGCCTTTAGTCCTTTGGTGGAGACTAACGGACCACTGGAATACTTCTGGAAGACGGAAGAGAAAGGGGAGGACAAGTCAGAGTTACGTAAACCTCAAGACCTCTGCTCCTTGTATAAAACTTACTCAGACTTTGCCAACAATCTGTCCAAAGAAATTCTAGGATCGGTGTGTGGTTTCCAAACTGCTGTTGACATCAGTGACAACAAGAATCTCAGCTGTGTCTGCCACAAAGAGTTCAAGAACCCATCGGGCTATCTGATGAAATTGTCAGACATTCAAGAGACGGTCACAGTAGCCAAGTTGCAGAAGAAGTCCCAGTCTCTAAAGGATGGCATTCAGAGATTTGCTTCTGACCTGGTGGAGATGAGCTTGGGGAGCGCCCTGCGAGACCTCCAGAAAGGCGTATCCTCCTGTACCACCACTCTGTGTCACCTGGCTGCTAGACTCACCTCCTCAGTTTTTCAGATGGCCTTTCACGAAATTGGCATGCGACGTGCGTATGTCTTGAAGGAACGAGCTATCAACGGACTAGCTGGTTTCCTTGTCGGTGAAGCCATTTCTGGGGCTCTTAAAGAGTTCCTCACTGTAAAAAAACAGATTTTCCACAACACAGTGACGCAGTTTGCTGCCGACCTGGCCGAGGAGCTGGTGTTTGAAGGCATAATGGAAGTGTGTCAGTTCTCCCACCCCTCAACCCCTATCACACCTAGTGATTGGGCGTTTGGCCACGGGGAACCAGAAGAAGAAGAGGAAGAGGAGGTAGTCTCCTCCTATGCTTCGGATTTGTCAGAGTCCGTCATACAGGAAGCCTTCATAGAGCTCTCTCAGGCTGATGTTGCCTTTACGAGCCAAGCGGCTATCAGTGTGTCCTTGGATAACGTCTGTTATGTCAATGCTGAGAACACTAGCACTCATACCAGCAGCATCTTTGCTAACAAACAAGTTTTAAGCTCCAGCTCCACTTCAGCAGCTCCAGGCCTGTCAGGAGAGGAGGCTTCCTGCACAGTGAAGAACGCTCTGTTCACTGTCTCAGGCATGGCTAGCTGTATTCCTGTTCCCCATGCTGGCCAAGCCCTCTCCAGCTTCCAGGATCCAGAGGAAGCTTCCCAGTACAAGCTTCCAGATAGCCCAAAGGTCAACACCAAAGGATTAACTGTAACGACGACTGACAGAACCTCCTCTAAACACTCTCATGCTTACCATCACGAAACCCAGAACTCCATACCTGTGGGAGGCTCCTTTCAACAAAGTTTATTCCAAAACTTCTCTGGCAACATGGTAGATATGATTGTAACTGAGGCCTGTGAGCTTATTACCACTTCTAAAATGAGGAAGGGTTTTGGCGATTGCACTGACTTCCTTACAAAGTCCATCGGAAGTCGAAGGAACTCCTCCTCAGCGCAGGAAACGGCAGATTCACCTTCAAAGCACAGAGCAGACAGGGAGCGCTTCAGATATGATGGGTGTGTCCGACAGGGGTGGACTCCTGAGTTTGCTCCTCCTGTTTCCTTTCCAGCCGGTTCCTCTAACCAGGGGAAAGTCCAGTGTGAGACGGATCCCAGGGGGAGAGGTGTGGATCAAACACATCCTGTGATGATGGACACTCTTGATGTGCCTAGTGCAGCTCTGCTTGGACGGGGCCGGATATCTGGCATTCCGGATGATCCACCTCCAAGCTCTGGCCAAAAGTCTGCAGGGACTCCTGGTACTCCTCCATCCACCCCTCAGCAGCCCAGTGAAGTCTCTAAAGAAAAACAGATCAAACAGTTTTCCAAGAAGCTTAAAAGCAAGCTCGCCAATGAATTTTCCCCTGCGACTCCACCCCCTACCCCTCATTATCACCCTGAGCCAGGTCCTGGCCCTGAAGACGCCATCCCTGAATCAGACAAGGCTGAGTTTATGCTCAGCCTCATGCGGTCTCTGTCTGAGGAGGCGGTTGGTGATGAAGATGTTGAAGAGGAAGAACCAATTGAGAAAGAAGGTGTTAGCGGAAGTAAGAGAGGTGTAGAGGCAGACTGTGGGCGACGGGACCACCGTCAGGTGTCGTCTCGTAGGATGTCTAACAAGGAAGCCCTCCATTACGCTGAGCGTTTGGCATGCCACATAGTTTCTATGGCGACTGAGATGGATACATTAGGAGGGTCAGAGGAAGAGGGGGAGTTAAGCAAGAGCAGCGAACAAAGGAGGGACAGCGTGGCTCAGTTCTCCGAACAGACCCTGAACACGTTGTGGGTGTATGCGGGCGAAGTGGCAGGACAGGTCATAAACGATGTGAAGACAATGGTTAGCTCCAGACAACAGTGTCCCTACCACAGAACGCAGGAGCTCCGAAGAAGAAGCTTCGACAGATCCAGCTCTGATGGTTGGCGTCCGCGCCACCGTCATCAGTCTCAGCCCAATACAGACCAGAGCCAAAACTCAAGGTTAGCAAAGCTTGCAGAGCCGTTGTCCAATGACCTGATAGCTTCAGTTTCTCAGTCTCCCCATTCCACTTCAAGTACCAGCTCCAGCTCTGGCATGTCCTCCGAGTACCCCAGCTGTGAGAGTGTGACAGATGAATATGCGGGCTACCTCATTAAGGTGCTGAAAAAGGAAGGTGGCACGAGGGAGTTGGTCCTAGACCAGTATGCAAGCCGGCTGGCATACCGCTCTATTAAATTAGGCCTGGCTCACGCTAGTCGTAAGAACAAGCAAAGGCCTTCCAGCAGCCGCCTTCTGTCCTCCAAGTCCCTGCCAGATGAATGGAAAACTTCTGGCAATGAGACCTTAGCATCCAAATATAGATCAGAATCTATGGGGTTAGTGCCCGGTGAGAACACTGAGTGTCGCTGCCGGGTTTCTGACAAGCAGTGTAAGAGGGAGTACGTGGACCTGGTCAACTTTGCAGAGTCTTTAGCTTACAACATCACCTGTGATGTCACACGCAAACTGCATCTTTCTTCAGTTCGCCTTCCGAAGTCTCTCACTGACTCCTGTCTTTATAAAAAGTCCAAACTTGAAGATATGGCTGACAACATCATCAGGAACTCTTTCTCCTGCCCTCTGTTGTCCAAGGAGGATAAAAATAGACATTACCACAGTACAGGAAGCCTGTATGACAGAGGCTACAGCAGCAGGGTGATGCAGGTCATCGAGCATTACGCCAGGAAGATAGTCGATGACACCGTCAAAATGAGCCTGGCGTCAGTCGGACATTCCTCCTGGGAACATTCACAGACTCGTGGCTACGATCGGCACTCTCACGCCCAGAGGCTGTCTGAGGGGTTGTCTGCTGTCCAGTCTGTAGGAGAGAGGACCTGCCGTTACTGCCTGTCTCAGGAATGTCCTCACTGCACCAAACTTAGCAGACATCCTTACCAGCCTGTCTTACAGAGAAGGATAAGAGCATCAGAAAGTCACTTGGCATCAGAGCGCCTCCCTAATGTGGAAATTCCCAAGATCCACATCGACCTGGACCACAGGGCAGCATTCGCAGAAGAAGTTGTATCTCTGGCAATGGAGACGGCTAAGCGTGAGCTGAGTAATGCCAGCCTTAATGCAGACAGCGGGATCGGCCATGATGGCACCAGCTTCGCTGAGAGCCTAACAGCAGAGATCATGACGTCAGCGCTGTCTAACGTCTGTCAGGCTGCCAACATCAGGTTTGTCCTTCAGATGCTTGGACTGTTTTTGCTTAATGGTTTCTGTAGCATAAAAGCTGCATTGTGTAATTAGGATGTTTGCATTTTTAAATAACGTGGAAAAACTCGCTTTATCTTTTCATCTAGTTCTCCAGGTCGAGAACAGACTGAGTCCACAGTGTCCCAGCAGCTGAGTGTGGGAGAAGACAGTCTGGGCAGCTGGTCTAACCTGAGCTTTGAGGACGATCACCCAGACGACAACAGCAGCTTCCTCCATCTCAGTGACAGGTAAACGACCTCTGGCTGTTTCCCTCATCCAGATCTCTGCACAACTGTCAGAAAACTTGTGCTGTTGGTTAGGGTGAGCTAATCCATAGGGAATAATCCGTTGCAAGATGCAATCATACAGGTCTAACTTCTCCTGTAGTGCTCTTTAGCAGACTTGCTGCAGTTAATAATACTTCAAGTCTGACTTCCTGCTTTTGCACCGCAAAGTTAGCTGATGAGAATTAGCTTTTGTACGTCTCCATGTGTGCAAATCATTTAGCTGTGGACTTTTTCATATATTCATCCCTTGTTCCAACCCAGAGCCATCTGGCTGTTCAAAGTAGAAATGCTAAATAAGTCTTGGTGTCATTTCATATAAATAAAAAAATTGGTAACATTTACTTTAAAAGTATATAATAATTGTCCCACCTGAGATTCGGCTATGAACATTTTATTTTTGGGAAGAAATATTTTGCCCCACTAAGTATATGTACTAAAATTAAACATTGGGTTATGTTTAGTTTATCAGTGTGAAATTTTTGATTTTGATTTTTTTATCAGGTTGCCAATAATGATGATCAGTCTCGTATGGGTTATCTATATTTGTAGGATGTCTGAATCTTCTCCCATGTCTGATTCCATACTTTTGCCTGAGGTCACAGTTGTAGTTGAAATCTTGTTTGTAGGTGACTCCCCTGGAAACGAGGCCCCCGTAAAAAAATTTTTGTCTCTATGGAAGCAAAACTGACAACATCTGCCATTCTTCCCTCAGATACCAAAACAACACAGTGTGTGATCTAGACCAAGTTAATGTATCATAATATTTTCTAAAGGCGTGTCTGTGAGTTCTCTGTTCACTTCTGGCTCTGTTTCTGTCAGAACAAAGTCCATCATGTGTAATTCATTAGAGCCTTCCAGAACCATTTCCGCTCTGTCGGTGAAGTGACACAAGAAAGCAAAAACACCTGAACGGGCCTATTTAGCTAAGAAGCATGGTGATAAATGGGGCTTGTTTTGGCGCGTGTCACTCAGTAAAACCACAGGAGAAAGCTGACGTAATTGCTGATTATTGAAGGTCTGTTTAGCTATCAATTATCCACACCTTCCAGAATCTCTGAGATGAATGCTTATTGCAGTTCAGGGGATCCTGCCTGCTGGCTAATTACTCAAACTACAGAGACTGAGTGTTGTTGTGCTCCTGCTGGTTGTCTTGGTGGAACCTACATGAATACCTCGGTTGTGTAGGGACAACAGCGTGATGATCTCACACTTTTAAGTCTTTAGCAACAAATGATTCAGTGGGGAGATACAGGGGAAAGATCTACCTCATCTGGAAAACCCTCCTTTGTTTTGCGCCTCACCTAACAGTTAAAGGACTACTGCAAATCTCCAGAATAATTCTTTACTCTGACTATTGTTTATGTACATTACATGAGGGATAAGAACATGAGGAAACTGATCATTATTGTATCATCTGGATCTGATGTTGGCATAACCTGCCTTTTCTCCTCAGCAGCAATGGGAACAGCAGTAGTTGGAGCAGCCTGGGTCTTGAAGGGGAAGTGTGTGAGGAGCGCATGTCGTTCTCCCCCTCTGACAGGTTGGTCCACCACAGCCTCACACCACTTTCTAAACACTAACCCAAATCAGAAAAAGACTCAACAGTAGCTGTGTTTCCAATACAAATGCGTGCAAAACGTTGTCAATACTCTGCTTATGTCCAAGAAACACAAGTTTACGATTGCTGTGTTTCCATAATTTAAGAAACACATTTAAGTGGGTCCATACAATAAGTGATTAAAAAACATGCTGCGTCATGAAAACCCCAACGATTTTCTTTTGACTTCTTCTTTGTGGTTTGCACCAGTGGCAACATACAGTTGTTGGTCCTGGTATAATGTGATCTATTTTTTTTTTCCATTGCATTTTTGTGAAATAAGCCAATTTTGATACAGCCAATAAAAACACCTAATCGGAGCACAAAACTTAACAGAAAATGAGAGTTTTGTCAAAATTGCGTGTTTATCTCCAAAATGTCAAATTGTGTAATGCTATGGTTTACGGAAGCACAGCTGGCGTGGTCAACCAAAATAAAATAAATTCTTAGCACTGACATTTCCCTTTGATCTTTTACTGATTACAGAATGAACCCAACATATCATATCTGAATGTTCTGAAAAGCCAACCTATGTGACGGTGTCTGTCATGCAGTGAATGTTTCCGGGACGAGCCCCCCAATATTTTGCGCTGCTCAAAGGCTGTAGCATAGAGGGGAAGAGAGGAGCAGATTGGAATTAGTTGAAATAGAATTAATTTCACATAGCATTAGAGAAACCAAAGAAAAACCATAATGTTGCCAATGAGAAAGGAGAGGGATGATTCTCAGGAAGAGAGGGATGTTATAGTCTTGACTGACAATACTGTACAGCTGACTCCAGTTTCAGTCAATGTTTCCTAACTTGGAGCACTGAAAGACACACACACACACACACACACACACATGCCTAAATAGGCATGTAGGTTTCGGGTACATGCCTAACCCGAAACCTAGCCTAAATTCAGTTCACACCTTAGTTGTAAACCTAATCCAAAAGCAGCAATTCTTTTTATGGGGCCTGGTTTTTAGGGAGCAGTTGATCATCCCAGTGTAGTATTTGTTAAAAACAATAGCATAGTGAGGTAAACAATTCTGAAACACACAATCCTAGAGAAAAGGCTTCAGACTAACAGTCCATTTGTTGTCATTGAATTATACAGAAGTTAGCATACAAGAAAAACGGAAGTGTTTTTAAAAACATTACTCACCCTATATAAATATTTCACCTCCTGGATTAAAAGTAAAGTGATCAGTCAGATGGTCCATATACTTTGCTGAGGTCATTTTCGCACCTTCAGGGCCTCTGAAGGGCCCGACCAGTTCTCTCTCTCTCTCCACATGATTTGGGCCCAAAGCATGACTCCACCACATTACAGCCGTGTTGGCACCACCAATCCACTACTGCGTCCATCTGGACCATCCAGGGTTGCACAGCAGTCATCAGTGAACAAGTCTGCTTGAAAATGAATCTCCAAGTACGGCTGGGTCCACTGCAAGCGTTTCTGCTTGTGAGCTCTGGTTAGGGGCCCAGTAGTAGCTTCATGCACCACAAGCCTCTGGAGGACCCTCCATCTTGAGGCTCCAGAGGCTCCAGCAGCTTCAAATAACTGTTTGCTGCTTTGTAAGGACATTTTAACAACTTCTCTCTTAATCCCATGTGTCTGTCTAACAGAACCTTCCTCATTATGTCTTTATCTGTACAAACCATCTTTGTTCTGAATCAGCCACAAATCTCTTCACAGTGCCACAGCGCTTCAGTTTTCAATAAATATCTAATGTTTTCATATCTTGTCATACGGCACTACACTATCTGATGATTTTTATCAGCAGAATCTTTTCTCTTTCACATATTGCTTGAAACCTGTGGCCTGCTTAATAATGTGGTACATCCTTCTTAAGTAGATTTCCTTTAATTGAGCTCACCAGACGAACTAATCAACCAGCTCTCTGAAATTAATTATAGTGATTCAAAGAGCCTGATACACATCTATAAATATATATACCATCTATACATTTAATAGCACAACACAAAATGTAATCTTTGACACTTAAATCCATTTTTGCATAATAATTTGGAACACGTTGTATACTTTTTCACATGTACGGCAGATGTAAGTCATTTCAATTCTTCCCTTTGCACTTTTTTTTTTGATGACTTTTTCTGGCGCAAGAAGAAATGTTCTTCTGAAACTGATCTTGTTTTACCACCATCCCAATTTTCAAACAACTGTCGCTTTTGGTTGCCCTCTCTTTATTTTCAATTTACATGAATCCAACTGTTCATATTTTTTGTCTACATCTTCTATTTTATATATCTCAACTCAGGGCCTTACAATTGAATCGCTGCATAATAAGATGAGAAAAAGTATCAAAGTTGTTTCTTTATACTTTAACTGGCTTTAAGCATGACTGCTGTCTATATTTCCAATAATTCCACTGACTTGCTGCATGTTCAAAGCCCACTTCACACTTTGATGTATTTTCCTACATTTGATAATGCCAAAGATCTGGGCGAAAAATATTCTGTGGACTAATGAGACAAAAGTGGAACTTTTTGGGAGGTGTGCTTCCCCTTACGCCTCATAGCTACAAGTTTGCTCCATCAAGCTTTGTTAATGATCCAAAGCACACCGACAAATCCAGCCCTTAATAGTTTGAAAACAACGAAGGCTTTGGAGCGGGCTAGTCAAAGTCCGGACTTAAATCCGACTGAGATGCCGTGGCATGACCCCAAACATCCTCAATGTCCTCCAATGATCCTGAATTAAAACAATTTGCTCCAGCATTCCTCCGCCGTGATGTAAGAGACCTCACGCCAGGTATCACTTACTCATGATACCTGCCGGTTGTTGCTGTTAATTATACTTCATCTTAAGTAGATGTATTTAATAATAGGCTTTTTTTCAAGCTGGAACTCGTCGGATTGTGCTGTACAGGACATTTTCTAAATGGTTGGTAGCCTGCAGGCAACAGCGGCGCTGGGAGCTGGTGGGTTGGACGTGGATACGTTGTGTATATTTGGTGTTCTCCGTTTCTCGGTGCCTAAAAAAAGCCGGCTCAGGTATTTGCCCTCCTTTTCACAGATCGAGCAGAGTCTACGTGTCTGTTGCCACGGGCTGTGTCAACAAGTCTGTGATTAACAATCCGAGGAGGAGAAATGACTGTTTACCTGTTTGGCGTGGATCAGCAAAACTGACAGAAAAGAAATGGGGGGGGAGAAACTGATCAAGATGTTTTCTGTATTGTCGCATCGTAACCGTCAGTAGACAGCCAAGCCGAGCAGTAGTCTGTAATGAAATCAGGGAAATTGTTTCTGCTGTGCTCCTCATCATCGGTGTGTTCCTTTGCGTGCAACTTTACAGACGCAAACTTTTAAAATCTTCACGTCCTCTGAAAAGTTTCACATATTTGTCGTGTTGCAGCACAGCATGTCAAATTCAAGGTCCGAGGGCCAAATCCGGCCCGCTGTACCTGCTTATGTGGTCCTCTGCACTCCAGAGAGACACATAAGTAGATCCCTCAGGTGTGCACTTAAATATTATCTTATCAATCCAATCGAAGCAGGTTTTATCTGTTGACTCTCAAATTACAGCAGCCACTCGCTCCAGTTATTTGTGATTCCACAAACATGAAAAATTACGCAAAATCAACAAGTCTTTGAGCTTTCTCATGCGAATGCATAATTACGATTTTATTTCGAATTTTCCACAGAAATGGTCATTTGGTTAAGCTGATGCCAACAGGATCAAAACACATTTCGTCTGTAAATATATTGAACAGATGGACCACTGAGTGAAGTTCTAGCTTCACTCAGTTCAAATTCACTAATGAAATGCTGTGTTGTTGCACTTTAGGTAATGTTGATTTTCTTATTTAAAAAAAAAGGAATTGAGTTATTTGTTTGTTTACATCTTTTAATTTCGTTCTAAATTAAAAGACTTAATTTAGGCTTTTATACTCTAAGCCTAAGTATAAAAAGGCTTAGATGGTTCAATATAAAAAATCTGTAGAATGTACCAATTTTTTTGTTTTTTTAACTGATTAATTGTCAGGACCATCAATTACGGAAGCAATGGTTAGTTGCAGCTTAGTGTTTTCTAAATATCCCACTTTTCATGTTGCTCTGTCACATAGAATACTTTGAGGTTGCTATGTGATGTCTGAAAAGGTTCAGGGGTTGTGAATACTTTGGAAAGAACTCGGTGTTCTCAACCTTTGCTGTTTGGTCTCTAACTTGTGTGACGTTCTGTCGTCCAACAGCGATAACACAGAGGACAAAGAGACGGAGGTCAAGGAGTCCAGCGGTAAGCAGCGTCACAGCGTTCTGTCCCGTCCGTGTGCCACGCACCGGCCGGGTTCCAGGATCCCGGTCCGGAACCGATTGACGCAGAGCTGCTGGCCTTTCTGTGCTGTAGGGACGCTGTGTGCAGACAGGACTCCGGCCCAGACCGCGCGCACCGCCCTGCTCATCATCAATTCAGACTTCAGGGAGCTTGGACGCGGCCTCCAGCACGCGACCTCTGACCCCCAGCTCAGGAGCATGCTGCAGTGGGCGGCAGCCTCCGTGGTGGACGTCCCTCAGATCCAGCTGAACGTGGACAGAGAGCTGCAGCAGGTGATTCAGTGAAACTCTGTGAAACTGGTGATATTGACTGCATTGTGGCAGCAACAGTCAGATGGAAACCACTGATGGTTACCATCAGTGGTTACGTAAAGTTGGAGTTTAAATCATTTTACATTTAGTTCAGTGTTTCTTTCAGTTCATTCTCAACTGTCCCATTCAGTCTAACGACTAAAGCTTTGTTCCCCTAATAATCCAGGTACAGGAACACAAACGCACCATGAAACAATGACGGTCATTACTTCAGTGACACACGGAGGAGAAGAACTAAAAACAAACAAAAGTTGTGACTAATATGGAAGTATGCAGAAACCTTTAGTTTATGTAGGCTTTTAATGAACTGAACTCTAAAGCGTTTTTAAATTTTCTTTTTTATTTCTAATCTGTTGAAACGCTGAAGGTGTACTTAGTTTCTCCCATTGTGCTATGATTTATGATTTGATGAAGAAAAAAAAAAAAACCATCATGATCTTTTAAAAAGGTGAAAAACAATACAGCCTGGCTCAGGCTGTAGAAAGTGATGACAGGGCCCCGATTTTATTTTGTTTTTTTTTGTTTTTTTAGGATGGGGGATCCCAATGATTTAAAAAAACAAATTATTTAAAGATTTGTGTTTTGCATACTTTATATTATATTATATATAAATCTCACAACCAGATATTAGAGGAGTTATATTCATATTTTGGGAGTTTTATGAATATAAACTGTATTCAAGTATTTGAAGAATGATGACGTTTTATAAGATTTTGCTTGGAAAAGTCATGGAGCCATTGGCCAGTGGATGTATTAAACCTACCATGCATCAATTCATGTGCACAACTACATATTAATGTTCTGTAAATTGCCTTAGAAATATTTTTCAGTAGCTCTCCCCTGACGACCGCAACCATTTCCCATGACTGCATACAAATGTTTCTGGTGATCCTCCTCTGATTCCTTGATCATTTTCTGTCGTCCTGTGTATCTGACCCCCTTCTTCTAGCAGGAAGCCATTAACCAGAGCTCTGTGTCTGCCCCTTCAGCTGCCCGCTGTGGTGCAGAAGCTCCAGGAGAGAAAGTTTAAGGTGGCAGATCTGCTGCACATGCTGCTGCGCTACCAAGAGGAGAGCCTCTGCCACGCGCCGCTGCCGCCGGGGGGAACCAGAGACACCCAGCACCCCCCGCTCTTCCAGTGGCTCCTGGAGCATGCTTAAAAACCTCCTGATGTTTTTTTTTTTTTTGTTGTTGTTTTTTTATTATTTCAAGAAAGGCCTTTTAGGATCTCGTTAGCCACCAGAGGGCGCCACAGAAACCATGTTATCGGTTCCATTCCCTCCCATGTGGGCAGCATGTTACAAAGAGGCTCCTTGAGCTGCGTTTGTGTTTTTTTTCTCTCCACCTTCCTGTCGTGTTGCTGCAGATTTTTCCTCACATCCCCAGGTCGGATGAGTGGAGCCGTCTCCCTTTCTACCCCTCTTGTTGCCTCCGCCCCCTCCCACGCTGCCAAGCCGGCCTCTGTTCTGGAGCTGGGGAGTCGGAGACCCACCCCGTGTGTTTCCAGACAGACACGGATGAAGCTGGGAGAGAGAAAATGTGTTTTTTTTTTTTTTTGTTTGTTTTGTTGAGTTTTTTTCTGACAGGGAATCCCCACAGCTGCTCAGCAGATGATGTCATCACATCCACTGCTCACCTCCGTGGTGTTTCCACATGTTCAGAGACCAACCGTGCACCCAAACACACACACACACGCACGCGCGCGCACACACCACACCCTTTTATTATCAGATTCAATTCAAAAGAGTAGTATTATCCCACCATTTAGTTGATCATCTGAAACTTCCCATCTTTCGGTTCGCTTCGGTGAAGTTTCTGTGAACAGTCTTTATGGTAATTCATCAGTGTGCTGCCAAACGTTCAGAAATATAAGCTGAGAAACCTTTTTCTGCTGTTGTCACCTTGTGTCGACATAAGAAGCCATAATTGTGGCTTTAGAGAGAAATATTTTAAAACCATGTCTCATGAAGGAGTACTGTTGTTCACTGCAAAAATACAAAATCTCACCAAGTATTTTTGGTCTGGGTTCTAGCGCAAATGTCTTAGAACACTAGAAATAAGACAAATCTAACTTACAAGTAACTTTTCAGCAAGATATCGGAGCTTGTTTTAAGTCAGTAATGCCTTAATATTTATTTTTTTTAAAGTACGAGTTCCACTACCAGATTATTTCACTAACAAGTGGTCTTGTTTTAAAGGGGGCCAACAATGCAAAATTCATATTTTGCACATTTTTGTACATCTGTTTGGGTTTCTGCTGCTTCTAAAAACAACCAAAGTGCTTAAAAAGAAAAACTTTTGGCGTCTGGAAAATGAGCCGTTTCAAAAACCTTCAGAATGTCACCGAGCAACCCAAACAAAGTCCAGCCCTTCAGTGAAACATATGTTTCGATCACTATTAAGGAATTATTCACATAAGCTCTTACATGTTGCTGACAAATTCATTCCAAGTTACTTTTGCTTCATTTTAAGTCTACTAAGATATTTGAACTAGAAACCAGATGGAAAATACTGGCTCAGAGTTTGTTGTTTTTTGTAGAGAATTGAATCTGTTTGCTTCATTGTATCGTCCTCAGTTGTCAAAATTGGTAAGAAACCCTAGAGTGCATGATGTTTAGTAAAGTTAGAGTAATTTAATATAAACAAAAATCCTATTTTTTTTTTTTTTACATAAAAGTATCTAATGGAACATGACATGCTGCTTAAACTGTCTCACTGGTGGGGAGCTGACTGGTCCAGTATCTACCATCCAGGACTCCTGTCATCTGTGGAGATGACACCTCCACAATCATCTGTGGAGGAGGGGCTGTGTGTATGCGTGTGTGTGTGTGTGTGTGTGTGTGTGGAGGGGGGGTATGGGGGGTCAGTTCGGGGAAGCTCTGGTGACGCAGACAGTAATTAAAGATGCAGCCCACAGACCAGCGGCATGTGTATAGCTGGAAGCAGGACTCACACACACACACACACACACACACACACGCACGCACGCACACACTTTGTGTCACCTTCAGGAGTGTGAAGGCCACAAACATGCGACCCTCGCTGGTCACCGTCGCGAGCCCTCTGCCGCTTCACAGTTCAAACCCGCCGTCCGTCCTGAAAACCTAAAGAACTCCCGTTTGTATTTAATTTATTGTTTTGATACGAGGGGCCGAAGAGTGTCGCTCATGCTGCAGGGTCCTGTGTTTAAAATAATACACCAGGAAGTCACATCTGTCATTATTACTCTAAAGTCCAGTGTTGGCGGTGCTGTTCGCCTCCGTGGCTCAATCACTTCTTCTTCTTCTTTTTCTTTCTTTCTGCCGCTTCTCCTGAGCGGCGTTGCCTTCAGCATCTGCGTTTCCATTTTAAATTGCCGCAAAACTATGTCGATATTCCGTTAATGTCACAGAATTTGTGGTGTTTTCATTATAGTAGAAACATGATTAAAGTCACACGTGAGGGGCGATGTGGCGCCGCGTGACTCAACCTGTCTGACCACTCTCTGATAAAAGGCCATAAAATTTCTTTTTTGGTTATTTTAATCACTTTTTTTTTTTTTTTTTTTTTCACGTGATAATCTTTAAAAGCCATGCCGCGCTTTCATCCTCCTTCCGCTTCCTTCCAGTTGTAACATCCGGTTTTTGGTAACTCCTGTGACGTGAAAACGTTTTTTTTTTTCATCGCAGTGTTACAAAACACGCTCATTTTTGTTACAACCGAAAAACCACCTCACCCCAGCACAAAAACTTTTCTTTTATTTCCAGGTCGGCATTTCCATTATTCGAATTTAAGTATCCGGATTGACATCCTAGCAGGAATGAAAGGATTTCGAAGTATTCCTCTGAGAAGTGTGAGAGTTTGTTGGTTTACAATAAAAAGAATGTATCAGGAGACGCAGATTTCCTCCTGCCGTGTTTCCAGCCGTTTATTTGGGACCTCGCCGGGTTTCGTCCTTCACCTTTCAGAATTGAGTTGAGCTATTTACATTCCTTCTCATTCCCCGCACGACCTCTGCGACCTTGCTGTTGTTGTTCGTGAAAGCTGAATGTGTTATAAACCTGCCAGGACTCCGTTTAGAGGCTGATTTGCTGTAAACCTGTTTTGCTACAGTTGTTTCTGGTGTTTTCTGCTCCTCGCCCACCGCATCGTAGAGAGAAACAAAAAGAAAGAAAATGACCTCACCTCACCACCTGTCGCTTCCTTCTGAACATCCCTGCCAAATGAAGATATTTAATAGTTTATGTTAAATTATATGACAGTGAATTTGTTCTCCTTAGTGATATTGCTGACTAGTCTAAGCTTGAACTCTAACTTTGTTAATGTTAAAGCTTGTTGTGAGAATAAAGCTTTTTATGTGCTAAAAGGCTTTGACTCCTTTTAATGTGTCTTGTGTCGAACATTGATTTGGTGTGTGTGTTGGACTGTATGGGGTGTATGGCACTGTACAGTTCGGTATCGCTGATACAGCAGTATCGTTATCGGTACCGATACCGATACTTTTTGTTTAGGTTTGACATATTGTCAAACTTCTGTCCTTTGCGTAATTATTTTTGCCCAAACCTTGGACAGAATTTGGACAAAGGTTATAGGTGGCTACAAAATACACATTTCTTAACGATAGAAAAACAAATATAAACTCCAAAGTGCAAAAACATCATTTGAGAGCAAATAAAAGAGAAATCTTGTCACGGTGGAGAAACAATACAAAAATAAGATCATCTGAAACTAAAGCACTGATCCGATACTGATTCCGACTGGTATTGATAGATAGATTGGATTGATCTGCCCACCTCTACCAATCAGAAACTTGTGGTCAATTCTTGATCACAAAGTGTGATCAAACATTTTGACTGAACTGATTTGATTCATGTATTCATTTTAAGTTAAAAGATGAAAGAATGTGGTTTTGTGTCATGTTGGAAATATTCCTTATATTAGGAGCAAAGTCAGTTTTTCTGTATTCTTGCGCTGATCAGATGACAATAATGCCCTTTGGACGCATGATCAGCTGATGACATTTTTTTGATCTAGCTAGCATGTTAGCTTCCACCACTCTTCACACCATGTTTCTAGCAAGCTTGAATGCTTCAGGGAGTTTACGGGGGTGACAGCAATATTACCAGATCTCTTTAATTGTTTTAAATGGTGAAGGTTAAACACCCAAATTAATCACAAGGTTAATGTGATTTCCACTCGGTGGACACATTTTCACTTCTTTCATTTAACTTTTTTTTTTAATGCGAGTTCTTCCTTTATAAGCTGCAGACTTACTGGAAGACACCGCGGCCTGCAGCCTGAACACTAGTCAAAGTAATGATTAACTGCAGCCGTAAACAGGAACGAGACCACATCAAACCGGTCTTGGTGCAAGTTCCCTTCACCAATTAATCTCAACAACACCTTGATGACAGGAGAGTCGAAGCGTTGACTTCCAGCTGATAACAGGCCCTTTTGTTGAACGCAGAGATTACATCAGAGACAATAAAGGCTTTCACTGCGAAGCAGGTTCCTCCTCCTCAGAGGAAACCAGAAGGACTATTTATAAAAGATGGCTTTGATAAGAACGCTTCATCTCTTCCGTCTCCCTCCACACGAGCAGAAAAGCAGCTTGCGACTGAGTGCGCGCCCATCATATGTAGTGAGACGACGGTTGCCATGGCGGACAGTCAGCGTCTAGGTGTTTGCAGCGGATGAATGGAGGCGACTGTCCTCCAGGTTGGAGGAGGGAGGCTGCAGGAAGGCTAATTGCAGGCTGCGCAGTGATACAGGAGGCGAGGAATGTGTCTGAGGAGCCCGACTTTGATGCGCCGAGTCGCAGGAAACCTGCTGACGGGGCGTCATCAAGCAGCCGTGCTGCTCACCAGCGCTTCAGCGTGGGAGTCCTGACTGAGTGAAGTAATTCCCAGCAGGCTTTAAATTAAATCTGTGCCCACTTGTTCCCTCCAGGAGAGAGAGAAAGGCGTGGGCCGGCTCTGACTCCCAGAGCAGCGGCCCTGAAGGAAAAAGGAAGGTTTCTTTCGTTATAGCTTCATCCCACACGCACTGACGTTGTTGCTTAATGAAAACATGACAGACATCTAAGATCAGAAAGATCAGAATCTCTTGTCAAACATGTAAAAAATATTTTTGAGAAACATGGCCAACGAGCCTAATAATAATAACACATAGTGTAATTTGTTGAACATGACTGTATTTGATTTTTTTTTCTCTCTTTTGATGCTTTATTTTTTCAGTTTTATTTTTGTGGCTTTATCTTTGTCTTGCAGACTATATGAGAAGTGCTCCATAAATACCAATCCATCCACTCAGTTTGATTTATTTGAAATATTTTGTGTTTTTCCATTCAGCTTTTCATTTCCATACTCTCCATTCTAACATTAAAACGCAACTCATGCCATGAACAAAAGCAGCATATAAAGCCCAGACTGAAAGGCACATTTATAATTGTTTTGTTACAACAAAGACGTTTCCTTCTTGGTAAGGCAGTTTGTGACCCCAGAGTTTCCTGGTTGGATTCCTGTTCCTTCCTGGGGGTTAGTCCGGGGTGGAGACCTGTGTCAGGAAGTTCACCTGGCATAAGAAAAGCATCTGCCAAGTCTGTGTGTATGCAGCTGTGGGGTGGAGGAGACTGCTGAGGCAACTCCTGTGGAGGAGGGAGGTGCAGAAAGAACAGCAGAAAGGAGTTTGGTTCTCAATGAATCGATGCAGTATCTCACAGGTCTTTAATTTTGAAAACAAAAATCTGGTTTTATTTACTCATGTTATATCTGTTTTTTGTTTCACAAATTATACCCTTTTTGAATAACCAATAGAAAATAATTTAGCACTGACATTGTTATTTCCTTTCCACATTAAAGGAAGGCTCGTTCCGAATTCACACAGAGAACACAGAACGTTGGGAAGTGTGAAACAGACACGAGGCTAAGAAGCAACAACACAGAGCAGGAAACTCTGGATGTTCACAAAACACTGCTATTGACTGTAAATTTTAAGAGAAAGCAATCCAGCGCAACAAAAAGAAATGGACTGCGATCAAACTAGTGACGGCAAGTTTGAAAAAGTTTGTGGAAGTCAGAATCAATGGAACAATTTTTATTGCATACATGCAAATTCGTAGGGGACGCAGCGCGGTCCAATGCAAAGCACGACATGAAGACAGTTCTGCCAGATTTGTTCAGTCCCTTAAAAACAAACACGGTACAGACAGCAGATGGATGTTCTCAGAAAAACTGAGTGCTAGAAAGGCAAAACTTCATCTGCATGTTTCTTTACAAACCCAAACATTTATTGTAGAAACTGAATAATACTTGAACTTTTACAGCAGCTTTTCAGTGACTCACTGAGCTGTTATTTAGTTTTGTAATCAGTGTAGCTGTTTCTCATCCCTGCTGCATGAGCCAGCTTGTGAGACCCATGAAGGGGTATTCCAGTCCAGAACCGATGGATTACGTTTCTTTGTTCTTTCTTTGAATTTTCCGCTTCAGCCTCAGAAACACGTTTGATGTCGCACAGGTTTTGGATCGGATTAAGGTCGGGGGATCCAGTCGATTGCTCCATAACTCGTCACTCGCCAGACAACGTGGCCTCTGCGTGAATTCAGATGTGCACAAACCGATACAAGATTGTAACGTTGAACCCTAAGACCGAAGCATGCTGAACATTTTCACAGAATGAATCCTAACCCACCATCTGCGTTTCCATTGACTTTAAAGCTGAGCAAACTGGAAGAACCAAAATAAATTTATATTTATTTTTCATTTATAAAATAAAAATAAATAACACCAATTTTGGAGAAAAAAAACCTCATGTTTTTCAATTAAACGTTCTTGCGCTAGCATGAGGTGGTTTCTTTAGCTGTATTGAAATTTGTATATTTCCCAAAACTGCAATGGAAACTATTTTTACGCTTCATGTGGTCAGAAACCAGATGTTACTGACGGAAAAGACGACAGGAAATGGTCAGAGGTTTTTTAATGATCTATCGAGCAAGCAAACTTATTCACATGTGATTTTAATCGCATTTCATATTTAATGGAAACATTGTGAAACTGTTTTATTGACATTAGCGGAATATCAACAAAGATGTGCGCACATTGGTAGTAGGAACACAGCTTGCGACATTCTGCAGTGATCGCACAAGATCTTGTCATTTTCTCCAGGGATGGGGGCATGTGGGAGTTTCTTGCTGGCAGTTTGGTTTCACAGAGATGTCTTGTAATTGTTAGAGTCCTTACAGGCGACAATTGGCTGGTGCCGATCGTCTGGTGAGCGTTTGACATTTTTACTGCTCTTAGACCCATCAGAAAGGTGGTTTTCCTTTTTCCCGGATTTTCCAGCTACATACCAGCTGTCTAGTCAAAGCCAACTGTTCTCCAAGGGTTATTAGAAATGCATTTGCTGCCTTTCATCTTTAAATAAGGGCCACCTGTTTGACTCCTGTTCCCAGAATGAATGATGTCACTGAGGGAACGCCATGCTGACGAACAAGTGCTGGTTCTATTATGCACTCCTACACGTACTAGGGAATTTTCTGCAATGTAGAAATATCATTTGTATCATAAACAAGAATCATTCTGATCAGAGAGGTTGGGCTCTTGTAGTTTTCAGCCCATATGAGTGTAAATAAAGGAGTGAGGTCATCTGAAATGCCTGGGCCAGGTGTAGTTTTAAATTGGATGTTTCCTAAATTGGGGCTGGCTTGTTAGAAAAAACCCCCAAACTGTTAGCCACTGAAAAATTCAAGATGGACTCCATGGTCGTCAAAGAAAATGTGTTTTTGCACTAAATTCGCTAATTTTGTAGTGGAGAATGCTAACGGCTGAACACATAAAACATTAGCACAAGCTAATGTTAAGCTGGAAAGCAATTTTTGAAAATAGCCGTAGCTAACATTAACTGCTAAACAAATGACAAAAACTGGCAGAAGCTAATGCTGAAAACAAAAATATGGACGGAAGTTAACTCTAAACCGCTAAACACATTTAAAAAATGAGCAGAAGATAACTCTAACTATTGAGATGACTGCAAAATCATCTTCATCTCCTTCCAGTTGATGGCTGGTGTGAGACTCTAACAGCTCAGTTTCAGATTTGTCATCTGATTTTCCTACATATACTTACTTTAAAGTTTCTATGAATATGATCACCATAGTGGAAAACATATGACGTGACATAAAGTTACACCAAGTCCTGAAAATGTGTAACATTATAAAGCAAAAGCTGGTATAAACAGCTCAGAAACAGCGTCCATCTTGAAAAATGGCCGTCACCTTGAAATTTAAGTGGCCGGTGGGGAATATGAAAAACATACGACCTCGGTGGTGAGCATGCACATTTTTATGCTTGTACCCACACATTTCTGCAGCTATATCCTGCACTAGCGGCAAAACTAATGGAAAGTAAGTGACTATGAAAACAGAGCACACCTCAGAGTAACCAATAACAGATCATTACCAGATCACCCCAGCACAGATCTAACCATACTGTTCAACATGGGTCGTCTTTTATTTCTTATTGGGATAATTAATATTATCGCATTATTTAAATTCACCCTCCGGATCTTTCTTCTTCAAGGAAAAACTCAATGAGTTTAGACATCCTAATGTGAGTAAACATACCAATGATTATGTGGTTGAGAGGCACAGACCAAATCTAATGTGAAGTGCGTCAGCTGATGCTTTACGCGGCCGCAGTGCCGTGAGTGGCCAGGATGGAGCTAGGTAACACTCTTACTGAGACGTGACCACGAAAAACCTCAATCAAAGAATTCAGCGAGCGTCACAGGAAGGCGACCACAGGAATGTTGCTCTGACAGAAAGCCTACTTTCCTAGAACGTTCTTCGTATTGATCTTTTCTGACAGACATTAGAGGCAGGAAGAAGGATTCTGTTGTTGGTCTCAGTGACGACGGCAATAACCGTACAGACAGTAAGTCTGTCTATATGCTGAGTCAGTCAGCGTATGCGGAGAGACGCAGATCGACCTCTGCTCCTCGACGGAGTGGGCTGATGTCTCCGTCTCTGACATCAGATCAGTCTGGGACCTGGCGCGTATCCCCCCACTGAGATCCATTGACATCACTTCCCTCCCAAACAGCAACAAATGGACGGGTTGTTGGGAGAGTCCGATGAATGAGGGGAAAAAAAAAGGAAAGGAGGCAGTTTGAGTCAAGCACTTGGAATCCATGATATACTGTAGAGGGCTTTGTGTTAGAAAGGGGAAAACCAGCTACATCATCCCTGCAAGTCTTTTGTTTAGCCCAGACATCAGGACAACTCCTTTTTTTTTTATCCATTAGCTCTTTCTTTCATCACAATGGACTAATAGGTGTGAACGTTTAATGAGGGGCTGAACTGCATCACCGAGGTTGTTCTGAGATCATGCTGGGTGACCTATTGTACCACAGCATGTGGAACAAAGAGGCTCCTCACGCCGGAGCTTATTCACAGCAAACTTTCATTGGGATCTTTAGATGATCAAACGTTTTTTTTTTTTTTTTTTTGCAGTTTGGACATCCAACAGGATTTCCTGACAGGATGCATGAAAAGGCAGGCGTGCTCAAGTCGTTTCCACGAGGGAACGTGTAAGAAATCGAAAATACTTTTGTTCTATTGCTTTATCCCAAACCAGACGCTTCGTTGCCTCGAGTGCTTGTGGTGACGACAGCAGCATATTCACCATAATCTGAGTGGAGGGCTGCACACCACTTGCATTAACTTAACTACTGTTCTCTGCTTCAGCTGCACTTATGGAAAGTGCCAAAAACCGTTCAGCACCCAGAAGAATCGCACCAAAATAACTCAGCACAGCCATTAACTCAGCCCAGATGGTTTAGATGTTCGTGGTTAACATCTAAACCACTGGCAACAAAAGCGAGTGAACCCATAAGTGGAAATGACCAAATTGCGCCCCAAGAGTCAATATTGCGTGTGGCCAGTATTATTTAACTGCTTTAACTCTCTTAGGCACGGACTTCACTGGAGTGTCACTGGTTGCCACTGGAAACCTCTTCTCTATCACGAGGAGCAGGTGGATGTTGGAGACCGTGCGCTCCTCCGCCGTCTGTTTGAGAATGTCCCACAGATGCTGAATCGGGTTCAGATCTGGAGACGTAAACCCTGAGCAAGACTCAGCAACTTCACCCCGAGTCTCTTTAGCAAGGCAGCGGTCGTCTTGGTGATGTGTCTGCTGTCGTTATCATGTCGGAATACCTTCCCTTCCACACTGAAGGGATAATCTCATGCTCTGCTTCAGGCCGCCTGATACTACATGTGGGGATTTATTGATCTCTGGATGAACTGTTGCCAGCAGCACCGTAACACTCCCTCCACCCTCTAGACAAAACACGGGTTTGTACTCCTCACCTGGTTGCTGCCACCGTCTCGACACCATGTGACTCAAATATGTTTGTCTTGGTCTCTCTATCCACAAGACAAGGTTGCCAGTGATCCCTGTTCTGTGTCCTGGTTGTCTTTAGCAAACTGTTTGTGTAATTTGTGGTTTCTTCCTGTTAAATGGGAGTTTTTCCTGTTCAGCTAGACATGAGAGATTCATTCACCTTCAGTGATCCCTGCTGCTGCTGCACAGCAGTGATCCAACTCTAGAACCACTGGTTGGTGTTCTACACTCTAGACACCTGAGTTGGTGTTCTACCACTCTAGAAACACCTGGAGTTGTTTTCCTACCAACTCTAGAACACTGGAGTTGGTGTTTCCTACCAACTCTAGGACACACCTGGAGTTGGTGTCCTACCAACTCTAGGAAACACCTGGAGTTGGTGTTTCCTACCAACTCTAGGAAACACCTGGAGTTGGTGTTTCCTACCAACTCTAGGAAACACCTGGAGTTGGTGTTTCCTACCAACTCTAGGAACCACCTGGAGTTGGTGTTTCCTACCAACTCTAGGAAACACCTTGCTCTGTCTAAAACCTTAGCATAGGTGTGTCTGACCATAGTGTGTGGCAGGAAAAGTTGTGAACAATAGAAACAAAATACCTTAAGATACAATTAGAACAGGTTCTGTTATGTGTGGTAACAACACTTTATCTTCCTTTGAGCTCAAAAGGACATTTTCATACCTGAATGAGTCTCAGATCCTCCACCACAGCGCCGCTGTGCTTATAAGCAACATGAGAAGGACGTACATATCGGTCCCTGACTATTTATGGCTTCTATTACCATAAATAAAAAGCTACTCCCTGGGGAAGAAACTGATGCTGTTATGTTTTTACAGATGTCATGGCAAAAGAGGCTGTGGTCGTCAGCCTTGGCTTTGTGAGAAAAGCAGTGTGGCAGAGCCCACAGAGTGACCAGCAGGGAGGAGGAGGAGAGCTGCCCGTCGCATTTCCAGGCCTATTGTCTGCCTGTTTCCACCAGTGACCACGCAGCCACGCCGGTGCGTGAAAGCCGGACAATAACTCGCAACTCTCCAACTCCCAGGGCAACCCAAACCCCTTTTTGCACTGTGAAAACTATCAGCGTGGGAAAGAAGGGACGCACAGCCCCAAACGAAAAAGAGGAGAGCGGCGGTTCGTGTCAAAGGAAGTCGTCGACTCCGTCCTAAGGTTACAAGCGTTTCTCTGAAAAGATCAGGAGGAGAGGTTACTGGTGGCTCTCAAAGCGGCTGCTCTGTTTTGACTCTGCGGAGATTGAAAACAGCAATCGGAGCTCGCTGTGGACTTGGCAACCTGGTAAATAATATTGGATGTTATCTGTGAACCTGAGTCGAGATCCTGCCTGACTCACAAGAACAACAGACAGACACCCCTCAGCCGGAGCGCTGCTGTCCCCACCCAAGACGCAAGGAAGACCTGGGGAGGCTTCAGTAATGGGTTGCCTCATCCTGTGTTGCATCTCTGCTCATCTTCAGCCAATTTCCACCCACTGCTCTGTTGACTCAGGTGCGTGAGTGTGTGTGTTTAAATTAGGATTTGATGGAACACGAATGAGGAAAGACCTTGGCAAATCCATTTTTTCTTTCTAAATGATCTCAGAGCACTTCCTCCACACCCACCTTGGAGATGACACTGTGGTCTGGGTTTTTTGAGACTGGGCATGAGCACATCAGCTCTGACCACAGAGAGGAAGTAGAGGGCAAGACTGGGAGATCCTGGAGAGGCCCGGATGAATGGAGATGTCTCCAGCTGATTAGTTTAAACACAGGGCTTTCCTTCTGGCTCCAGACACTTCCTGGTCTGGGTACATGGCAGCTAAAAGAGGCTGAAGGCTTTTTATTGTACAGAGGAATTGTTTCAATGAGAGATGACTGTAAAGGTCTTTTCAAGATGTCGGTTTTGGTTGTGGTATTTCCCCCCGCATCACACACTGATGTAGTCAGTCACATTTTGTCACATTACAGCCGTAAACGTCTGTGTTCTTACAGGGACTGTGACCCAAAGTTGTGCATAACAGCATGAATAATACAAACCCCAACGTCGTCTGCTTTTTATGTGTCGCATCCACATGACACGACCAAAGCCTGAGACGTTCCTGAAATTTAAGGATGCTATAAAAACGATCTGTGAGCCCGAGTAGAGATCCTGCAAAATTAACTTTACTTGAATTCATTTGTGAAAGCTACTTTAGTCTTTTACATTGAATTTGCGTCTGATTTTGCACTTTCTCTTCAGCCTTTCCGCTTTGATGCCGTACGTTTTGCCATCCATCCATCCATCCATCCATCCATCCATCCATCCATCCATACATAACCCTTTTAGGTTTTCATCATAACCCAAAAGGTTTGTTATTAAACCCTCACTCTTAAATAAAAAAAATGTGCCCAGGAAAAAAAAAGAAAAAACTTCCCAATTACATATCAGATCCCACCCATTTTTGCTCAAACCACAGAGATGAATTATCGCAGGACCTCCAAGTTCTTTGAAATATACGAGGTTATTTGTTACTTTGCAGAATAGTAAGAATAGTAATAGTGACATTAGTAAAGTAATTTTATTTTTTTAATGGAAAATAAAAATTTTAGTCATAAAAGTTCCTAAAAGTAAAGGTTAAAACCACATCTGTTGCGTTTGAACCATAATAATTGGAACATTGACAAACAGATTCGATGTGTGCTGATGGTTTTAAAGATGGCACTTGACAAATGTCACGTTTGTTACTGGTTTTCACAACTGTTGACTATATGATGTGTTTTCTGTGGTTCATGATGTAAAGCACAGTAAACTGCACTGTTGCTGAAATGCAATATGCAAATAAGCTTGATTGGTTTATTGATTGATAGACATGGGCAATTCACACGGGACTAGCAACACAGACAATCTCTGTGATTATTACAAATAGCATGTGGTCCCATAAGGCCTGACGCTCTATAATCACCCTGAACACACCAGCTCTGCAGTAGAACATGGTGGCGACAGGGTCATGCTGTGGGGAGGCTTCACTTCAGCAGAGACAAAGACACCGGTCAGAGTCCGGGGTCAAACCTGGACCGAAACCCGTTTATTTCTGCTGGAGACCTTTGACCCGGCTGGAGGTTCAACCTTCCAGCAGGACAACAACCCTAAACACACGACCAGCTGCAGTGGAATGTTCTAGATTCAAGTAACCTCATATGACTAAGTGGAACCATTAAAGAACACGTAAAGGTTCCTTACAAAATCTGTGCAGAGACTCTGACTGACCGTTTTACAAAGAAGTTTGTGGAAAAACGTCAAGAGTCTGAAAGAGCGAAGCTGGAGGAAAAGCCGCCGCAGCCGCAGGTTGAGTCCAGAAAATACTGACTCAGCAACTCTGGAGAAGGTCCAGTCTCTCAGCTCCGACTTTGACGTGGAGCAGGTTGGTGAGGAAGCCTGCTAATGGAGGGCATTATGGGTAAGAAGGAGGACATTCTTGATGTGCGAGGCGTGGGCTCTGCACTGCAATTTGAACACCTTCCATGTAAAGGACCCCGTTGTAACTCTGGCTGTATGCTCAGGGTTTTTGTGCTGCAGAAAGACAAATGTCCGCCAATTTCAGGTCCCTCATAGCCTGGATCAGTTGTTTCAGCAGAGCTTGGTGCAGCACCATCATGTTTCACTGAGGGAACGGTGAGTTGTGTGCGTTTCATTTCTCCCTCATTTGATCAGACCGCCTTCTTCGTCACGTTTGCAAACCGGACTTCTTCAGGCTTTCTATCAACGATGGCTTCTTCCTGTCACTTTTATTTAAAGTCTACATTTGCGACAAATACTTGCAAACAGGTTGGTAAGAATTTGGGGTTTCATTGAATGTAAACAGAGCTTGCCGTCCGGTTCCCAGATTTGAGCTTCTCAGATCTCTGCCATCAAAGGCGATTCATGGTTTCAACTTCCACTCGACTGCAAGACTTGAGAGAGAGAGAGAGAGAGAGAGAGAAAAAATATCATCATCTGCTCCCATCTGCCAAGGTCTGTTTAACGGCCCTGCGTTTTCATGCTCATATTTCTCTGTATGTAAACATTAGTCCTCTCCCACACGCTCTTGGAGCTCTACCCAGGAGCTGGCTGCTTGTGGGAAATCCTCTTCCTCGCTAGCTTGTGGCTCCTCCCACAGCCTTTTCTCCAGCATGTCATCACCAACAGGATGCGTTTCGATCAAGACGCTCATTAGGAAGTTCACAAGGGATCGATTCTGCTGCCGGCTTCGCTGTTGTCACACGTTACGTCCTTCCACAGAGTCCCGAAGACGGCCTGCTTCCATTGGCCGCTTCGTCCAAACTCTCCCACACTCTCCAAGCCACACACATCAGCTGAAACCGTATCCGCCTAATGGCCTGGAATACCCCTGCTCAGGCTGATCATCACTCCAATTTTCTCTTCAAACTGGCAGTTTTGATAAAACCGCGAGATGGTGCGATGTGACGGGAGAGGTGGAGGTGGGGGTCGGGCTGTAAACATTGGAGTTGCCATGGAGGCGGCTATTTAATTGTATGTGTGTGTGTGTCTCGTTGTAAACTTGGAATGACCCTCTTTCCATAGAGGATGTGGGAGTGAGGGGAAAGAGACAATTCTCAGTCTTTCATGCCTCCGGTCTTGCAGAGCAGAAAGATGAAAGAGGGTCGACGATAAACAGTGGAAAAACCTGGGTAGGTTCTACCTTCGGTCCGGGTTTCTCATGCATCCGGAACCCGAGACGACACTCGATCGTCTCGGTGCACACGCCCGAATCAAAGGCCCAACGCGGCAACCGCGTCGGGATGGCAGGATGCGTGCCATCAAATATTTATGCGCCGGGCAGCAGCTCCACCATTTCCTCGCTAATTCCTGCACTTCTCCCCTCTCTGGTTTCAAAACAGGCTGAACCCAGCGGAATCCTGCTGGTCGCTTTGAAGCCAAAATAGCCACGGCCAGAACCAGAGCCAGACTGACCGGGCCCTGCTCACCATGACTCCACAGTCTGTCTCTGCACCCTGAACCCTCACCCTTGACCCCAGAGACCTCAGACGGAGACAAACCGCTGACGTCAGGCGGCAGGGTGCAGCGTGAGGTTGCAGGGTTTATCACCGGGGTGAGCGCAGGGTCATGGTTGACTAGGAATGTTCTGCAGGCCAGAGATAATACTTTACTATAATGACGAGAGGGTCGGCATGGTAAACACCCTGTCTGAAGTTGTATCTTTGAGTGCAGACAATTTTTTTTTCTCCTTTTTACTGCATCTCATTCATCTTTTTTTTTTTTTTTTTTTTACTGCCTCCATCTTTAGTTACGTGGTTTTTGTCAAGCTGGCATCCTCTGCTGGAGTGTCAGGTTCCACTTTCTGTCAGGCTGCCAAGAGCAGCACACAGGAGCGTGAAGACGGATCAGGGCGGTTCGAGGCTCACAGGCTGCTCTGCTGCTGCTGAGGTTGGATCCGGTTTGCTCTTCTCCAGGCCAAAAAGAAGGGAACCGCCTCCCGGGTGCGGGGGGCCGGTCACCCCTCTGGGGGGGACGTTGCCTGCACCTGGGTATGTGGAGAGTGAGGGGGTGTATGGCATTTTCACGCATGTTTACATTGGGTGAGTGGGTGTTCCAGCAATGTTCCACTTGTAGACGCAAGCTGGCCCAACGTGAAGCCATAAGCTGCCACCGCCATGTTTGAATGTAGGTGTATTGTTTCTTTACGCTCGATTTGGTCAGTAGTTTTTTTCTTGCCTTCTTCTTGTTTCATCATGAAAGGAGGGTATTTAAAACCGACTACATCACGTTACAATTCCTTCAACAAAAACTCACCTGGAGTGCTGCTTTGATTCTTTCACGCAAGCTTGAGGAGTCCTTTAATCTCCATGGCAACCATTCAGCTGTGCAGAACGTCTTGGTGGACCAAACGCCTAGAAGAGGAGCAGCTCCTCTTTTTAGCCGCAGTTTCCAAACTCCCACGGTGCAGAACGCGACTCCCACTCAGCTCCTTCAGACTAGTCAGCAGCAATTAGCAAACACCTGGTGGAACTGCTCACCTGCAGAACTTATTGTACAAGCTACAAAAAAAACGTTGTTAATTTGTTAAGGTGGATTTTCTGAAAGAGAAGGGAAATTTAAAGAGACAGAGGTCCAATTTCAAGGAGTTAAATTACAACGTTAAATTCTTTTAAGTCATATTGGACATAGACCACATTTTTAGAACAACCGGAGGTTACTTGATTGTGCTATTAAATGGCACTATGTGCCTGGAAAACACATAATACCGGCCCTTTAAGGGATCACCCAAAATGCCACTTTAACCTGCGTACAGCCTCTGCTGAACCACAGCTCAGATCTCCCAAATCCTAAATGTACATTTCTGAGGGCACAGGAAACCCACAGGTCCTAGCAGTGCATTAATGACCCCTGACTGAAAGAGGAGTACATCTCACAGCTACAGAGCCTTACTTCCACCATCAGAGCCAAGACCCTGCTGCACTGAGCCAAGCACAGGAGTCTGCTGGAGCCATAATGTGGGTTCAGAAGGTCCATACCGAGAAACTCCAATCCCTGCGTTTTAGAGGGCTAAACATCAACAGGTCTTCGCACGTCTTGTAAAAAGTCTGTGGGGGTAATGTGAACTACTACAACATAACCAAAATCATGTGTGGTTTTATGAAGTTTGAAAGTCCATAATGATGGAGTATTAAATGATTGCAGCACCACGAGGTTGGGGAACGGGAGGGGGAGGGGGCGGCTGTAAAAAAAAACAGCTTTCTCCCACGAACTCCTCTGGCACCTTTAAATTAGTTTGAATTTCGCAAACTCGCCCAGCAGAGCACGGCCGTGCAGCCGCCCCTCTCCTCCCATCGTCGCTGCTCCTGCCTAAAATAACCGGGCTCCTGCAGTGTGTTCCTTTTTCCTGCTGGCTTTCTGAAACCCCGCTGTGTCGATGTGCTGGCAGCGGGACAGCGGCAGGGTTGGTGGAGGTCACTCTCTGGGCCGACGGGGAGCCACCCGCCATGTTTGGATGGCACGGCGAGGCACCGCCGCCACGCCTGCGGGCCCCGGGCCCCCTCCCCCCCCGACCGGGCGCTCCAGTAGTGACCATGCACTGCTGCTCCCTCTGATATGTGCAAGGAGGCTTGAATCAGAACATGCAATAAAATTAATAGCACCATCGGCACACTGTGTAATCATGCAGTTCATTTTAACTGTGTTGATTTCGAGTGTTTGTTTCTTCTATTGTTCAGTCTGGTTGCTTTGATTGTGAAGTGATTTTGGGTGTTCTGAAAGGCACTTCAGAATAAAATATATTATTATTATTATTATTATTATTATTATTATTATTATGTCTATTTCAGTCACACATGTAGTAATATCACCTCAGGCCTTTTGAACCAATAATCAATCATTAATTCACTGCTAATCAATAATCATAACAAACGTGTTTTATTTACACCTTGATGTGCGACAGAGATCACAACGGTTCAAGAATGAATAAGTGAGTCATAATTGAACTGAATTATCAATAGTCAGAGATCCTTCCAGGTAAAAACGTCTGGGCCTCATCTGATGACACAGTCTGATCATTTCTGAGCAAAACACTTTAACCTGAAAATATTCAGCCAACGAGCCTCACGCACACAACTACCAACATGCAAAATGGATCATGACAAAAAGAATCAAGTCGACCAACAAATGAATTATGATAATGACACGATTTAATCAGCCAGACTTCTGAGATGGCCGGATTGCAGAACACAGGCTGGAATGAAAGAACCAGAAAAATCAAAATCAAATCAAATATTATTAGTATAGCACATTTCAGCAGCAAGGCATTTCAAAGTGCTTCACATCACAACAAACACAAAAACACAAAGTCATGCAACATAGAATAAACAATCAAAACGTCACATTAAGTCAAGATTACGTTTCAAATCCAACTCTAAACAGGTGGTTTTTTAGTCGAGATTTGAAGGAACTCAGTGTTTCAGCTGTTTTACAGTTTTCTGGAAGTTTGTTCCAAAGTCGGCTGCACGGCTGATGTTAAATTTGACGGCATTACGTATTTTCCTTCCACATTTTATAACACAATCTAGTCACTATATATTATTATAAAAACGCTGCACATATCAAAAATGACTTATAATAATTTTAACTAAGTAATTGAATGCCTTGAAATTGGGCCTCTGTCTCTTTAAAAATCTCTGCTCTTTCTGACTCTATTAACCCTTCAACAGTTTTTACCGGCGCTTTCAAGCTGAATGCAAATGACTTCATTGAGACTTGTGTTATTTTATTTCATAAAACGGTTCTGTGAAGGCATCAGAGGACATGAGTTGAACAGCATTATGAAGACCAAGAAGACTTGGAATTGTGATTCTGTTGTTGAATTTTGAGATGTTGATGTCATTTTCCTGGGTGTTTTCTCTTTTCCCCCCCAACAATACATCTGCTGTATTGTTGTGGGGAATGATTAAAGTTACACTTCAAAAATACAAACTCTTACCAAATATGTTTTGTCTAGTGTCCAGTGTAAATAACCTAGTACCATTGAAATAAGACAAAAACAACTTAAGGAGCTTTTAATCAATGATGAGATGAAAACGTCCGAGTTCCACTGGCAGATTAATTCACTCATGGGAAAAATGTCGTTAATTCACGTTCAGCCTTTGTTTTAACTTTGCTGTTTGCACTGCCAGCTTCTGAAGCTGCGGATCACAGAACAACACACGGAGAAAGTGAGCAAGATGTTGATGAATTCCGAGCAACATGTAAGCAACCGCATTGACCTGAAACACTCCATTCAGGCCAAAACTAGAGCTAACATCAGGCTTCCATTTATCAAACAGCCGTAAACAAAACCAAAAATAAGCAGCAGCGTTTGTTTGTTTTTGCCGAATATGCATCTCGACATATTTGGCAAAACGGCGTCTGTGGCCTCAGAAGGTGGAGAGGTTCGCCACCAATCAGAGGGCCGGAGCCTCCGGCTCCTTCAGTCTAATGGCCAAATTGCCCCAGAGCTGTAAATTCCTCTGTCTGCTTGTGGATGGGGTTCTTCACCTGGACAAATAATCACTTCAGATTTCTCATCTGAATAAGAAGTGTTCACTCGCTCGACCCGAGGCTCGCTCACTGTTGAACCGTGGGCAGCCAGCACCATTCATCATTTCTCAGCTGATACAGAGAAACGGCATTGATGAGCAGCTGAATGCTGCGTCTCCGTGTTCGATTCTGGTTCTGGGCAAATAATATCTACATGCAATGTTTACAAAAGCTTTTGTAAAGAGCGTGATGCAATGCTGTGAAGGAGGAAGAAGCCTTAGATTGATTTGGGATTTTTTTTTCTTTTGCCCGGTATTGTTGTTTTGTAATTACGTTATATGTATAAATTATTTTCATTTCCTGAAATACATCATTTTGACGTCAGTGTATATTTTGACCCATCTGATGATGCAGTTTTTAAATATTAAATTATGAATGTTTTTGACCAGTTGCTCGGTACTTGAGTAGTCTTTTTACTTTTCTTTTAGTGAAAAATAAGTTGAAGTAGTGTTGGTCTTACTCGAGTACAATTTTTTGGCGCCTCTACCCACCTCTGGATCTGACCTTTAACAAACAAACAACACATGAGCGAGTGCACACCTTTATTTTCATTTGGGTCGACTATGGGAATGCTGTCTAGACAGGTGTGTGAGAGGATCACAGCTCATCCAAAACATGGCAGCCGGAAACCTGACCAAGGAACATTCACATTTTGCTCATTCTTACACGTCCATTTTCAACTGCTTCTAAAAACAGAACAAGCTCTTAAAAACCACCCGACCGTCTTTTTGGTGATAACTTCGTGTTCGTTGGTGTCTGGAGAATGCACCATTCCAAAAACCTTCCGATTATTAAGTCACTCTGCACCTTTACCTAGGAATCCCGGTGAAGTCCAATCCGTAACCTAGCAACTTAAACAGAGCTCCAGCCTGTTTCGGTCAGCTGGTATGCGCTGTACAATGGCTGCTGGAAAAGGCAAGTGTTTAGCTGTTGACTTACCGTCCAGAAAGCACTTATTGGTTGTGCAGCAGGCTTCACTTCTGCTTTTCAAAGATGTACGGTTGTATAATTTCACATCTGTTTGCAGCCATCTTCCTGTGCAAGTGTAAATGGTGAGCTGGAGGTATTTGAATTTAAAGCGACAGAGGCCCTAAAACATCTGAAAGGAGTCCACAACAGGCGGAACTGAGCAGACTAATGATTTTGTGCAAAAAACTGCAGTGAACATGTTTTTATTGCTCATTGGGATAGTCTATAAGTGAATGCCGTGCCGATTACCAACTATACTACTGTGACTACAGGAGGTAAAAGTCATGTCTGTGTTTCAGGGTAACAGGAACAGAGAATGTCTCCAGAATTTGTGGTACCAAATAAAAACCAAACAGTGGTGGTTTCTTAAGAAATTGTCTCTCAAAGAGTGCAGGACCAAACATCAACCTTGGGTATCTGTGTTTGTCATGCTGCTGCCTCAGACCACGGTGTCTGATATCTGGAATCCCAGAAGTAATGAGTCTTAATCTTGATGGCTTGCTCAGTCCAGGCAGCGACGAGGCGGATAAGTAACATCATTGACAGCCACCTGCAAGCTTTGCGGTGTTCCTTGTAGCCACATGTGGTCAATTGTGAAAGACTTATTCATTAAAACATTGAACAGGAAGCCCAGTCTGCGACAGCTGTGGCCAGAGTCATGAGTCAGTCCAGCATGACGTCCGCCGGTTGCATTAGTTTCTTTGCTTAGTGCAACAGTGGAATTCCAGGTTCCTTGGCATCTATGTTCTTCCCCCCCCCCCCCCCATTTCGTTTGTCTGGTAAAATGATATTAAAACTTAAGTGACAAAAATATCCAAACAGCTGATATTTAATACCTTTGTGTTATACATTGTGTTACTAGAAAACAAGGAAATATCTGTAACTGAACGGGCCTCCCTGAAATGTCTGCTATGTGCCTGCCTGTCACAGCCTGTCACTGCTAAGCTTAAGATTCTGTGCCAGGAGAAAAAAAATGATAATGCATGTAGATAATTCATATCCACACACAATAATTATTAGCACATATTCTTTAGTCTTTATGCAAAGGTAAGTTCAGTTTGTCTCTCACTACAGAAGAATATTTTACTCTGGGTGTTTAAAAGGGAAATATTATCTGATTTCCAGGCACTTAGTATCATTTTATAGCACAATTAAGTGATTATTTTATCTTCAGTTGTTATTTAAATGTTGTATATATCAAATATGAAGTTTGAGTTTGTAATTCAACACTTTGACATTGGGCCTCTGTCGCTTTAAAAACTTTTGCTCCTTCTGAAACTCCGCCTACAGGAAGTCATCATGACATGGCTCCTCTATTGACCCTTTAACAAGGTTTTTAATCAGCATTGAACTGAGAAGCAGCTCTTCCAGGTGTTTGCTAATTCCTTCTGGCTAGTCTGAAGGAGTCAAGGTAGTTCATTACATATTTCTGAACACATCATTGAAAAGGCCGAGCAGGCATTCTTTTCATGCTAGTAAAAAAAAAAAAAAAGCCTGCTTTTACTAGCAGTCAGAAAAAGTCACAGTGTTTCGGTGGAACAGTGACCGAAACACTGTGACTGTTTCTGCCTGTGATTCCAGAAAATGTTGACTCAGCAATATTTTCTGTCACAGTAACTGTAACTGTCTCTCACTGTCACTGTTTCACTGAGAAATTTCCTCTGTGACAAGTCAGACACCGTCACCCTCAGAACACATCCACAACTTCACAATAAAAATTGTTGCTCATCTCCTCCTATCTGCCGCTGTCTCGCCCGCTGAAATTCATCGCCTCCAGACTTTATTGCTGTAACGGCGATCTTTATGCACGATCAGCCAAGGTCAACAATAAACTCTGCTGCTCGCCTGGTTTGCCTCGCCGGCTCTCGTGACCACGTCACCTCCAGCCCTCCAGAAGCCGCCGTGACTTCCTGTCCACGTCACAAGTCCTCCTTCTTACCCATAATGCCCTCCATTAGCAGGCTTCCTCACCAACCTGCTCCGCGTCAAAGTCGAAGCTGAGAGACCGGACCTTCTCCAGAGTTGCTGAGTCAGTATTTTCCGGAATCAACCTACAGCTGACGGTCAGTCACAGTCTCGGCACAGATTTTCTAAGGAACCTTTATGTGTTCTTTAATGGTCATATGAGGTTACTTGAATCTAGAACATTCCACTGCAGCTGGTCGTGTGTTTAGGGTTGTTGTCCTGCTGGAAGGTTGAACCTCCAGCCGGGTCAAAGGTCTCCAGCAGAAATAAACGGGTTTCGGTCCAGGTTTGACCCCGGACTCTGACCGGTGTTTTTGTCTAAGCTGAAGTGAAGCCTCCCCACAGCATGACCCTGTCGCCACCATGTTCTACTGCAGAGCTGGTGTGTTCAGGGTGATTATAGAGCGTCAGGCCTTATGGGACCACATGCTATTTGTAATAATCACAGAGATTGTCTGTGTTGCTAGTCCCTTGCAAAACATTACAACATGAAGTGAAGCTTAAAAAACAAAAACAACTCTACATACTACTGTCTCTTTAAATATCGATTTCTCTCCCAGGATGTAACACAGATTGATGACATCACACACGTACTCTGCTTGTCGGCTCACTGGCTTTATCACGCTCCAGTTCCACAGGAAAATCATGACGCTGAGCTTTATTTAAATGAACCAAGTTCATCCACAGTCATACATATGCAGAAAACTTTTTTTTTTGTTTTGTTTTAAATAATCAAAGACGGTCTCATCTGTGAAGCTCGATGTGACCCGTCCTGTCATAACCCAGCTGTTGCATTCCAACAGCGCTGGGTCCTGCCAGGGAATTTTTTTTTTTCTTTTCTCCGCCAGCTGGAATGGAAAAATATCTCATTAAAGCATGTAGAAAGCATCCCAGATACCCATGACTTATGTAAAAAAAAACAAAAAAAAAAACAGGTGAAACGGCCTCAGTTTATCAGTAAATCAGATGGAGGCAAAGTCACCAGTCAAAACAAACAACAGGAGTCCGACATTAAGCCTCCACTTCGGCAAAGTTTTAACAAGTAACAGACTTTACACACAAGTGTTTTTGCAATAAAATAATTTAACTGAACTAATAATCACCAATATGTCATTTGCGGACCAAAAGAATGACATATTCCAAAACAACCTAGCGCTAAGTGCCTAACAAACTGGTTCTGTCAGCCTGGGTGCCAACAGATGCAACAACTGGCAATTTACCTTTTGTCTTTCTTCTTTGTCCAACTGTTCAATTTTAGCAGCCTTGCAGGCTTTTCCTGCCTCCTGCACTGGATTGAGCCTGTACAGGTTGACGGCTCAATCCAAAAATATCCACAGTGTCGATACCAAGTTAATATCAGATCAATACAAGCCTAGTAATATTGATACCTTAGTTTCTCCCTTAAAGTTTTATTTCATTTTTGTATCGTAGATTCTCAACTCTAACTAAAAAGAAAGATGCTTTGATCTCCCCCCCCCCACTTTATTTAGGAAGACATGCAGAAACATTTTGTTCTGTTTTTCTCCTGCTTTGGATAAAAGTTTATCCAAGTGCCTGTTGTAGGTTTTAACAAAAATAATTAAAAAAAAAGAACTTCAAAAACACCTAAAGGTCTGAGGTTTGGTGACAAATCAAACTTAAATGATAAAAAGTATCGGTATCGGAATCGGTATCGGCGATATTGACCCTGATTTACTTGGTACGCCAAAATATTCAGTGTCGCACTCCTCTACGTCTCAGCGGCACCTCGATAACTATACAGTTATTCATCAAGAGTAAAAAAAACAAAAACAAAAACAAAACATCTCACTGGAGTCACTAAAAGCAAATAAAGTTACCAATTTGATTCACGATTCCTGCATCAAAAGATGAAAAGCAAGCAAAAAACTAACATGTTTAATAACAAAGTGCACTTTGCTAAAGTACTGTCATGAAAAAAAAAAAAAATAGCCTTCCAGAATGAAAAGCAGAGAAGACAGTAAAACATTTATTGTTTTAATTTTATTATTAGAACAGAATATAATACAAATAATAATAAAAATGAAGGAAAGCAAAAATAAATAAATAAATAAAGTAGTTACAAAAAAAATCACTAAAGTTGCTAAATGTGTCATTGAGAACTGGCCCAAGGCATGCAAATTAAGCAGCTGCTAAGGGCCCCCACACCAGGGGGCCTCCAAGAGCACCATGCTCTATATATGCGTAACTAAATGCTTTTACACACAAAAAACTATTTTTATGTCATTTTTAATGTTGTTACACAAACAATGTGTAACATCAACATCTCCCTGCTGTTGGCTGCTGCCTCTGTTGGGGAAATATAAGATATTAAACTTGTTTTCTGTACATTTAATTTATCAGCTGATGTTCTGTTCACATAGTTAAAATGATATGGCACACTTTGACAGCTCGCTGCATTTCTAAACCCAGTTTATTTTATATTTTCTCTAAAGTCTAAAGTCATAATAACACTTTATGTAAACTAATTACAAATTACTGTTGATAACAGGCGTGTTACACACATAGAGTGTAGAAACTATGGGGCATCTGGTGTTGATTTGTTGGTTTTGGGGCCAAATGAAAATCTACTTCAGGCCCCCAAAAAGGCTTGTGCCGGCTCTGGTGGTGTAAAAAAAAAAAAAAAAAAAAAAAAACTAAAATCAGAAAATCAGAATCTGTTCGGGAAACATAACCTCAAAGTGTTTTAACGTCAGGACCAAACTCTACCTGCCCGCGTTTTCCCCCGCACATTTTCTGCACAGATTAATCTCGCAGAGATTAAAGCAGCTCTGATTTCGTCTCCTAATCCATCCGCGTCCATCCCGCTGCCAGCCTCGGTCTCTCAGACCGTGTGTGTCATCGGGGGGGTGTGGACGCTGCGGAGAGGCGTGGGCCGCGTCACATCTCAGCGCATAAAGAGCCCGCTTCACCTGCAGCAGCAGCGGCACTCAGGTTCGACACGGTTCGCGGTCTGTTTCGCTTCCATCGCCAGGATCGCCTGTGATTGGCTGAGCGCTCTTCCCTTTAGCCCTCCCCTCCGCCCCTCCGCTCGCAGACGCGCAGGGACTCTCTTCGCTGACTCTCGTTTCCTTCCTGCGCTCCCTCCGAGTCTGGGAGCTCGTCCCCCCCCCGCCCCCCCGGGGCTTTAGTCGCAGAAACAGAGAGCAGACGGAGCCGCGCGCCATGGCAGCTACGCACAGCAGCGAGTACCGGGCCTACCTGCGGAACGCCATGGACATCGAGGCCGGGCAGCAGCGCTTCCCGCCGGTGCCGAGCTCGGAGCCGACCTACCGCTCGCTGTTCATCGGGACCCTGGCTGTTATGGGAATACTTCAGGTGGCCTCCAGCGTCGCGATCTTATTGCACCTGACCGGTTACCTGCACGAGGTAGGAGCAACGGAGGGTCGCGCTTGGCGACTGCAAAACAAAAAGAAAATAAAAGAGAGAGAGACTGAGAGAGCGAGAAAGAGAGAGAGAAAGGGAGAGAGAGAGAGAGACATTCTTCAAAACTTTTGCCAAAGAGCGAGTTCAGATAGTCCGACAACAAAAACCTGGGCTTATTTGCGCAATAAACTCCCCAGAGCGCCATAAAGTGAGAGATAAGCTGAGCTCCGGCTTTATGAAGCAGGCGGTGTTTTCTGTCAGAAGCTGCGCAGGGAGCCCGCAACGAAATGCAGTTTTCTTGCGCTGCGCCTCTCTGCACGCGCACGCCGCGTTTTGCCGTATAGCGTCTCGCGAGCCCCTCGAAGCCGACGTCCACCGGGAGAGGCGCGTGTTGGCCCGGGGCCCCTCAGATGACATCCCCAGCAGGCGTCCTGCGTCTCCTCGCCTTGTTTGCAGAGCGCAGATGTTTTCACTTGAGCCCGTCGGTTCTCATGTTTACATGCCATCAGCGGCGTCCAATGGCCACTTATGAGTCACGAGTTGTAAACTTTGAAGGATAAGCAGAGCAGAGCTGTTTTTTCCAGAGGTCTTGACCGAGTTCAAATGTCTTTTTAAAAAAAAAAAAAATTTATTATTTTTTTTTATTTTTCTAACATTGTTGGCTCGTGTAAGGAATGCAGAGTCCTTATTCTAGGGTACAAATGCTTCAAAAATAGCTATTCATCAAGTTCTGGCTCAGCTGTTTCTTTCTAGCTGCACAGCGGTCTTGTTATATAATTGTCATGTCAGAACAAGCAAAGGGAGCAGACCGCATGTCCGCTATGTCAGGATCCTCAGAGTTCACCTGGGGAGCGTTCTGGTGCCCCCCCCCCTCACCCTCACCCTGACAAATTGGTTCCGGTGTTCTGGTGGGCTGTGTGGGTAAAGTCTTTAAAAACAGAAGGAGGGATGGGAGAGAAAGGAGGATGAAAGTGTTTCTGGGCTGTGATGCAGGTCTGAACTGAGTTTGGCACCGCTTGTTTGTTCAGAGGTCAGAAGCCAGACCTCCACCTGCGGAGCTTCCTGACGGTGGGGGTGGGGGGGGATCAAAGCGGGTCTCTTTCACACCGAGACCCCTTGACTCTGACTGGAACGCCGCTTCTGTATGGATTTGATTTTGCTTGTTGCAGCGGAAAGCAGAGAAACATGTGGGAAACGACTTAACCTCCCCCTCACACACACCGACACACACAAAGCTTTTTGACAGATTGTCTTCTTCTGACACCTTTCTGATGGAGAGGCCCTCGCCGTCCTAACCTTCCCCCCTCTCTCTCTGTCTCTCTCTCTCTGCAGGTGGACCTGTCACCGTCTTCCCGTCCTTCCCTGGAGATGGAGGTGAGTCGGGCCAACTTCCTCTAACATGTTTCCCTTTTGGCTAGCATCTATCACACGCTGCTCTGTCATAAACACAAACTTCAAAGATATTTTCTTGGGTAACTGCGAAGAGGTCGAACAGAAGATACACAGTCTTCAAGCCCTTTTCTGGAATAAGTCACGAATAAAACCCGATCACGTGTGCGTGTGTGATTTAACACGGTCTGTTTCTGGCCTCAGAGGTTCTGTAGAGAACAAAGCGCCGTGGAGACGGAGGGTCAAGGCAAGACGGGTCAGGGACGATGCGGTGGGGAAGATTAAAGCGAGGTTAGGTCAGAAAATCGACATCCCAAACTGTGAACGTCTCACAGAACTCAGTCCAGTCCATCATCTGATCACGGAGAGAGGACGGACCGACTGAGACGTGACCTTCCACCTGAACCTAAAGACTGGGCAAAGAGAGCGTTGATCAGAGAAGCAGACAAGATGGCAACAGTGGAGGAGAAACTGGCTGATTCGGTTCACATGACAACATTTTGTTGTACGCTTTAGTTCTTTCGAAGCTTTTTTTGAAAGAAAGTCATTTTTGGGTCCACATACGGTTTGTGGAAGTCGATCTCTCAAAGAACAACAAGGTTGCCTCAGTTGGATGGTTTAGATCAAACTTAGCTACAATGGCCCAAGTCTTAAGTCCAGAAGTTAATTTTTTTGAAGGGCCACTTTGTTTACAGAGACTTCATCGTCCGTTTTATTGATGGTTTCTGTTGGGTGTGGTTTTTATTTCTGTTTTATGTATTGTTTTTGTTTGGATGTTTAAAACATCTTTCAGTTCCAGCGTTAAGTGTTCCGTACTAAATTAATGTTTTTTTGGTCTAACTTGCAGAAGTTTCCCATTACTTGAGAAAGGTCTCAAAACAACAATATTACAGTTTATCGCAGTAAATACGGGGGCAGTTTATTGTCCAGCAAAATTTGCGATCGTCAAAGAAAACTATGTAGTTCTGCTCTGTTTTTCCACATTGGCCAGTAAAATACGTTGCCGTTCACGATTGCACTGCATCACATATGCAGATGCATGCCGGTGTTCTACTATAATGTTCCTGGAACAACAGACGGGATCTTGAAATGCTTCAGGGATCAGTTTCTGAGCCAAACACAACATCCCAAAGGCGGATTTAGCTCCGACAGCGATCTGAAGCACACCAGGTATTTCTTCTTGTCACCGTCGAAGGAGGAAGTAGAGCGTATTTACTCGCGCCGGTGTGTTTTTAAAGGAGTCGAATTAGCATCAGCAGTTTTTTGGAGTCATGATTTTCCCACGGGTGTATTTCCTGTGAAGCCAAGCACAAAACCCCCAGCTGGTTGTGCAGGGCTGGAGCGAGGTCAGACCGCAGGAACACAAACACCTCCAGAGACAATAAAAAAAAGGGCTTCTCACTTCAGATTTTTTTTTTTTTTTTTTTTTTTTCCTCGACTTCGACTCCGTCGGCTTCCCTTTTTGCTGTGCGCTGGACAGTAAGTTTGCAGCCCTCTTGCTGGTTGGCGTCAGCGGTTGCAATGTTTCCTTGGAAGTCGTTTTGAGCATCAGATGTTGAATTCTTAATTGCTGAAGTCACTTTTTTTTTCTCCTTTTTTCAAACTGTTGGACGCTGCTGCCCTTTCTTGGCATGGGCTTTTACCAACCCAAAGCAAAGCCTATTGAGAAAGCGAAACAACATAAAACGATCTTTGCTTTCTGCGTGGTTTTTTCCATGATGCTTTAAGTTCCCATGAAATTCCATGCTTGTTTGCCCTGGGTTATCCCTGGTAAGGGTTAAAGGTTAGTGGGTTAGGGGTACGGTGGGGGTTAGGGTCCGGGTGGAGTCCTGAGATGAACCACCCACCCTGTCTTGGGCTGAGGAACTCTTTCTGTTTTCCCCAAAGAGTACAGGAAGAGATTGTTCTGGGCTTTATGATGCGTCAGGTTGACACTTGACCCTCACCACGTTGAGCGAGGGGCCAGCGCTGAAGCCGCGCAGGGATTTTGTTTGACAGCGGTGCCTCTGAGGACGGCCGTCGGCTGGAGGGAGACGGAATATGCAGGCCTGTGGTCGGTGGTGAGAACGCAGGGCCGTGAATCAGCCACAGCTCATGATCTGAGTGTTTATAATGTGCGGAGATCTGTGGAAGACGTCCGC
The DNA here is from genome assembly GCA_010277075.1 of Poeciliopsis retropinna. Lineage (NCBI taxonomy): Eukaryota > Metazoa > Chordata > Actinopteri > Cyprinodontiformes > Poeciliidae > Poeciliopsis > Poeciliopsis retropinna. Next base: position 21,048,655 of record VMRM01000012.1, read on the forward strand.
TGCGTTGTGAAACACATAAAGAGACGGTCCGCTTTGGTGGCCGAGCTCTTGAGTGAGAGGACTTTTGTTCTCGAGCAGGATCTCTGAAACCACTCGTCAACATAATAGACATGTTGAGTGATGTGTGTGGTGAGCAGTTAAAAGGCTGAGTTGAAGTCTGCGTGCACTGTGGTGATCCAGGACGAAGCATGTGCGACCAAGTCAGCCGTAGCCGGGCGCAGTCTCCCGGAGAGAGGGTTCCTCTTCCACTCACAAGGGAAAAGAACAGTGCCTTGCAAAAAGTGTCATTGCTGCTTGAGCCCTTTTTGCTTTAAGTCAAGTTGCAACCATCAACAGCAACGTGTTTCGTTTAGGAGCTTATGTGAGAGACTGACGCAAAGTTGTGCGCGTTTGCGAAATGCTACACGCTCTTCAAAATTCAGGGACACCGTAAAGACATGGCCGTCAGGAGGAACTCTGGAGGAGCTGGAGAGTGGAGCGGCTCGGGCATTTCTTGTGCATTCCAAACAATAATTTGTTGACCAACAAATTTGTTGGGCATTCCCAACACATTGTGTTGGTTTGGCAAAACCAAAAGAAAAAGGAAAAGAAAACAAAAGAAAAGTAAAGCGTCTTTAGAGAGAAAGCAGAGCTTGGCAGTGTGTATGGGAAGATGGATGTAGCTAAATGCTAAAAAACAGCCAGAGCTCCAATGGGAAATATTCACGTTAGAATGGCCCAGTCAAAGACCAGCTAAATGTAATAGAGAAATAATGTTCATAAATAATGACCTATTTTGAAAAAGAGAAGACAGTGCAAACATTTTGGTCTGTCGCTGTGTACCAGCTGCCCTTCTGATTGGCCACACCCCAACTCCAGCTGCCAACCAGATACCAGCATTTCAGATTCAGACTGAAGACCAATTTATATAGGATACAAAATAGTCTCCAGCTGCGTTCCGGGCGAGAGGCGGGGTACACCCTGGACAGGTCGCCTGTCTGTCGCAGGGCAACACAGAAACAAACAGGACAAACAACCGTACACACCATGGTGTGTGTGTGTGTGTGTATATGGTTGTTTGTCCCGTTTGTTTCTGTGTTGCCCTGCGACAGACAGGCGACCTGTCCAGGGTGTACCCCGCCTCTCGCCCGGAACGCAGCTGGAGATAGACACCATCACCTCCCGACCCCACTAGAGACAAGGGTGAACAGAAAATGGATGGATGGATACAAAATAGTTCCCCCGCCCCTCTTTCTTAGCTTCAGATTTTGGCATGCAGTTCATTGCTCTCTGAGACAGCAGGGAATTCAAATAAAATTATAACTTTAGTATGCCCCCCTTCTCGACACGCCCCCGGCCTGTAGCTGCAGTGAATGGAGCTTCTACAAAACAGTAACTCAAGTCGACTATATACAAATGCATGCCACACTCTTCGCTTGTTCAAACAATACCCTATAAAGTATACTGAGGTTTGCAGTTGCAACTTTAGAAAATGTGAATTCTTGAGCAAGGCACTATATATTTGTTACCTCACCACAAATTAGGACGGATCCTGCAATTAAGGTTCCAAGGAGAAGCAGCTATTCCTTAACCTTGGCGAGATTCTTCGCCCCGTCACATTCCAAGAGGCTGCTCTATAAAAATGTTTGTGTAGCAAATTGTTTTTGGATGACAGCGCTAATCTTAAGCTGAACCCCGTGCAGTTTGTGTTGACTTGTGAACAAAATGCTAAGAGCAACATTAACTCATTGCATTGTTGCAAAACCCATGTTAACAGTGTTTCTTTGAGCTGTTTTTGGACTGACTGACTGACTGTGTGTGTGGTTTCCAAGTGCTTAAAAAGCACTAATCCTTTCATCTACACTTTCCATTCCATCCCATTTTTTCAATAATGACTGAGTTATGGTGAGATAACAGTGCCAGGATTCCTGAAATTACTGGTTTGAAGGAAACTACCCTCAGCCCATAAAACAAGTTTAAACATCTTTAGGGATGTAATAACAGCCCAATCTGTCAATCACTGCAGATTCTTCACATGGATTTTGCTTCTGCAAATCTTTGCAAATGTGAAGAAATGCGTCGAAGCGGGAGAGACCATTAGGAATCCCGCTTCGCCTGCACTCGCGGTCTCTTGGGTAAACTCAATCATGTAGGTAGAAGCAGAAAACAACACTTCAGCCTGATGTGTTAATCTCTTGCCAGAAGTGTAGGAGACTTGGCAGCTCCGGCGCTGTAAGTGTTTACTCGCATGGAAACCATGTTTTAGTCGAGTGTATATGCTCGGTCTTGCCTGAAGACAACCCGGCTCAGTCCAAATACAGTTTATGCCAAATCTGGGAGACGCTCAGCCTTTCTGAGAAGTTCCCCTCGCCACGGGGGCCTCCAGCTATGGACATAGAAGGGACTTAGCAGAGGGAAGATGATATGCACAGACATATAGTCCATAGATGCCCCTATGCTTAACATCTGCATATACTCCCACTCAGAGCCATTACAAGCAGCCTGTCATTTAGAGTGAAAGCAGAGCTAAGCTGTGGTAGGTTATGTCCAAATCTTTTTGTTGCTTAAGGAAAAGGCTTCTTGTAATTGCAGGTCTTCAAATTACAAACTTCAATTGTAATCAAACACACACAGAAGGACGTGCACGCACGCAAAGCAGACGACTGCTGGTGGTTTTTGACCTCTTGGTTTGCGAGTCGATGTTTGCTGAACTGGCCTTTGTTTTTCTCTACAGAGTGAACCAGTGGTGCATGCCCTCAAAGACCCAAGAAAAAAAGGCAGGTGCAAACCTCCCAAAGACGCCACAACCCCGTCCGCCCATCTACCAATCAGAGCACCTCAGGAGTTCACTAAGAGTGAGTCAAGCCCATGCAACATGTCTCCTTTGACCTTTTGTAGTAAATGTGCAGTCTGGAAGCTTTGTCTCCCCCCGCTGGCTCTGCAGATAAATACACAGACATTGTCCATGTGCGGTAACGTCGTTAACGGTGTCTCTAGGACCACAGTCAACTCCTCCAAGAGCTTCAGCATAATGTCTGTTGGTCCTGAAAGAAAAGAATGTCCTCTAGTGTTAAATATCTCCAAAGAGATAAACTACATCCTTACTGGTTCATCCACAAGTTCTCATTATTCCGTCTGTTTGTGTTTTGTTAGACTATATTCATACCACGAAACATGTCTATTTCCTATTTGGACCATTAGATTAGAAGGTTTTTCTACTCAGTTACTACAGAGTATGTTTGCTCTTTCATTTGGGGGAGTATTGTGACTGTACTCGCTGCTGGAAGAACCTATCCTGACAATAAATTTCAGATGCTCACATTCTACGTCTTAAAGAATCCACACTAGAAACGGCATCCATTTGACAAATCTGGACTGGCAGAAGTGGAAACTTATAGTTTTAGTAAAAATTATAAAAAACATAATTTGTGTCCCCTTTTGATTCAGCCGTGATTCTTGTTCCAGCTTGGAGCATCTGCAAACCAAGTCCTAAACATCCATAAACTGTTCTAGTGCATTAGCTGATAATGGCATCACTGAATGACTAACACATTTAGCTTGCATTTAATGCTAGATTTTAGAGATAAGGATCAAGGTTGCAGCTACTTTTAAGCAATTAGCAGTTAAATTTGTACTTGTTTGATTTTGGTTTTTGTTTTTCTTTATTCTGACTTTGGTACTTGGCAGCAAATCTTATGGTGGTGATAAGATATTGAGGAAAGGTTCTGCAGTCAGTTCCGTCCCAAATCACTCGGCGATGTCACAGAGTGGTTTAGGACGGGACGCCCCGCCTGCAGTCCTGACATCAACCCCATTCAACACTTGTGGGGTCAGCTTGTGGGGGTGTGATGTTCGTGCCCGAGTGGCCAAAGCACTTAAATCAAGTGTGTTGAAAATGAAAAGTAACATGACATCAGTCACTGAGGCCCCAGAGCTGAGGGTCAGGACAGTTTTATTCTTTTTTTTTTCTTCTTTTCTTTTCAACAGCTTCCCAATGATTTTACAATCTTATGAAGTGCTTTCATCCACGTGTTTACTTTAGCAATTTTCCTTCAACTGATGACTGTTCTCTGGTTTTTGTTTTTACTGAGAAGTTCAAATTTGCGAGTTCCAGGAAAAAAGCATCTGGAACTCTCTGTGAGTGTAGAACGCCAATTTGGAGGACCTGCACCAACTCAACCTCCAATCCGATATCCAACATGGCTGCCATCCTCATAAACAGAGTGAAAATTGTTGTTTGTCCATCGTCAAATTACGAGCTGGATTGCATGCTAGTGAGGCAGGTTAGTCATTTACTTCAAGTGTGTAGAACAAGAGTCACATGTAAACATTGCAGGACTTTTGGCTTTCAGGAATGCAGTTTGAGACCACCGCGTTAGCAGCCAATGAGAACAGCCTTCCTTCCTCAGTAACTTGCGTGGCATAAGCAGACATATTTCATAAAACACTGTTGAGATTCTCATAGAGAAGATCCACTTGTTCATTATCAATGCATCTGCGTTTCCATTACAAATGTCCGACATCAACTCCACGTTTCTCTCTTTGATTTTCTCAGAATTAAACCACATAATCCATCAACACTCGTTTGCTACCAACTACCAAATATTCTGGTTTTGTTCAGAATCAAATGAATGTAAACTTTTCTGACTCTTTTTTTTTTTTTTTTTTTTTTTTGTTCTTCTCATCTCGCAGAGGACTACAGCATGATCAACATCAAGTGGGACGATCTGCACGGAAACCTCCACAAAATGAGCTACGATGACGGAAACCTGCTGGTGAGGGAGTCAGGCCTCTACTACGTCTACGTGAAAACCTGCTTCCGCTACTACAACATTGGCGGTCCGGACGAGGGCCGCGAGGCCAGGACGCGCCCTCCGGACGTGAGCAAGGCCCAGCTCATCCAGTACGTCTACCATAAGAGCATCAAACAGAACAGCAGGAAGGTGTTGTTGATGAAGACGGGAAGCACCAAGCAGTGGAACAACACGAGTTACAACATGTACTGCGCCCAGCAGAGCCGAGTGGTCCACCTGGTGGAGGGAGACGCCTTGTTTGTCGAAGTGTCTAACGCCTGGCTGCTTGACCAGGAGGCGGAAGGGACGTATTTTGGGGCTGTAAAATGGGGTAACTGAAACTTTGTCACCGGCGGAGCAAACATGCTACTGAACATTTTTTCTATCCGATGGAACCACTTTTAGGGGGATTAGTGATGTTGAATTGTCGAACCAGTTTGGTTTATGTTTTACGCCACCACGCGTGTTTGGTTGTACGCCACATTGCCTTTCGTCCAACAGCCCTGGAGACTTTCATCAGGTGAACTAAAAAAGAAAAAACAAAAACAAAAAAAAAAAAACACAAGGGTTTAAGAACGGGACCTTTTTGCTTTCCCACAGAGCTTCTTGATTAAACATTTACCAGCACTGGAATTTTAAAGGACTTTTTTAGTGTGTTGCAATCTGCATGCCAATGGATTTTGGCTTAGAGTCCCACATAGAGTCAGCATCCGTATATGTTGTAGTAATACAAACAAAGGAACAAAGGAAATGAGCTTCGAGGCAGAAAGGATTTTTCGGTGCTCAGTGTTGGGCAAAGTATCCAGAAGAACACTGGGGTAGAGAGTCATCAGTGTCCCAGACACAGCAGTGAGCGCATGAATGTTTTCCTAAACGTCTTAGGTGGTTTGAAAAAGGCATCCTCACGTTAACGCACATTGGTTCAATTGGAAACGAGCAGTCAGGTGATAACATTCTTACGTTGTGCTTACATTCTCAATGTTGGAATGAAAGCCTTAAAAGGTTAGGCCACAGTATTGAAGTGAGGTTCTTTAAAGTAATTATCAGTAATGTCTCTCATCGGTTGTAGAAATATTTAACTCTGAACGTCTCGGAACAATAGGTACGTCCTCTAAGTGGTGGAAGCTAATAGGTCAGATGCACACGGTTTGGTGAAGCAGCTGACTGTGAGTCTGCTGGGATAGTTGTGAAACTATGAGACCTGGACAACATGTTAGCAGACCGTGTTTGCACAGCTAACGTAAAATCAGAGCTGAAGAGGTGAATCTGGTGGATTCATACGCCCAGCTGGGTCTCCATTAAGGAACATGGAGGTTGTTCAGTTGGGTAAAACAACAACAGACCCAACGACTGCTTCTGTCCTACTGAATGTTTTCAGCTTGAGCTGATTTAAATGTCTATGTTAGCTAGAACAGATTGACCAGCTTGTTAGCTTCCACCACTACAGGGCGGGGCTGGATGGTATCCGTTGATATCAACGATTATTTATTAATTTTTTAGTTTTAAATATTTGAAATGTTGTCAAACTGGTGGTGTGACCTTTTCTGTTTTATCCACAGTTTTAATACCTTAAACTGCTGCTGCACTAGTTACTCAACAAGTTGTTGCTAGGTAACCAAAGAGCGAGTTAGTTAGTTTATACCACCCACCAGTTGAGCATTTAATGCCTTTTCTTCTGCCTACATCCCCCAGAATGCTGTTTGGTTCTGGATCGCAGTTCAGTGTATATTCTATATATTTAATCTATCAGATGTATTATCTATTGATATTGATCACATGTCCATCACAATATATTTTGTTATTCATTTTGTTGTCCAGCCCTAATGAAGGGATTTAGTTACTTTCCATCAAACTCGGGCGCTATGACGACCGTCTCCTGTAGTTCAGAGTATTGTTACTGATAATGACTTCACACACCTTACCTCAAAAAACCCAAACCAACCTGAACAAAACCAATGTGTCCTCCAAAATACTCATCCAGTTTTCTAATGTTGCCATTAACTGCAATAGCCTGACAATGTCATTAAAACCAAAGAGGAAATGACACCTGCTTGTTTTAATTGTGACGACCAAGAAGCGATGAAGATAGCTGGACTGTCTGACTGTAAAAGGACATGAATGGACTTGTTGTCCTTAACAAGGGGAGCCAAACTGAGTTTGGTTCAGCTTTTAACTTAAATTTTAATTTTTCATTTAACTCCAACTCGAGGTAAATGGGAATATGCATTTAATATTTATTTATTAGCTATAGAGGTACAGGGTCAGGTCATCGTTAAAGTGATCTATCCACTGTAAAATCATGTACATTTTGTTTTTGTCTGTTTGACATTCATTATGCAGTGCTTAAAGTTAACATTAGACACACTTTTTGTTTGTAAAACACAGGGGCTTTATTTCAAATTATATATTTATGTATCTTGATTTTTTTATTTTTTTGACAATTCTGTGTACGTACCTAGCCAAAAAGCAACATGGATTTATTATTGTTCTACAAGACTGTAGCATACCTGTAAGAGCTTCATTGATTGTTTTTCCACATCCCGTTTTATTATTTATGTTTGTGTAAGTTTTAATAAAATTCTGCTTTTGTAGCACTGCTTTCAGTATGCGGTTTTTACAACGATTGAACCACACAGGAAGATGGAGACATTGCAGAAATATTTATACCCGCTGATTTATTTTGTTTTTTTTTTCTCATATTTTTTTTTAGCCACAAACATTAGTGTATTTTGTTGGAATTTTCATGTGGTGGACACAAGGATGACGAGAGTTCGTTTTTTTTTTTTTTTATTTATATATATAGTTTGGTTTCATTTCATTGTGATGTTTTTGTTTATCTAATTCAGTTAGCTTTATTACAGTTAGTTTTCCTCCCACCAATTAGCTATTTAGTTTTTATTTACGTCAGTTAACAAAAATGTTTTCTCAATTTCAGTTTTCGGTACTTTGTTAGTTTGAATAGCTAGCCCCCCCACCCCCCTTTTTTTAAGTTAAAAGAATGAAACAAGATGGGTTGAGGTTGTAATGTGAACTGGGCAATAAATACTTTTTCAAGATCCTCCACACACTGCAGCCTGTTGGTGAGGAGCTCTGTGATTAGCTGCTCTGTGATCTCTCAGTGAAAATTCTGCTGTGTTCCAGCCAAACGAGTGAAGTCACACTGTTCCTTCGCTTCCCTGCCCCTCCGGTCAGAGCAGCCCTCCAGTTCATAACAGAGATACAAGTTGTGCGGAGAAGCCGCCCACTGCTGCTGCAGCCCCGGCCCGCTAACTCGCAGCAGACATTTGGACTGGTGCAGAAAAGAAAAATAAAAAAAAAAGAAAAAGAGCAAAGGCGGCTGGGAATAATGATAGGATAAATAGGATTTTATTACTTCACTGTGATGTGTGTGAGCTGTTGGGATCACTCAGTCCCTCGGAGAGAAATATTAGAACCAACGAGCCCTCTGTTGTCGTCTCCTGGGTGTTCACCAGGATATGGTCGGAAGATGGTTTGGGCTTGGAAACGTGACATAAATATGATGACATTTCAGATTAGACGGCCGAAGGAACTGATTGGCGGGGAAGCAGCAACAGAAACGCCTAAAATAGGTGACTTTTGAACAAGGCTTTTTTTTTTTTTTTTTTTTAGGTAACTGAGAGTTTTGTAACTGAGCTGCAGTGTCCATAGGGCTACTCTGTTTCAGACTTACATAGCTTGGACTAGGAGTATAAACAATGGACTTTAGTGCGCCACTGTTTTTATGTGACTCGATTTCTCAATTGTTGGCACTCAGCAGAAACCATTAAAATGTGTTGTGTCAGTAAACATTATGGAAAGCTTGGCGTCCACTGGAAACCCACCCAAACACACACACACACACACACACGCACACTGAAACAAATAGACCCAAGAGTCAAACCTCAGCAGACAATATGTACTCGAAACATTAGTTTAGCTTTCCACAGTATGTTGGTGACAGAATCTATGGCAGATGGTGAATTTATGGTTTTCTGCAGGGCATGGTCCATGTGACTTTATGGGAAATGCAAATCATGAATATTAAAATGATGAAAAACCTCTCCACTCGTCCCAGTGTGGGTGGTCATCCCTTAAGCCCGAGCATTCCAACAGAACGAGCATGAAGTCAGATCTCAGATGCTTTCTGGATCTGCTGAGGCAACATGCAGGGACACTACAGAGAGACACACTGGTGTTTATCTGGGTTATCCAGCAGGCTGCTTTAAAAGGCATTTTAAGATCTAAGGAATTGTTTTTGGTTGAGAACATAGTTCATGACTACATCGGTGACGGAAGGTTTCCCCCAGTCTCTGACCGCTTAACTCAAACAAGCGAGTCCTGCAGCGGTTCAGATGTTGTTCTGGGTTGTTTTTTTTTTTGCGAGGTGGATGACTCAATCCAATACAACCCAATCCAGACTAATAAATGTCAATGACAAGATATCTCATCTGTTTTTCAATTCCCTTTAGATCGAGGCATTATGTGTCTCTTTTTAATCCCGCAGCCTGCTTCGTGTTGACAGACATTAAGCATTGAGGTGATTTTTTGTTTGTTTTTTTTAGTAATCAGGCCTGGATGTGGCTAGGAGAAAAAATGTTTAATCACAGTTAGTTTATAAATAAATGTAAGGGCTGATTATAGAGATTTGTTTCCATAATAAGTGAAATTTTCATTGAAAAAAACTATTTTTTGTATCTATTCTGTTATCTTGGTTTAAGTTTAGTGCTTTTGAGATTTTTATGCCTTCAAGACACGCCTGTAATCCACCCAACTAATAGGATTCATCAGCACCCATGTACACTGTTATGCTGATGATAGTCAGCAATATCTCATTTGTCTGTGATGATTTTTCCAATTGGAAGAATGTCGTAAAACAAACTGGGTCCAAGCACAGAGCTCTGCGGCACTCCTTATGTAACAACCCTGGAGTGTGAGGCGGATTTATCGCTCACATCAACAAACAGGCAGGATTTAAACCAGCCTGGTGCTGCTCCCTTCATACCTACAACATCTTCAAGACTTTCTAAGAGAACATGATGGTCAAAAGCAGCAAACCAGAACACACAAAAGTCCATTCATTTGAGGTTAAGAGAATATCATTTGTAAATTTCAGAACTAGTGCTATGATGAACTGAAATCTGATTGGATCTCCTCAAACCGATCATCACGTTTCAAGGACTTTAGATCACAAAGGAACAAAATTTATTAAGTCATCTTGATCAAGAGAAGGTTTCTGAAGAAAATGGTTTAATTGCAGCTACCTTTACTTAAGAAACCTCTTGGAAAGCCTGTGATACCTGCATGTTTCACATCTATAGTGGGGGCTATTAATATGCTGGCTCAACATGCAAGCAGAAGCTTAAAACCAAGTTAATATGTTTGTAGCTAAACTGACTTAAACAGTCCAAACTCACGTCAGGTTCTACAGTTACATTCAGTGCTGCATAAGTTACTGATGATGCCAAAAATTAGACTCTTCATATAATCAGTTTTATTTAAGGAGGATTCCATGGAATCGTTACTGCTGAGAGTCGATGACTCTGTGTAAGTCTGACAACTCTGGTAAATTACACATCTCTGCATCAAAGCAAGGAACCAATCTCCTTATTGCTAGTCTATGGCCTAAATGGTATACTTGTTAAACGTAGTGCTTTTCCAATCATTTTGACCACTCAAAGCGCCAAGTTATACGGCGACACGCAGATCAGGAGGAAGCTGGAATCTATGAACAAGAACACCAGATTGTGAAGGGCCAGAGACAGTGAACAAATTAGGAAATGGGACAGAGTTTGCTTCCCCATCTGCTTGAAAAATATCTACCATAAGGGCATTTTCTCTGACTCGGTGTACTCAGGTAAAATACAGTGAGAGGTTATTTTAAAAATGGTCGGACAGGACAGATTTGTGGAGAGGCACTGTTATTTCTTCACTCTCAATCCCATATTGCCAGCACAAGGTCTAGACTCTAGTATGACTACAGGAGTGGGCAGGACTGTGGATACTTTGAGTGAAGCCAGTTGAGTCACATATAGCATTAAAGGCCACATTTAGGCTATCACTTTCAGTAATGGTAAAATCCCCCGCAACTGAAAATGGCCATTATACAGAATGTTACATATTACAAGTTTTTTCTTTATTTAGTCCTTGCTAGTATAAATGCATACAATGCAGCAAGTATAACAAGCTAATGTAATGTTTTGACGTGTGCGTGACCTAAAATGCAGCAGCGGACACATTACGCTACTTTAACGAGTGCTGACAGGTTTACGGCGAGGAACGTTTGCTGGTAGAAAATCCAAATAAGAAGGAGGAGAAAACCACACGGGGACTCACAGAAAGCAGGAGCAGAAACAAAGTAAACATTCAAATGTGACAATGAGTGAGAAAGAAAAACAGGAGCATAAATATTGGGATTTGATTAGTAGGTTGGAAACAGGTGAGGCTAATTAAGTGAATGTGGAACATCTGTGGAGGACACAGTGAGGCTGGAGACGCAGAGGGTTTGTAAACAGAAGAAGAAACGCAGAGGGAAGATAGCTGAACGCGACGAGCTGAAGGAAACACGGTGGCGATCGGGAATATAAGCAGGAGTTTAACTGGGTCGGGGCTGAGCACGAAGCATGACGTCGCAGGGCACAGCAGAAGTAATTCACACCGGAAAGGGATTTATTAACATTTCCTTAAAAATTTAAACTGACACTCGTGATGTGTTTTGTACCATGAAATACCAGAAACCAATGATTCTAAGCACAAAACACCGATATTCTTTTTTTGCAAAAAATCAAACTACGTTACAGAACTACAGGGGAAAGAACTGACTTTCACATTCTGCACAGAATACCTGTCTGCTGCACTGCTTTCCTGCACACGCTTCATTCTAAATGTGTGGAAAACGTTGTCGATGTTCTGCTACTGTCAAAAAAAAAAATTAATAAAAAAAATAACATTTTACAATTGTGGTGTTTCCATTAAATAAAATACCGAGTTAAAATAAGTGTGTTCATCCGACGAGTCGTTAAAGAAACGTGCCACACCTTCATCCTCTGACCACTTCCTGTCATTCTCTTCTTTGTGGTTTACTCCAGTGGTAACATCCGGTTGCTATTGTGTTACTTGTGTGATGTGAAAGAATTGTTTCCATCGCAGTTTTGTGAAATAAACCACTTTCAATACAGCCAAAACAAAAAACAAAAAAAAAAACAAACAAAAACAATACCCACTTCATCCTTGCACTGAAACTTAGCAAAAAATAAGTTTTTCTTGAATTTGGCGTGTTTGCGTCGAGCATTTCTATTTTCAAAATATGAATTTGTGCACTTCTAGTCAGAGGAAACACAGCTAATTTTAGCACATTTCAAAGTAATTAAATAACCGTGGGATTCAAACATCTTACCCAAACTATTCTGCACCTCCAGCAGCAGACTGGATAAAAACTTTTGTGTTCCATCGTTTGAGTCAAAAATGTCGTCTGTAATTTAAATATTTCTTTTCTTTTTTTTTTTTATCCAAAAATGGTCCCACATTGAATACGCCATGCCTGCGTCCCTGTAAATGCAAGACAGCCATTTTCATTTACAAGCAGGTCTTCCCAATAATGGTGTTGGACTAGACTGGAGGTTTTTTTTACAGCAGTGGCACTTTTCTCTTCATTTTCCACAAAAAAAACCCCCATCATTTTAGAAACTACATGAAAAGATACAATTTAAATCCCTCAAATCAATCATTTGTGTCATTTAGAGCCTAATAGCCAATTTCAAATTGAACAGCCCTTCTTGTCTGCGTCTGCTCCGCGCCCGTGGCGATGGCGGTAAAAAGCAAACACTCGTTAACAGGAAACAGGACGCGCGCTTTTTAACCCTCGCCGGCAAGGTTTTCATGTCGCGCCGGAGCTCCCTGCAGAACGCGTGGCGAACAGAACGGCATTCATGTCTGTTCTGGTTTTATGACGCTTCATCCCCATCAGACATTATTTCACGCTCCTCTCCCTGTGGCTGAGTGAAGAGGTGGAGCTGTTGATTCAGAAAAACAAAGTTATGTGCTGGAAAATATATCACGGTGTTTTCCCCCCATAAGCTGCCCATGAGGCATTAGTATGGACTCATTAGCTAAAAATGGGTGCTTAGTTTTATATGGCTTTGTGGTTTGGGGGAAATTGAGCTGTGAGACGTCAGGTTTACCGAGCAGCTTGGGGGGGGGGGGGGGGGGGTTCTGCACACTTTTACACATTGAAATTTCGACGCTATTACACAATTTCAGCCGTGTATCAGCGTATAAAATTGTGCCCACACACGTCAAACACCCGTGGACAACTGAATGCACGTTCTGCTGAATCAGCGTGCCCTGCTATTTTTACAAGCTGGGCCCCCGCCCTCTGTCTTTCACCCCAGTATTGCTCAGATGTTTCAGTTGTTTGATGTCTGACAGCTTTACCACTTGGCTAATGCTAACATTAGCGATATTAAAACAATAATGGAGAGAGATTTACAGTCCGCGCTCCAGACGCATGGGCGTGAGATAGCAGGAGGGTTATTACTGTAACCGGGGCTCTGTCATCTTCTGTGAGAGCTGCTGGCCAACTTTGTGAGTGTGTGTGTGTGAGTGTGTGTGTGTTTGTGTGTGTTTGCACGTGCCATGCCACCTCTGAGAATGTGTGTCAGCCATAGCGGGATCTTTAATCAAAGCCTACACCCTCCAACTACATGCTACAGGGTGAAGTAATGAGCGTTCATTTAGTAATGCTACAGCAGACATGACAATAACGCGACAATAACATGCCAGAATCAAAGCAATGTGCTTCTGGTTAAACACCAAAGAGAGAACATCCAAAGTTTCCCCCTTTTGGTAACTTAAAACACCACAGTTTATTTTTGAGCACATGTTGCTCCTCCTTAATTCAATCCAGTCGGTTTAGTTTAATCAGTTTCACTTAATTCGTTAGAAGAAACTTAGATTGCAGAGAAACTTCTGTGAGTTTATCTGGAGAAACTCCTCACCTTACCTTAGATCAACATTTAGCATTAAACTTTTTGATATTGAGAAACTCCAGCTAGATTACAAATCTAACAGGATCTACCTTATAGAGTCAAACATGGAGAACCAACATCTCGTTTGATCAGATCAAGAATCCAGAGAAACTCCTACGGACAACTTATACTTATTAAACATCCATCCATCCATCCATCCATCCATTTACACCATATTTCACCCTTGTCACCCTTTCACCAGCAATTCCGGGGTCGGGAATTGCTGGTGCCGATCTCCAGCTATGTTCCTGGTGAGAGGCGGGGTCACCCTGGACAGGTGGCCAGTCTGTCGCAGGGCAACACAGAAACAAACAGGACAACCATGCACACACACACCTAGGGAGAATTTGGAGAGACCAATTAACCTGACAGTCTTGTTTGTGTACTGTGGGAGGAACCCGCAGAGAACCCACCATGCACAGGAAGAAACTGTGCAAACTCCATGCAGAAAGACCCCGGGCCGGGAATCAAACCCAGAACCTTCTTGCTGCAAGGCAACAGAGCTACCAACTGCGCCACTGTGCAGCCCACTTATTAAACATGAGGAACCAATATGTAGTTTTATACTTTTACTTTTTGTCTTCCTTTTGGTTTGTTGTTTTGTTTGTATTTTCCTTCCACAGGGTGGGCCATAAGTCTCCATACATAGAAAAAAAACAAAAACATTTTATATTGGACAACCGTTTTTATTTTTGTGGGACTCTGTAACCGCTGCACGTCTTGGACCACTTCGTGGCCGATCCGCAACATTCCCGGTTTTCTGAAACTTGCATATAAGTTTTGCCACAGCGTCGTGTGTGTGTGTGTGTGTGTGGGGGGGGGGGGGTGTGTGTGTGTGAGACGCTCGTTCCATGTTTTCTGTTAAAGTTTGGTGCGACCACGTGACTGCATCCCGATCCAGCCATCAGTATCATTTCAGTTCTTTGCTCTTCTGTCAAATGCATCTGAAATATAAAAGACATTTACATTTTATATTCTCCTATGTATGGAAACTTATGACCCACCCTGTAATTCAGGTAAAGCACTTTGAATTGCCTTGCTGCTATGTTTATATATATATAATATATATATATATATATATATATATATATATATATATATATATATATATATATATACATATATATATATGACCCATACTACATATATATCATATATATGACCATATATATATGTATATATATATATATATATATATATAATATACATATATATATACATATATATATATATATATATATATATATATATATGTATATATATATATACATATATATGTATATATATATATATATATCATATATATATATATATATATATATACATAATATATATATGACCACCCTCATATATATTATATATGACCCATATATATATATATATATATAATATATATATATATATATATATACATATATAATATATATATATATATATATATATATATATATTATATATATATATATATATATATACATATATATATGAATATATATATATATATATATAATATATATAATATATATATATGATGTATATATATAGTATATATATATATGTTTATATATATATATATATATATATATATATATATATATATATATACACACGTAAATTAAGTATTACCTTAATTTGGTTCAATGAAACTGTTGATTTTAACTTAAAGCATGGCAACAGAGAATAGCAGGTTTTCATGCTACATTGTGAAAATTGTACTGCTCTAACAATGTTTTTCATGTTGCATTATTAAAAAATTCCTTTCACGTTTGAACAATATCTCAGTTACGATATACCTATTTTACATGTTAAAACACATCTTTTCACATTCTTACATGTATGATGCATGAACATATTCACTGATGGCACGAACACAGATTTTGTCCTGCTAGAATGTGAAACATTTGTGTCATGGTGGCTGTTTGAAAGCCAAATTCCAGACAAGCAGTGAAATGTGACATTAGATTGATTTATTTTGTGAAGAAGAAGAAGAAGAAAAAAAAACAGACTTTAAACGCCTTGAGAAGCTGGAACCAAAATGAGAAACAGGCCCGACAACAATCTAAGTAAAATAAATACAAATACACATGAAGCATAACACATAAACATAGTTTACCAGACGAAGAAGTGAACAGCAAACCTAAATACCACACATGAAACTACTGAGTATGAATAATAATAAAAAAGAAACACAAAAACATGGCAGGAATAATCCGAAGGGAAAAGCTAATAATCCAGGCTAAAGAATAAACGATAAAACGAGACATGAATGGGCTTGAAGAAACCTGATGAGCAATGAGGAAGAGAAACTGACAGACTTAAACTAGGACTAACCAAACACAACAGAAACTATCCAGGAAGGGGAACACCAGAATAACTTGTAAAAATAGATCTACCAGAAAGAACTAATGATGCAAAAACTATGAACCATAAATAACCCATAACAAAACCACAAACCAAAACAGCCAAGAATCATGACACATTTCACGTTGAGAAACATCATCCGCCACTCCATCTGAAGGCTTCACAGTTTGTAAAAGAGTCAAGACGCCACTATAATCTGCGGTGATTTCTGACCAGTTCTGTCTCTGCTCAGCCCTGCTTAGGAGCAGCTGGATCTGGAAACGTCTCACGGTCCCCTCAGTGACTACAAAGCCAGGGACGCGCAGATCCATTTTTTTCCCCACTTCCGCTACCGATACAGACATCAACATTGGCCGATACCGATCCGATTCAGAAAAACATTTCTGAATTGACTTAAAAATGTTTCTTTTTTTTTTTTTTTTAACACAGACAAATGAACTGAACTACAAAGTTATTAAATATGCATCAGTACAGCAAACTTACGTACACGAGTTAGCTTCACAAGTTTGGTCAAACGTAAAAACAAAAGAGCTTTCATTTGTTCAGTCAGTGCAAAGACGAGACGAACAATCGATGTAAAATAAATGTAATAAAGAAACTGACACAAAACGGTTGACTACCTAAATAATGAACTGTTACAAACTTTCATTCAAATGGTTCAGAATTAGGAATTACAAATATAAGGTAAAAATACCAATAATAAAACATTATATCACTCAGAACACAAAGCGTAGAATTCGACTGAATAGATCTGCCATTATGGATCGAGCCTGGTGTTGCAGACAATTTAATATTTTTCGTGAGTAAAGACAGGAGGAACACTGAGATGCTTATTTTGAAACAATAAAAGATTTTCTTTGACAGTTTTAGGACGGCTGCATTGTTTACATTTCAAACCTACAGAGCTAAGAATTGTAATTACCGGTAACTGTGATTAATTACAGCACTAGAGTGTGATTAACCTAATGTTGTTTAATCGATTGGTGGCACTGATAAAAGGTCCTCTTACACTTTAACTGTACAACGCCACTTCCTCTAAAATAAATCCATAATATATCAGAGTGACAGACACAAAAAAGTTTTTAAATTGTATATTATTTTATAAGTTTAGATCTTAATCCAAAAAAGTGAAATATGTCATAAAAATAATATAGTTTTATTTTTGGAACGGGTTTGAAATTCATACATTTTGATCAAATCTGCACTATAAAAATCAATATAACATCCATTCTTCATACTAGAAAATTTGACTCTTGTTGAATATTTTCAACGCAATTGACCAAAACTAATAATAATAATAATAATAACTATAATTAATCTGTACACAATCATCATAGAGGATTAAATCTTTGTTGACATCACTGTCAGGCACCACAGGAAATAATAAAATTGACAATAGTGTATTGTGGTGGTTTGATGAAGGCGGATGGCCTCATAAAGGTGCTGATAAATGTACTAGTGCAAAGAAGGTTTTTTTTCTTTTCGAAAAACCTAAACAGAACAAAATGAATCAGGAACTCAAGACGACACAAAGAGCCTAAAGTACAGAAAAAAAAACGTCACAGTTGGCCGTTCTTTGCTTCAACTTCATTCGAACAATTTCACCCCGACTTTGAGGTTTGCAACTTGAGACATTTTACTGACTTTTATCATTAATCTACATGCAAGGCGTAGAACAAATCGATATCCATCATCTAGAGTTTATTGTTCAAACAGCTGAAGCTCTCTTTGTTGAGGCTTTGAGGGTTTGGAGCGGCCTCTGACCTCTCGCTCCCCTCTCCCCGCCTGCTGCTTGTGGGAATCCTTGAAGTTTTTCTCTCTTTTTTTTTTTTTTTTTTTATTGCTCACTAACAAATTGTCCGCGCTGCGACTCAAACGCTCTTAATTTCATGTCGATCCCAAGAGATCAAATCGTGGAACTTCAAAAAGATGGCAGGCGGGAGACGGAACATCACAAGAGTAAAAGAAAAAAGACCAACAGAAAAATAGGACAGACTGTGGTTGATGTCACATTAATAGACTCAGACAGAGCAGGCTTTTGCAGAGATGTGACGTAAAGACGCATGCAACCGCATTAAAGTGTGTTCCTGCAGGCTTCTCATGCGCATGCCTTGACGCACATGTGCACAGACGGAGGGAATCCCCCGTCTGAGTCACGCAGGAGCAATCCTCCTCACGCTGTAATCCGGCCCGGATCAAACGGCCTCAGTTGGACTTTTGTGCTTCCAGCCAGATGTGGTGACACCTGAGCAGAGTCTCACTGCGACCAACAACGCCGCGATCCCGCAGAGGACACCTGCGCCTCCCAAAGCTTCTGAAGGATGGAGCCGGAAACATGAGGATGGAGGGCCATATTTACCGTAGCGATGAGTTGAAAGATGACCTTCTGCAGGTCCGTCCGCCAGGTTTGATCTGTGCTGCAGTTGGTGCGGGGGGATGAGTCAGACGCAGGGGTGGTGCCAGGACAGTGTCAACACAAGCTAAATCACTGGAGGCTCTCAGACTCCCCAAACCACCGGCAACAACAAGCAACACACCCAGAATCAGGACGAGCTGGAATGTTGTTCATATGGTTCCCATTTCATCCTCTGCAAACCAGAAGATGAATTGGCTCTTCGGCTGCTCGGTTAGCTGACTTCTTTATTAATCTGGTTCTGACGGGGCCTTCGGGCACAGTTGGCATATTAGCCTTGAGCGCGACTGGAAGGTTGACTCAACCTGCCCTGAGACAAAAAAAATAATAATAATAATAAAAGTTATTCAAAAAGATTCTAAATCTGGAGGTTGCCATGAAATATACATTTTAAGTTTAAAATAATATTAAAAAAAAAAAAAAAAAAAAGTTTACATTGCCCGGAAAACGTGTGCCGCATTACAACTATATGTATTAATGGGATCTTATAAGAGGACTGACACAAAGCAGCAGAAATATGTGGTCAGAACCTGCCACTGCACTCTCTGAAACACGGTGGTGGCAGCTTAATGCTGAGCAAATTCAGCTTGTAAGATGATAAAATGTGAAAATGTTACTTAAATTCCCTTTAATATTTTGCAGATATGTTTTTATATGATTGTATTACATTTATGATCAACTGACATAGGATTGATATTCTTGAGATTAATTTTTATTTATTAATTTTTTTTTACTATTTTGGTGTCATTATTCCTTTTCGTTACATATCTTTGTTCTGTATTTTAATTGTGCAAACTTAATTAAGCTAAAAATATGACAGGTTGACAGAAATTATTCATACCTCTGTTAGGTTTAGACTTAAAATGATTTTTTAAAATTCAACTATTCCACCTTATTGGAGAAATAAGAAAAAAAGAGATTTTAAAAAATTGATTTAATTAGGACTTTACTGAATGATGGCATGTCAAAAAATGATTTTCGTCCTAAAGAAAGACATTTTCTTAGCATTACAGCTAACATGCTTTGCGGCATGTTTCCACTGCTGGCTTTGTGATTTAAATTTCACTAGCGAGGACCGCGACACAACGACACGAGTTTAAAGGTTTAACGAAGGAATAAATGGAAGGTTTGGACCCAGCGTGGCGCCGTAGTGGTCAGAAAACGTCGTTTTTTTTTTCAAGAAAACTCAGAACCTACAGCTCTAACCTGAAACAAAGAGGAAATGGTGAAAAATGACTTCCTTTCACAAAGAGCGGGAGTTTTTAAAGAGACAGACACCCAGTTTGAATGGAGGCGCCATGGTAACGCAGTACTGCTGGGCGACATAGAAACTATGAGCCTAAAAAAAACATAAAAGTCAAAAATACTTTTGTGTTGATGCCAAAAGGTAACTAAATGAACACGTTCATTCATCACTTTCAGACCAGGTGCATTCTGGGATTGAGGCAGATGAGACAGAAGGAAGCTGGAATCGGACCCACGGCCGTCCCCGGACCGGACCGAACCAGACCGGACTGGACCGGATCGTCACGTGTCTGGTGTGGCGGGCTGCGGTCAGTCGCTGCTGTTCTCCAAACTGCCTGTTTTTGTGCATTTAAACGCTTCATTTCTCTTCACAATCCTTCTTATTGTTTAACAAACTACAGCCACGCTGCAATTGCGGCTCGCAGCGCGGATTACACTGCAGCGTCTCGGGCCGATTGTGTACAGAGAAAAGGAACAATTACTCTGGGTTTAACTTTGAAGAAGAGGAGGAGGAGGAAGGTGGTTTACTATCTGAGCTACGGAGCAGAACAAGATCCCCCTGCTTGGAAAACATGCAGATAACTACAGCCACAGGCTTCTGCCAATTCGCCGTAATGTTGGTTTTTCCTTTTGCCTTTCGGTGCTCGCATGTAAAAAAAAAAAAAAAAAAGTTCCCCATCACACTCATATGGAGATCGATATCAGGGCTGCGAATCTCTCCTGTTCTCAGTCAAACTAGGCCAGAGTCGGCAGCGGCAGCAACTGTTCGGATTCTGATCTTTATCTGGAGCGAGGCGCATTCTGAGCAGAGCAGCAGTTTTTCGACGCGGCTGGCCTTGATACGACCACACAGCACATCCTAACCACCGACACGCAGCTCTACCAGGAAGACTCTCTGCTCGTCAGATCCACATGGCTCCGTATCTACGATCTGACGTGATTAAAACGGCTCCCGCTGGTTCGGTGCCGTAAACTCACAGCTTGTCAGCAAATGCTGTTTTCGCACATCCGCTGATAAATCCTCCCATAACGCCGTTAAATGGTAAACGGACTGAACTTATATAGCACTTTTCCAGTCATTTTGACCACTTAAAGCGCTTTACAGTCACATAAGCCCATTCGCACACACATTTATACACCGATAACATTTATACAGCCTACTTAACCCCGGTAGGCTGGGGTTAAGTGCCTTGCCCAGAGGCACATCGACAAGAAGCTGGAATCGAACCTTCCGATCGCCCTTTAGAGAGCCAGCCGTTGATCTGACTTCTGGCGAAGAGCTGTGCGGACGAAGCGGCGGTGTACCCGTTATCCTCATCTGGGTTGACGGTGATAATTCAAATGTGTGGAAGACAAGTTCAACTTTGGCATATTTGGAAATAAAACAAAACAAAACAAAAAAAAACAAAAACTGGATTGTGTTGAAAGGGAACCAAACAGGTTAATCACCTTTGTGAGGAGAACAGAGTCGTTAATAATGGACCTGGTCCAAGATCCGGAATCAGGATGAGGCTTCAGGAAACGCTGAAATAACCCCCCCTCCAGTGCTGTCATGTTAACAACTGAGAACTGATTTAAAGGGGCAGTGTCGTGTAAAGTCAACTTTTTTCAGCGTTACATCAAAAATATCCCTTATGCACGTTTGAGAAATCCTTTAATGAGACGAAGCTGCAGTTTCCAACCTTCCACCTCACCCCGCACCTGTCCCCCTCTCAGCTCCTTCAGACTAGCCAGCAGCAATTAGCAAACACCTGGTTGAACTGCACATCGGCTGAACTCATTATAGGAGCTACTTCTCAGTGAAACGCTGGTAAAAATGTCGCTAAAGGGTTAATAAAGGACAGATGTCATGATGACAGTTTTAGAAAGAGCAGGAGCTTCTTAAAGAGTCACAGGCCCAATTTCCAGGTGTTATATTACACATTGATCACAGTCTTATTTGAGATATCATTTTATAACAACTGAAGGTAACATAGTTATATGATTGTACTACAAAATAATTTCATGTGTCTGGAAAATACATAAAACTGCCCCTTTAAGTGACTCTTGTTGAGTAAAACAAAACCTATTAGGACACAATATGAAGTCCTTTAAAAGCCTGAAGGTCTTAAAAGGTCTTTCTTTCTTTCTTATTATTATTCATCTGTCAAACCAAACAAACAAAGTCACAATGTAATTCGTTTTTCTTGTTTTATTTTGTTTATTATGTCAACCTTAGTTTTGGAATCGTCGGTCATTCTGATGGCGCTGAATATCCTTTATGTTGGTCCACTTCTTTTCAGACTTTGTTTGGAAAACGTAAAATCTGCCAACTTACGTCAGTTTGTGACACATAAACACAAGGTAAACAAAAGCGCAAAAGAGCTCGAAAAGAAGAGGTGAAACAATAACACGTGTATACAAATATCCCAATCCCATCATTTTCCAACATCTGCCTCCCCTTTTCGTTTTGTGGCTGGTGGGTCAAAGTATTTTTTCCCCACTGATGGAAACTGTTGTAGCAACTGTGGGATGGTCCTCCTGAAGCGTGACAGGATCACTTCGTGCAGCCATACAAATGTTAGGAAGTTACGCAGTCTTTACATTCAGGGCCTTTCCAAAATACAAGCAAAAAGGTGAGAGGTCATATTTATGCTCAGAGGCTCTGAGATTGGATGTACAGGTTCTTATCAGATGCTTTATTTTCAAACAAAACGAAAAACTGTCAATTTCTAGAAAGTTCCACACTTGCTTAAAACTATGTATGTAACTATGATAAAAAACAAAAACAAAAGTTGTTTACGTATTTGTTAAATCTGTCATCATGTCGTGACAATAGTATGAGAAAGATAATCTGTGAAGAGACTGATCTCCACCTCATCTCTCACTACAAAACTGCACAAACTGCAAAGTTTCCAGCTGAAAACAACCAATCAGAGCCTGGAGGAGGGGCTTAACGCCGTCAATCATCCTCATTTATGCCCTGCTAAATGTGGAGAAACAACTTACTGTTACGGGAAAACTGTTTATCCACTGTCACCAGAGGCTATGCTAACTCGCTTTAGCATTCAATGCAGGCTCTGCTATCAGGAAGAAGCAGAGATCTCAGGGGTGATTCACAGCACTAAGACCCGCCTCCAGGCTCTGATTGGTTGTTTCTAGTTTGCGCTGGGAGAAGGGACAGGAGCTACAAAAAACTTTCACAGATTATCTGTCATCCTGTTATGTCATGGCTTGAAATGAATGTTGAAATGCAGTCAAGATACGTGAACACATATCTGGACTGCATTTCAGATACAGTCCAGATAATGGACCTGGCCCATTATCTCAAATATATATATATCTGTATATATTTGTCCTCTGCTAATAGACTTGCTGCTGATCTTCGTTCGTGGAAGTTATAATTAGAGCAGGTCCAGTAAGGTCTGGAAGCTGGTTTCTTTCTTTACTTGAAAAGCTGTTACTATCGCACACAGGAAAGGCTGGAGGTGAAAGGTCGTGAGCTGGTTACAGCCAGCTCAGCATGGCTGTAACCATGCTGAGCTGAAAAAAACAAGGTTTGGCCTCTGGCGTGTGGGGCGCATCGTCTGAACAGGTCAGGTATGCAGTGGCCTCAAATACGGAGAATTTGAACTGGGAATCCAAAAGTGCCACCATTCAATAATTTGAATAGTTCAAACATGTATTTCGATGCATGTGGGAATTTGATTAAAACCAAGAATAAGTTCATCTTTATATTAAATAAATGTTGAAACAATAAATATGTTTAGTCATTTTTAATATAGGCTTACTTAATGGTTCTGTTGTTGAAGGGCATTGTGAATGTATTTGATCTCTTATTCTAATAACTCAATCACTCAGCAGAACCAGAACCATTATGGACGAGGTGATCAGTCTGGTTACGGGTTAACAAAACAAATCAGAACAATGCAAATTTTATGCATGAAAATTTTCATGCATAAAACAGAAAATTTATGCATGATTTTACCACATATTTCATTAAAATTTTTCTTAGACTCCTCAGTTTAATTACTTTATTGAGTAGTAAATAATGAATCATGTCTTGAAATGGTAAATACATTTTTGTAAATAGTTACAAAATGCCTGGTCTAATGTGATCCCAGACAAAGCTGTCAGCTGGCCCGGCCCATTGTAGCTGCGATTCTATTGAATGTGTAATTGTACAATTTGACATTTCCAAAACGAATTTGCTTAAAGGAAAAGCTCCAATTTTGAAACAAAAAGAAGGTTTCGGCGCTAAGACGAGGTGTTTTCTTCTTTATTTTGTTTCTTTTTTTTTTTTTTGGACTGTATTACAATTGGCCTACTTCACAAAAAACCAGTGGAAAAACTTATTTCGCATCACATGAGTCACATGATCAACAACCGAACCGAAAACCGCAAAGAACAAGATGACAGGAAGTGGTGTGGGGTTGTTTTTTTTTAAGACGACTTATTTTGTGAACACGTTTACTCACGCGTGGTTTTAATTGTGTTTCTTATTTAATGAAAACGCCGCAGTCATGAAATTGTGTTTTTTTTTTTTTTGTTGTTGTTTTTGTTTTTCGTCAGTAGTGGAAAGTTTTGCACACATTTGTAACAGAAACGCAGCCGATGTCGGCCCATCGGGTCCAACCAAGACCAACCATGACCAACACTCCAGAACTCATTTATGGCAGGAGAATGAGAGAATTAACTCTGAATAGAAGTGAAATGTCAAATATCACCTTTTTAGTCCAACTTTCAACGTTCTTTCAACTGTTGTAAATTAAAACGTGACTGTTTCTGGTTTATCGACGACCACCAAAAGACTTTATTCAAGACTTTTGCAGATTTAGCACAGAAGTCCGACACATTGCTGGTTATTGGTGATTTCCACACACACACACACACACGTCTGATTGGACCCAAATGGAACCAGGGGCAGAGAGATGGAACGAAAAACTTTTAATGATGGAAAATTAAGACTTAACAAAACTGGCATGAGGAGGGCTGGGACATGGAAATGAAAAAAAATCCAGCAGGAACAAAAAAAAAAAAAAAAAAAAACCAGGAACTTAAATAGAGAGACAGGAGAAGAGAATGTCTCAGAACCAGCTGAGCTAATCAGAGGGAATGTGAAACAGCTGTGGGGATATTGGAACAGAGAAACTGAGTCTAATTAAGACAAACGGAGCTGAACTGAGACGCGGAAGAAAAAACTAACATGGATAAATCAAAATGCCAAAACACCAAGAAACACAAAGAAAACCCCAATGACAACAATAACCGAGTGTGGCGATCTCACAATAATGAACCCTAAAAAAAAAAAAAAAAAAAGATCATTTACAAAATAAAAATAAATAAATAAACCCCTGCAGACCATGACAGTAAGACAGTCTGAACTTTTTATCGGCGTGATCAAAGACGGGAAACCCAGCAGAGAAAGGTCTTTCCTTTCGGTCTGAAGTCATGTGTGTTCGGGCTTTTTCCTCGATGATCTCGCAGAAACAATTGTTTCCACGATGATGTCAACAAAACTGCACAGATGTTTGTTTGTGGGAGACCTCATTAGCAGCCGGTGACCCGATTAACTTCCTGTGAGGAGAGAAAACACTTAGAGACAGAGGTTACGGTTCTGTGCAGCACAGAGAGAGAGACAGAGAGAGAGAGAGAGAGAGAGAGAGCGGCGGATCACTGCAGCGCCGAACGAACAATGAAACATCACACTGTTGGGAAGAAGAATAAAAAAAAACACAATCCAAAGAGACTGTTGTTTAAATCACCACATGTATATATATGGTTTTTTTTGCTGAAGTTATCTGGTTGCATCACACACACGCACACGCCTGCACACCCACGTGGTGTTATTAAGGTTTATGACAAGTCTGTTGTTGATTTCAGGTGATTGGCTGCGGCGGCCAGGAACAGTATGTAGCGGCCTCTCTGAGCCCAGAGCATAAAGAGCTTTTCTTTTTTTGTTGTTTCTGAGTTGGCAACACTTCACCAACGCCCCTCATTCAAATCCATACCACTTTGTTTCTTGCTCCTTTCAAATTCCTTCAAAGCTTTGCTTCTTAATCAAAGAGGAATTCCGTCATTGTTTTCTGCTCTTTGCTCCACGGCTGGACTTTTATACGACTTAAGCGTTAGTGAAGCTGAGCAGATCGACGAAGGCTTCTTGGCTTTTCCAAGCCGAAGCCACCAGGACTAAAAAAACAGAAAGGAAGAAAGAAAGAAAGGAAAAAGCAGTGTGTGCACGCATGTACTCAAGCGTACACAATGCAAGGAGAGCTAGTAAAAAAGCTTCCACCCACAGAGTTATTGACACGAGAGCGAGCTCCTCTGCCAAACATCCTCTTTACCAGAATCCAGCTGACCTCAGGATGCGATCGAGATCTTATTCCTGGATTAACCGGCAGAGGCCCCGACCGCACTCATGCGCCCGTGTCGTCGGGAGCCGCATCACCTGAGAAAGAAGAGCCTGTTTATTTCTGGGTTAATCCTGGCTCTGATTGGAAACAAACATGTCATGTGCAGCCGTTTCCCCGCAGCAATCCATCAGTTTGTCTGCAGCAAACCACGGCACCGGGAGCAGAAACCAGGAATCAACAACTGCCCTGTCCCCGTGTGTGTGTGTGTGTGTGTGGAGTGATGCTTGTCCAACACACACAAATACTGACAAATACATACATACATAGGCAGGCATGTGCATATTTAACACACACACACACACACAAACGTACAGCTGTTTAGAATTACTTTGCCACAGTGATGAACTCACTGACACCACCGCGACTCATAACCCATTTAAAGATAAATAAGAATGTGGGGGAAATATGTTACATTCATAGATTTACGGTAATGTTTTTTTTTTTGAAGTCATTATTCAGAGGGATGACTCCAAAGTTAAGATCAGAATGTAACAAACAGGAATCTAGTTCGCCAGATCTGCTGGAAGACCATAATTGAAGTTACAAAACACAGAACAGTGGATTCGAGCAGTCAGTGTGGTTTGAGGTCGTCTATCAACTCCAATCAAGAGTTCAACCCTTCAGCAGGAGCAGAAACACCGACGGCTCTGCTGTGGATCTCTGTCGCTTTCAGCGCTCAGCCAGTAGATTTGCATAGATTTTCATCTCTGGTGGTTTGGGCATTTATCGTACCGCTTATCATTTATTGTGATAAATTCCTTATCGGGATAAAAAGTTTTGATGCATTATTGTCACGATACATTCCAGTTAATGATGTTTAAAACCCCCCCAAACTATTTTTGGGCAGTGAAATGACACCGTTTTTTTTGCCATTAAGAATATCTATAAATATTATGGCATTTGAAAATATGATTGAATGCAGTTGCTGTGAGCCGTTTTGTGATATAAATCAGACGGTTTCACCTGGTGTCCTACAGAAGCACATTACAAATATTTTCAAGAGCAGTTTTTATGTTTATGGAGGTACGATTGGTGTACCATAAAGTCACAGTCATACCTAGTTTTACCTATTAATAAGCAATAAATACTTCTTATCATCTCTTTTATTAATATCAGAACATTACCACAAAGTATCAATAAAACCTATATACAAGACATGCCACACTTTGGTGTTTTTGTTCTGTAAGTACAAGACACCGAATATGCTGTTGGTTTGAACTTTTTTTTAAAAAATATTTCATAGAAAGTAAGAGGGTGAATAGCTTGTATTTGCATTCGACCAGGTAAACGTCCTGAATTGAGGGAAAGGTCTGCAGGAATGGTTAGAAAGAATCAGGTAGGAATGAGATTCTTCCATGTTGCCTTCGACTCCAAGAAAGTTAATCAGTTAATTGCTGGAATGAAGTTGGAGGGCAGATTGTTGGGTAGATGTGAGTCAAATGATTCTGGCATTTGAGGATTCGTTTGGAAGTTGAATGTTTTCTTGGTCAGTTTCACGGAGAGAAAGCAAACCAGGGAGTTTTTGGAAGTTGCGTTTGCATTACAAATGAGTGCAAAACTTTGTCAGTAATATGCTAATATCGAAGAATCGCAGTTTTGTAACTGTGGTGTTTTCATTAAATAAGAGTCAGTTTAAAATCCCACATGAATATGTTTGTTCACGCGACAAGTCTAAAAAAAAAAAACAACTTACCGAATTGAACTCTCTTATACAGTTTCTGTTTGTGAAAAATGATTTTAAAAGCTGATTTATGATGATTTATGACCACCATCATAAATCAGTCATAAATCATGTTAGCTGAACGGGGCAAATATACGGCACTTTTTCAGTCATACTCCAACTTAAAAGCCGTATAACAGTGAATCCTCATTCAGCTGCACTCACCGACACACACACACACACCACACACACACACACACACTCTCGCTCTTACAATGACAAACAGAACAGTGGGCGACTTGGGGTTAGTGCCTTGCAAAGAGGCACTTTGACATTTGGCAGGGGAAGAATCAGACCTAGAAACTTTTCAGACTTTTCAAATCCGATTTCTGGCTTTAGGGGGCATTCCAGTTGATTTTCCCAACGAACTGACAACAATTATTAGATATCTGTAAATTTTCACATTTACTGCAACATAGCAGTATTGTACACAAAGCTTGAACAGGTTAATTGACAATGGCCCTCTAACCAAGTCCTGCTGCCAACTCCCAAACCTGAACTGGAGTTGCCCAGTTCAGGTTTGGGCAGCTCCAGTCATGGAGGGCCGATGTCCTGCAACTCTTCACTATCTCCCTGTCCAACATATTTCAGTCAAATAGCTGAATCAACTCCTCAGTGAACTCAAGTTTTCCAGAGTTCTGCTAATGACCTCATTATTTGACTGAGGTTTGTTGAAGCAGAGTCTCAGAGTTGCAGGGCACCAGTCATTTGAGGAGTGGAGTTGCCCACCACTGTTCTAGTCTGAGGAGAGATTCTCAGGTTTTCCTCTCCACAGGATCCTGTCTTCAATTAAAGCGAGAGTCACTATACTGCTTCCTTTGCGTCACTAGGAACAATCCAATAGAGTGTGTATAAAAGATCTTTCTAGGAGGTTATTCTTGAAGAATGTCTGATTCCTGACAACTACCTCCCTTTCAAAGCAAACAAGAAGTGAACTGATCTGAGTGCCCACGCTCTGGGAAGGTTGTACTGCCAATTCACCGCGAGGCGTAAAAGGGCCCGGGCGAAAAACTCCAAAGTTGGCATTCCCTGGGATTGAGCACCACAATGTAAATGTATGACAAGTGGCTGTGAGGTCCCTAACTGAGGAACTTCTGATAATTTGTTTCTCTTTTCACCACAGAAAAGCAGTCGAGCTTCCGGCTCTCCGCCGACGTCGGCCCAATCTGCTGAAACTCCTTCACCTGAGGCTTAACTCGTATTTGTTGAAATGCAATTGGTTGCTTCGGGTTTATCAATTTATTCCACAGGATCTATTTAAGACAAACATCAGTTCAAGGTTGGTACAAGCAACCAGGGAGCAAAGACAATTGTAGTCTATTTAACAGACTGCTTTTAGATTTCTGAAACTGCTTGTAGTCTATGCAAAGCCAAAACGCCTTTGGACATTTCCTAGACTCTAGGAAAACGATGTCAGCATTAGAGATGGTTTAGCCCTTTTCTAGAAACCGACGGTCTGAGGAGGACGGAGGTCAGAGCGGCCCTTTGTGCTGCCTTGCCACCTGAAATCGCGCTCCACTTGAATCCCACACTTCGGCATTTGGCATGAAGTTTGATCCTGATCCAGTAAGTGTTTGTTCCACAGCCAGTCAAGAAGTAGGCAGTAGCTTTACTGTAAACACAATTATGCTAACTGTGGCAGGATTCATTGACCACATGAAGAGAGGAAGGCTCTCACGCAAAACATTCAAACAGGCACGCTCACACTCTATACTTACCGACTTACATGCTCATAAAGCCCAACATGGCACTCAGCCGCACCTGCAGTCTCACGATACGGACCCGCCGGCCCCTCACACGGACGCGCAACTGCACGTCGTAAACAACTTCCTCTGTGGTCTGTGTGATTAGAAAGCATGCAGAATGAGTATAACGAAGGGGCCGGCCCCCGTACTGCACACACACACACACCAACACACCAACACACCCCCACACATACTGGAACCACAAGACAAGGCAGATGCAGTTAGGAGCAAACACTCCACAGGTGGCCACCTCCGTGGTAATCAGCACAACCTGCAGGGAGCCCCAGTTCATCCACACACACACACACACACACACCCACACACACATGCTAAGCCTAACCTATTTCCCAGTAGATGAAGAATTAAGAAAATATTGTGATGGCTAACTGCTGCATTCTAAGTGAGTCACACACACAATGGCCAGAATCTCACCTCAGGCAAGCATCTGCTTGGTCAGTAGTGTCATTTACAGAATAACACATCATTCTTTCCACTGTGGGAGTGGGCAGGGCTCTCTTTGGTTTCAGAGTCACTGTACTCGCTCCAGCCAACACGCAGACCCATACTCACACACACCAAGAATCATACTCGGAGCGGCGCACACCCTTTTTCCACGCAACCCAGAATTTTAAGGGAATCCTCAGCTGGCGCGCTCCGGCGACTTGAACTCCTCTAACTCGCTAATGCTAACTTAGATTTATTTTCATCTAAAATGGTTCATATAAAGCCCAGGTTAATGCTGCTGGATGGGGGGGGGCGTGGGTGTGTGTTCAGATGTCCCGTAGATGTGGTGTGTGTGTGTGTGTCACTTTGCCGTTGCGAATCCCTTTTCATTGAGGCATGTTGATGCTTACCAGGCGTCGGTCCAGACTGGCTGAATGTTTATTGAACATTGTTTGTGGGCTTGACATTTCCCACAGAGCAGAGTGCATTAGTTTTATTATTCACCACAGAGTCAAGTGAAAGGCTGTGTTAAATCAAACCGCCATCAGGCATGTTGTTCCTCTTCGCCCAAGAATGCGGACCCTGCGCTGGAATGCGGCCGCAGACGTCACGCTCTCCAACGTGAGCAGACCCTCGCTCGGGTTTCACGCCGGCACTCCGTCTTTGGTTGTGAAACGTCGCCGTGACAAACGCAGCAGAAAGATCAAGGTGCTCGGTAGATATGGAGGATTGTAAGAACGTCTCCCGGCGCTGCTGGCATTTTGTATATCTGCGGGTTGCAGTGCGGCGATAGTGATCTCTCTGAGATAGTTTTGAAAGAAAACACAGTTTGAAAGTGAAACTTTTGTGCCACTTTTTTTTTTTTTTTGCCAAGAAAGGTTACGAGGCTGAAACCACCCACAAATACCTGAGTACTGTCCCGGCATTTCCTCTCCTCCTTCCTGTGTCAGGCGTGACCCCGAATAGGGTTCTGACTCAGAGTAAGATGAAAGTTTCACGTTTTTTTTTTTGTTGTTTGTTTTTTCTCGAGGAACACGCAGCTGTTCTGAACTTTCGTGGCTTGAAAATGTCAAAATACATCTAATCCAACCTGGACTCCTCGGCAAGATCTGATACTTTTAGTTTATATTTTACTAATTAAACAAACTTGCAAAGTTTGTTTGATTAATAAACAGACTTTGCAAGTTTATATATATATATATAATCTGATTTGTCATGCAGGGGGTGACTCAGGTCACATTAGAAACATTTGTAATTCACAAGCTAACATATTGGGAGTGCTTCTTCTTTGTTTTTAATCATTGTCCACTTTTGATTGTAACGTCCATTAATATCAGAGGCACTAAAAAAGAAAATCAGCTCTGTTACTGGGCAGCCAGAAACTGGAAAAAAACCTCCCAAAAAACAAACAATGTTTTTGATTTCTATCACCAAAACCTGAGTGCTACTTACAGGACTGTTCTGTCAACAACTCTCTTTGGTGGGGACGCTGTTACTGAGGGAAGAACACTGCAGGTACGCAATTCCTAGTTGCAGACAGGTGTTTAAAATTGAAGCTGTTTGTAAGGAACCTGTGCAAAGACGCATCCTTTGATCCATTCAGGCTGCAAGAGAGCAAGACTTCATTTATTAATCTGACTTTAAATCAGAAGTCAGTCATACTGCAATTTGTTTTTACTTTTTTATTCCAAAGTCATTAATTAACAGTACAAAATATGTGGTTTTATTATATTCTCGTTCTCATTTTCTAGGTAATACGTTATCAAACATACTTATTTAAACACTTTATCTCAACATTTCTTGTTTAACAGTTAGTGGGTTGTTTAGAACTTAAAAAAATACCTAATATTTTTATTTTATTTTACCAGGAATCCATTGAGATCTATTTCAGAAAAGAGACTCGGCCAAGGCAGCAGCAGCATAATTACAGTAATTACATTCACACATAATCACAATAGAAACAAACGCATCAAAATTTGCACTCATATGCTGGCTCAGTAAACTGATGTCACCATATTTTTAAACTCATTCAATACAACAAAAGTTTAAAGTTGAAGTTTAGACTGTAAGTGAAAACCTAAAGAGTTCCCCCCCCCCCCCCCTCGTGAATCTGAATTGATCTGAATTAGACAATGAGAACTGATTTGAGTTTAACCGAATTCAATTTGAATTCCTGAATCAAAACCAGCTTAGGGTTTTTATGCTGAACGTGCCTCCGTGACCCAGGAAGGTTGAGGTTTCTTTACTTTACTCTGTGTTTAATTTTAGAAACAGCTTGGCTCGCACCTAAAACAGAACCCCCTGGGAGATCCGCTCGGCGTCGCAAATCACACCCGGGTTTCCAGGTCAAACACGTCGGTGCCAACACTGATGCGGAGGGGAAAGAAACGCTGCAGTGAACAAAGAGAGTGAGCGTCTGAAGAAAAACACACAAGCCGTCCGTCATCGTTAATGCCGTGATTTTTATTTCATGCCTCCTCTACAGTTTTGTCATCAGAGAAAACTCAAACGGCAGATGTGGTTTTGGTATCCCGTGCCACAGCTTTGTGAAAGTCATTTTCACATCGAGATGGACTGATTTCAACGCTGCTAAAACGTTTACTGCCTGTTGCTTCAGCAGACAAAAACGCAACACGACCGAATGTTTGGCACCGGCTGGATCCGATCCCTCAGCCTGCTGTCACCGCCACTGATGCTCGGCGTAATTGCTGGGAGTGAGAATGAAGAAACAGAGACGGAAAACACCATTCTGAAAGTTATTCACTAATCAGGAAGTCAAAGATGGTCAGTTATATTTTGAAAATAAGCTCACCAGTAATGTTAAAGAGGATCGTTTCGCTCGAACTGTGTGTTGGGCCAAAGCCGTGAGATGAAATAGGAAATGACAAAACTATCCATTGAGTCAGATGTGTTCTAATAGAGACTGACCAACAGACAGAAAATGCCTAAATTGTCCTAAGAGAAGACGCTGCACTCATGACGAGGCGTTTCCTGCACATAACGTGAGACAACAATGAATTTATACTTGTTAAATAAAAATAACAGTAGTGTTTCAAAGTTAATCATAATTTATTCTGCTACCAGCCCAGAAATAGAGGTTGTTTCTGTTCTAATTCCAAGCAGTTTTCTGACCCACATGTAGAATCAATAGCAAGACACCAATTACAAAAGCAAAAGGTTTTATTTGTAAACTGAAAGAATGTGCAATGGAAAACTGAGTCTCGGAGGCCAGCAGTGTTCTGGACGAGAGCGCGGAGAGTGAACTGAATGGCTTAAGAACACAAGGGTGATGCGTTTCCATTGCCCACATGACTGTGCAGTGAGACATTTCGATAAGTTTGCATAATGGAAACACACCAGTTTCAAAAAATCTGGTTTTTTGCTAAAAATCTTTGCTCCTGGGATGAGGCGGGTCTTTTGGCCGAATCAAAATTGGTTTATGTCACCAAACTGCAACGGAAACAATTTTCACTTCACACAAGTCACATGACCAACAACCGGTTGCTATTGGTGCAAACCACTAAGAAGAAGACGACAGGAAGTAGTCGGCATGTTTTCATCTGACTTTGTGTGAACAAACACAAATATGTGATTTTAACTGTTTCCTATTTGACACTAAATCTCCTGCATCCAACAATAAGGACATAATGGCCTCCCACGAGAGAGAGGAATTAATAGTTTTTCATCAGTTGATGAAAAAGGTCATGAGATGGAAGGTTTGAAAGCTGTGACTGAGCACAGCAGATGATCTCATAGTGAGTCTGACCAGCATGGCAGGTGAAGGCACTGAGCACGAGCAGATACTGCTGAGGGACAGCGGGCGTGAACAGGAACAGGAAATGAGCAGCCAGGAGAAAGTGAGTGAGCGGACTCAGACTAATCGCTGGAGCGGTTCAGTCTGTAAACATAAACAGAACTTCGCAGATCACCTTCAATGCATGTGAGTACCAACAGCATGCTGGTTGTATTCAGAGGGTTGTGACCTGGATAATGTGTGTGTGTGTGTGTGTGTGTGTTTGTGTGTATGTCCTGCCTTCCTCCTCCGGAGGGTGTGACCGGCAGGCGAAGCCTCTGATTGGTGCTAATCAGGGAGCAGCATTTGGAGGAGGAGGCTCTGCCGGCTCGCTGTTACCCACCACTAAAGAAAACCTGTTTTTATTTGGACTTACCGTCGATGTCCTTTGTGCCCGTCTTGCAGTTCCATCCTCTGTCAAATATCAGCTCCTGGCTCCTTGGACCCAACTCCTACGTTGCCTTCACTGTTGGACGTAGCGCCTCGCAGCACCAAACCTTCCTGCCAATCCTCGACTGCTTACCTGCATCCTCCAAACTCTTGGAAACACTTTCCTTCCCTCCTGGGCTTTCCATCTCCTCTTTCCACGCATTCGGTGATCACTCACTGCTCTAGACCCAGATCAAACCTTTTTTCCCCAGCAGCAGCAGCAGCAGCAGCAGCAGCAGCAGATCTCCTCCACTGTTAATTATCTTGTTCCAAATAAACCATTCATTACCGTTTAATGAGCGTCGGTAATTGTTGCTCGCAGCAGAGGCTTTTTCCTGTCTTATGAGAGTGCTGTGACAAGAGCATAGACTTACAATGCAGTTTTCCACCATTTTTTTTTTTCCCCTTTGGTTTTATTTACTTGTTCTTAAATGCAGCGATCTATTAGTTGTCTAAAATTGAACTTTTGGTCGATGGGCAGTTCAAGCTTTACTCTAATTTTAGTGTAAACATAAATAAATTGACAGTGATTTTGACATTTAAAGAAAATGCTCCCTGGGAGATAATGAAGGCAGACAAAAAACATCTTGTCTGCAGTATTGGCTGACATGGTGTGGTAAAGATGTGTCACATCTGATTTTCCAGAAAGCTCTCTCCACTAATTCTATTCTCTAGGAACCGAATCTCAGTTTCTTCCCTCGCTGGTTATGCTGAGCTGACACATTTAAATAATGAGCCCAGCAATCCCACTGGCAAATCCAAAACTCTTTCTCAACTGTGGCACTGACGAGTCTTGCACAAGTGGTTGACACAATTCTGCGGAGAAAATATGTGGCCCCGACGGATACGCTGCGTACCGTTTGATCTCTCTTCTTCATGACTTCGCTGGTTGCACATGGGATTAGTTGGGCTGGTCCTCCCATTTCTGCTCTTCCTCAGAGCCGGAGGAGGAGGACAAGACATTTCAGTAGGACTGAGCCTCAGAAAGAGTCGGCGGATCCGTGAGGGGGACATTTTTCTGGGAAGTGTTCCTTATGAAGGAGCGGGAGGCCAGGAAACAACTCGCTCATTCGGCCTATTTGTGCTCGTTGGAGGGTTTGGCTGTGGTATGGATTTTACTTCTGAACTTATTAGTCTCCTGCTTTTGTGTCTCCTGCAGACATCCATACACAAACAAGCCCGCATGCGAACACAACAAGGGATATTGAGCGATCCAAAAACAAGAGCAGCACCATCCGTCACCTTTTCCAGGGTGTGGTGTTGGCTCACTGGCAGAAGACACGCTGATATTTAATTAAATCCCAACAGAAACTAAATGTTTTGTACATGGCTTAGAGGTTACGCTGATGATCCCGTAAACCACAGTCTGATCAGCAATTATGCCATGAACAAATTCATAATGTGCCTGGTTATGAATTTGTTTGTGGTGTTATCAGTTGCGATCTCGCTATTTCATCAGCTGGCTGTGGATTACTGAGGTGGTTTCATTTTCAGTGGCGCCCTAAGGCCTAGCAGAAAGTATCACAGAAAAATATGACTGGAATGAAAAATGTGTGAGAACAATGGTCGGGCCGATTCTTAAGACACAAAACCACACAAAATATGAAGAACGGGGTTAAGAAGTTAAAGGGGCAGTATGGTGTAAAAAAACTCTAATTTTGGAGCTTTACATCACAATGTTAGTCCCTCATCAAAAACATACCTGGAGTGTTGCTTTGATTCTTTCATGCATGTTAGAGAAAACCTTTAATCTCCCATGGCAACCAGTCAGCTGTGCAAAACAGCTGGGTGGAACTAGCTCCGCCTTCCAGGACCAAGCTCCTCCTCTGAGCTGCAGTTTCCGAGTCCAGTTTTAGACAGAGGCAGATTTTCAACTTTAGGCAGCTGTTTATGCGAATGCTAGTTTATTTAACTTTTTTGGACAGTTAGCAACAGGGAGGAAGTGGAGGCAGGAAGCAAATATTCTGTGGAATAAATAAACAAACTTTTACTATATTTTTTTGCTGCCTTTTTATCCACTATAAGTACATGTTTCATACTGGTATTCCATTGATGGCCCACTGCTTCCATCTCCTGTGCAAATAATCATTGGTTTCTTTGGTCGATTCACGTCTGATGATGTTTTTTAAAAGTGACCAGAGTTTTCACTAAATATAAAAGTACACAAACTTATTTTTTTCTCCCCTCACTGACTAAATGAGACCAAACATTTCTTATCTTAGCTTAATTGGAACCGAAATAATTTTTTTTTATCACATGAAAAATTGTTGAGACCTTTTTTTGTTGTTGTTGTTGTTTGTTTTGTTTTTTAGAAATTATTTGTAACTTTCCTCAAACTCAAAAGTTTACATACATTTGGTCAGCATCCAGGATGACTGTGTTTCAAAATCCTTGTGGGCAAACTCATGCAAGACCTGTAAAATGTCGGGCGTGTGCCGCCAGCTGTTTTATGCACAAATGGACCCAACAGATAAAAACTGCTGAAAATGTGCAGTTTTGGTGAAACCTTTCTGAGCGATAAAAAAAAAAAAATGCTTGTCGAAACCGACCGCGCGAGACGTTCCAACCCAGGAAAGGCCATTCCGAGACTCTTTATCTTGGGCAGGACTCTTGAAAAAGCAACGCTTGTCCCTCGAGAGGAGCGTAAAACAATGCAGAAAATGTTTCAGACTCTCCGACGAGAGAAAATGTGCTCAAGGATCCCCCTCCGCGCCTCGGGCCTCCCGTGCACATTCAGACAGATTCCTGCCCTGAAACAACAATGTGTTTCCCTAAATATCTGATTTAGAAAGACAATAACCACAACATAAACACAACAAAGGGACAAAAAGGGAGTCAACACGGTTTCAAAACTCGTCAAAATTCTCAGCAGAAAATATTTGCATAATGCAGCTGATCTTGCGTGGTAAGGACATGACCACAAGAAAATATACATCCCAATTATGCTGTAGCCTGTGTGATTGATTGTGTGAGCCGGGTGCAGTAAAATAAAGCTCTTTGTGCGGAGCAGTTGGACAGCAGAAGTCTTGGGAGACCTGTTTCGGTAGGAAGACCATAATTGCTCGGGGTTGCGCAAACGTAGCTGGCTACGGTGGGCTGAGAAAGCATTATAGTGCAGGGCCATGTGGCCGTCTCTGCACATGCCTGTTGTGTGTTGGTTCGGCAGTCTCCCGACTTGATGGAGTGGGTCCAGCGAGCCAAAGTGCTGCCTAGAGCTGCGAGTGTGGATCCTAGAGAGACAGCGACGCGACCACAGCTTGGTCAGGACATTGGTCAAGTTTGGGTCAGGGCCGGGTCCGGAGGGAACGGCTATATTAAGATGTCGAGTTTGTTTCGGGGAATGTTTTCGGGGAAAGGAGCTGACCCGTGTTTTTGGGTTCGTTGTGCTGAGAATCGCTCGAGTAGCTGAGCCTCTCTGGACTGCCTCGTTCTCGCAAATCATTTTAGTTCAGCACATTCTCAATGTTTGGAAACGTTATTGTTGCTTCTGTACGAGAACATCATGACCGTCTAAAAGGGGCAGTGTTATGTTTTTTTCCAGGCACATAATGCCATTTTATAGCACAGTAAAGTCCACTATGTTACCTTCAGTTGTTTTAAAAATAGTATTTATATAAAATATGACTTAAAAGAAACTTCACTTTGAAATGTAATACTGTGAAATTGGGCCTGTGTCTCTTTAAAAACTCCCGCTCTTTCTGCCTACAGGAAGTCATCACAACATGGCTCCTCTGTTAACCCTTTAACGTTTTTCAGAGCGTTTCACTGAGAAGTTGCTCCGACAATGAGCTCAGATGATGGGACAAAGACAGAGGCCCGAATTCAAGGCGTCAAATTTCATATACTTAGAGCATTTTTACAACAACTGAAGCTAACATGGTTACATGACTGCGCTACAGAATGTCACTGCATGGCTGGAAAGTACATAACACTGAATGAATAGTAGTAGCGGCGTATTTTTATCACCCTGAACAGAAGATCACCGAAGCTCCAAATCAGACGACATTCCTGCAGACGATGACTGGGAACTTTGGGCTCACACCTTCCAGCTGCGTGACGTCGTTTGAGCAAAACTCATCGGCGCGAAACCCGTATTTCACTCATGCGACGCAACCCCGTGGGATTTTCCCAGAGTTCTTTCCCAGACTCGCAGAAAGCTGCTGCGCGTCAGGCGCTGCAACGCAGTAAGGTAGAAAAAAACAAAAAAAAAAGTCCATTCATGACCTGGGACCTCCACTGTTGTTCTAACCTCCCATTACACACCATCAATCTGTCACCATCACAGCCTTGTTACTGTAAGGTCTGCTCCACTTGAAACGGGCCTCTAATTATCCTCCCATCTGACTCCCACTGGACCACATGCTGTTCGCTCCACTGCGCCGCCGCGCTGCTCTGTAGGTCGGCTGTCAACGCGCTGCCCGTTTCTCTCCATGTGTCACGGTCGCCTACAGGTACGCAAACCCCAACCGGGCCGCCTTCTCAACGGGCTGAACACAAAGCGACGACGCTTCCGCCGAAGCCGAGACATCGCGAAGCGAAGCGGAGCAATCTCTCCGTTGGCGTATCCCCGCGCCCCAGAGACGAGTGGGAATTGACAGTGTGGCCCTGAAATGATTAGTGGTTTTAGTCATTTTCA
Organism: Poeciliopsis retropinna; assembly: GCA_010277075.1. NCBI lineage: Eukaryota > Metazoa > Chordata > Actinopteri > Cyprinodontiformes > Poeciliidae > Poeciliopsis > Poeciliopsis retropinna. Next base: position 21,087,628 of record VMRM01000012.1, read on the forward strand.
TCCCACCGCATGTGTGTGAGTGTGTTTGTGCTCGAGTGTAAGCAGTAAAATAGAAATGGGGCACCGGGCAAACCAGCCTGTGGGCAGAGGAAACTTAGAAGCAGTCCGATGATGACATGGCCTTTGGTCACAATGTTGACACTTGAAAAACTGGGAGAGATGTTATTTTGGCTTTTTGCATGAGGAGTAAACTGCTGCTACACGTGTTTCTCTGATATCAGCAGAACATTTTTTGACCTTTATTTGTGTTTTGTGCTGAAAAGAAAGAAAGAAGAAAAAAAAATCTGTTGCTGCATGTTGGTAAATGTTTGGAGCCAGCAGCCTGTCACGATAGAGTCAAACCGCTTAGCTATCCCTCTGCTTAGCAACGGTATTTATCTCTCTTGAACTTTATTACGGTGTGTAACATCACAACCACAAACCCCAAAGTATTTTATTAGGATTTAAAGTGACAGATCAACACAGCAGCAGCAGGAGCAGCGCTCTGGATCGGCTGCAGCTGAAGACACCGCTGCAGTGATCAGTGCCACCAAAGAGAAATGCAGGGTGAGTTTCTCCAGATCAGAGAATCGTTTTCGTTTTGTGCCAATTAAAGATCACGAATGCTCTTAAAGGGCCGGTCGGGGCAGAATGTATCGACAAAACCAGTTCACAAACTGTTAAAATATCAATGAATTCTTGACATTGAGGGACAGAAAAGATTATTGGACAGTTTATTTGATTATTTTTGTGATTTTATTTTTTTAATTTATTTATTTTTTGCCATAAAAATCAAAGTGTTTAGAAATATTTTCAACATTTGCGCTCATGTAAATCCGACTTTCTAATACTCGCTGTGCAGATCATGGACTATAATCTGACATCAGTTGAGGCTGAGGCAGCTGTTTGGTAAAAGTAAGAACGTTTTTTGACGCTTTTTGAGAAAAATCTGCAATAAACTGCCAGTTGTTAGCACAGTTTATCGATTTTGCGTGAATTTTCATGGTAATTCTCAAGAAAGTGGAGGGACTGATTGATAGAATTAGGCAGTAAACAGGTAAAAACTGCATTGATTTGATTGATAACATGATATTTAAACACACTTAGTATTTAGGCAGTGTTATGAGACAAATAATCTGTCTCGTAACGCACCACTGTCATCGCTCTTCAGTCAAAAAGAACCAATCAGAGCCAGAAGGAGGGTTATAATGCTGTCAATCATGCTCATGGACACGCTATCAAATGTACTATTGACGGAGAAACAAGTCAGTGTCCCAGTAAAAATGTTTAGTTAGCGTATAGGTGGCTCTGCTAACCAGCGTTAGCACTCATAGCAGCCTCTGTGGAGAACAGGAAGAAAGGGGGAGGTGAATGACCAGCGCGTACACCAGCTTGATTGATAGTGCTAAGACCCGCCTCCTGGCTCTGATTGGTTGTTTTTCGTTAGTACCGGGAGAAGGATAGTGTCTTGTACTATGCTGTCACAACATCATTGAAGTTTTAACAAAATTACTTTTTTTTTTTTTTTTTTTTTGTATAGAAGTTACATAACTTGGCTTTAAAGGTACTAAAATTTAATATATTTCCCCATTTGGCAAAAGTCTATGTGTGATGGAAAAGTGACACAGCATATCAGCCTGGACTCACCATTCCTATGGTGAAACATGGTAGTGGCAACATCATGTTGTGGAGATGCTTTACCTTAGCTGGTTGGAGCTGATGGGAAGATGGGTGTAGCTCAAATGACTCTAAACAAATGGAAAAGTTTAGGGAAGGAGAATGTTAATGTGCTTGAATGGCCCAGTCAAAGCCCACTGAGGTAGAGGCACACCCCCAAAAAGGACTTGGAACTGCAACTGCTGTGAAAGGTGTTCCTACTAAGTATCGGCTCACAACTGCATGTCAGACTTTCCACATCTGTTAAAATATTCAGAGTGAAAGATTTTTTTCATTTCCCCTCCACGTGAAGTGAATACTTCTGCGAAGAACTGCAACTTTCCTGGACTCGGAGGAGCAGGTTCAGAATCTGCCATAGTAAACATGCAGTCATTCTCGTTAGCGGTGAGGTCAGGACCCCGACAAATTAATAAACACCGGTTGACAAACCCCGATCCCCCACTGATCGGCCCCACAGCACTCAGGATCTGCAATTTGTCCTAAGTGACGGTTAGAAATTTTTCATTTCATTTGGAGTCAGAGCAAAGGTCCTTGTATTGTTTCTCTTGGTCATATTTTACATCCTATCAATTTGTAGCGCAAGTGAAAAGTGGTTAAACCGCAGAACTGCGTCCTGGACTTGGATGCGTCTGCGAGCCAAGTGATTCAGTCAAAACAAACGAGCGCATATTAACTTACCGCGCTGCGTTTTCAGAGATGTCACAGAGTTACGTATTAGCTCATAAATCATCCTTAGAGCCTAATATCTCTGATCTGACCTCGTCTTTTTTTTTTTTTTTTTTTGCGTGTGTGCATGAGTGTGTCTGTTCTGGATGAGATGAAGGGCTCATCCAGTTACATGACAAGTCTGTGGACCACACAGGAAACCGTTACGGATGAGGAGCCACAACCTTAAACACAACCCAGCCCTGTCTCAGCAAAAGATTACAACTTCAACTTTTCCTTTCATTCATTAGTTTTCTGGTCCTCCCTAATCCTGGTAAGGTCACATGGAGGCTGCAGTCAACACAACAGACGTGTTGACTGAACGTTAGCAGTCCACCACAAAGACACTCGGTGCAAAAGTCGACACTTAGAACGTACTGCTACTCCACTGGACGTCTGAGTGTTTCTGGCAACTCTACTCTATATGTTAGAAACGTAATTGACAGGTACATTGATTTTATTGGTCATTTGATATTTTGGTTGAAAAACAATTCATTTAGTTTATTTTTGAATGCAGAAGACTTGCAAAATTACTCACATCCCTGGAACTTTTCCATATTTTGTCACAAGCATAAATATAAACTGTTTTGGATTTGAACGTGAAAGATCAACACAAACTGGTAGACATGATTCAAAACCTGATGTTGACAAACAGATTGAAAAGTTTGGTGTGTAAAAGTATCCAGCCCCACCCTGAGTCAATACCTCTAGCTGCTATTCCAGCTGCTAGTCTTTAGGGTTTGTCTCTACCAGCTTTGTACATCCAGAAACTTTTGCCCACTCGAGCTCAGTCAGATTAGATGCAGAGCAGTTTTCTGATTTTGCCACAGATTCTCAACTTTGACTTTGACTGGGCCATTCCAACACATGAATATGTTTTGTTTTAAATCTTTCTGTTATGATTCTCAGATCGACGCTCTTTCAGTTCAAATCTTGATGAGTTTTTAGTGGAAATTTGTCCAGATGAGTTTTTCAGATTATTGACTCCAGAGCCTCTTGGAGACTTGAGTTATAGTCGTATAACTCGCTAACATGTCTTCATGATGCTGTTTGCTCACTAAAGCTCTCCAACAAATCCGTCAGAACAACCGGATTATAGTTTATACCACAGAATGTCTCAGAAAAGGAACAAATTAAGTCATCACAACGGCATAGTCAAAGCTCAAAGACCCCCTACCTGGTTGAAATGGTGTTGCTGTTTTTCAAAGCTCATTCAAAAAAGATTTAAGGATTTAATTTGTCATTGTATTCCAACAACAAAAATATGTTGGCACTCAAAACAGAGATGAATAAAGTCAAGTGAATATCTTATAAAAAAAAAAAAAAAAACTGCTTAAGAAAACTTGTCCACAATGACGTTGATAAACTTCTCCATTTTAACAAAGCGCTGTTAGAGGTGGCTCCAAACTCTCATGAATTATTGGACGTGTGCTAATCTCCTCATTTACTGCTACCGTTCGGTTGAGCTTTTTCTTTTTCTTCCTCTAAATAAACTTCCATGCATTGTGTGCTGCTCTTCCTGACATGGTTTTACTTCATTTTAAGATCATGTGAGAATCAGATTATCTTAAATCACTTCTTGATACATAAAACCTTGGGATTGGAAGATGGGAAAACAACCAACATTCAGCTAACTAAAGCCAGATGGGGTGATGGGGGGGAAACATGGGCATGTTAGTGTATTAGTGTGTGAGTCCAGGGGCAAAGAAAAGATAGACTCTTAAAAGATTAGAAAACAAAACTGATCACAACTTCAAGTAGTGATTTTCATATCGGCACCATCCCACAATAATAGCCACTTTTTTTTTTTTTTTTTGCCTAAAACATTTTTTGGAAAGAAAGACATGATTGTTTTCCCCCAAACTAAAAATATACATACAAAAAAAAAAACAACAAAACACCCATTATTCTTGAAGGAGACAATATTTATACAGTGAGCATGGCAAACATAATTTCAGATCGTGATCATCTGTGTCTCCGCATGCCGACCCAGATTGATGAGAATTTTAGAATCTGGACGTCTGGAGTCAGACGCTCATTTCTGCTTTCACATCACTCCGTGTTCCCGCCACTATGGTGACATACAACTCCATCAAATGAACCCCCCACCGTTAGAACTAGTTGATGAATAACAACATTTGCGTGGTCTATAGCTTATTCGCCGTGTGTTCCCAGGGCTGGGCGTCGAGTCTGAGCGTGATCAGACGATGGGAAAGAACAACAAATGTGCTGCTGTCAGCTCTGCCGGCCGACGGGAGAGGACTCCCTCCGCCGGCCTCCGTGTGGAGCCACTTTTCACTCAGGAACCAAAGTGACTCAGTTGTGGTTTGACATTGTTTGTGAGTGCACCGAGAGCTAGAGCGAGGTTAGTGTGCACACGGCATGCTTACATTCTTGTGCACATCTGTCGGAGTTTGCAGGCTCGAGCATTTTTCGGTGATCCTGTGTTTTATCCCCGGGGTCTGGCATGCTTTCTTTAGGTCAAACTGAGGTTTACTGGCATCCTGAAATTTATATATATATATACCTCTCATCCTTCGCTGCTGGAAATGTTTTATGACAGCTGGTGCAGACTTCACACCACTCCGCCCTGTATGTAAACTCTAAGGGGAGCATGCAGGGTGCTGTCAAAACCAGAATGTACCCAGACAGCAGCATCGCCGGGCTCCCGCGTGGGGAAACGGTTTTATGATGTCTGCATTAAAGGCTTGCAGTGAGCCAACGAAAATCTGGCGAGTGATCCGGATTGTTTCGGTTGCGTGTGATAAAGTTCTCCGTCACGGGCCCCGGCACGACCGAGGGGCCCGGAATTCTGCTCGTGTTGCTCAAAGTGTTGAAAAAGTGACTCGTGAAAAACTAAAGAGGAGCATGTATTTCTAGAAAGGTGGTTGTAGTTACTGAGAAGTCCACAGTCCTCCCCTCTGGACCGTTGTTATTGGAACTACTTGCTTCTTAGGAGACAGTCTCAGTACAAGTTGTTCTGTGGATAATTCAAAGAAAGCAGGACATTGTTTCTGGGAACAAAAGCTGCTGCAATTCAGCAGCCATTTAGTTTCAAATGCCTTTTCTTCTTCTGATAAATCATTCAGTGGCTGCGTTTCTGTTACAAATGTGCACAAGTCTTTGTTGATACTCTGCGAATGTCGAGAGAACACAATTTTGAAATTGTGGTTTGTTTTAATGATCCACCAGTAATAACGTGCAACAGTTAATCATGTGACTTGTGTGATTTACAAAGAAAGTGTTTCTATTGCAGTTTTGCGAAATACATCGAATTTGATATGGTCTAAAAGCGGCCTCACCTCAGCTCAAAAGACTTTTTGATGAAACAACCAAGCAACAACCAAAACAACCAACTAAACCAACAACCAACCAAAACAACCAAACCAACCAGCAATCAAACCAGCAACCAAGAAACAACCAATCAAGAAACAACAAAACCAACCAACCTCCCACCCATTCATTCATTCATTCATTCATTCATTCATTCATTCATTCATCCATCGTTCTGGTATAATCCTAGCTCAATCTGACCACTCTTTCAGGTGGTCCTCATCTAAGCTGATTGGTTCAGGCTTAATTCACACCTTTTACAGAGTTGAGATAATTGCTGATTATTAATAGTAAGAAGCTTAATATTATCCCACTTCATGCCTATTTGGGGCCCCGGTTCTTGTCGGAGACCCAGTTAAGCCCAGGTTTTAGTGAACTAACTGTTAATTTAAATCCAAGTTGAGGACTTTGGTGATGGTCTTTCTTCCTCATTATTCCATCCACTTTGTGCAATTCACCAGCACCACTGGATTACTAGACATATTTGTACCTGTCCAAACCAAATGTTTCTGGAAAACATGGTGAGAAAGACAGGAAGAGTGTTTTGAGAAGGTAAGGCTTTTAAAACTGAAGTGTAAGAGCCATGATGCATGTTATTAAGTTAGGGGCGTGTTTCATGGCCATTACTGGATGAAGAAACTTTACCCTGAAATCAGTAGCTTGATGGTCACAACTTTGATTTTGTTGGAAGTTTTAAAAAAAAAAGAAAAGAATACCCCAAACATCCAGCAAACGGAGATTTGGCAAAGTTAGTTTAACATTAAGCTGTGTAAGTGGCAACAACCTTAATCGACTTAGAAATGTACTGACAGTGATTAAAAGCAGCGCCGATAAATTTCAGTGACCTCTACCATTTATAAGAAAAATAGTCAAACCTTCAGCCAGGATTACACCAGAACCTCGCTGATGGCTATAAAAAAAAAAAAACAAGAAAAAAAAACATTTGGTTTCTCTGCAACATGCAGGACATTTAAACATGAAGGTGTAGACATATTTGAGGTCATACGTATAACCCCGTCTGTAACAGAGAAAAATCCCCAATAAATTCAGATTTGCTCCCCCGATTCTTGCTTTTTTTTTTTTTTGGTTGCTTTTTAATTCATATATGTTGGCTGGAAAATGAAGGGTTCAAATAAATCTTTTAAAACCCCAAATTAATCTCATATTCATGTCAGTGACGAGGACATGCAAACCCCTGACCAGAACTGTACACAGATATCCTTTAAAGAGGCCACATTCTGGAAAGTCTTACTCTCAGTGTAGCTCAGAGTTTATGAGAAAGTGAAAAATGAACTTCGACTTGATTGGAGTTGATGTATTAACCAGCCTGGTGGGCTGCTCTATTACTCAGCACTTTTTCCTCTGAGTGTTGCAGTCTGCTGAGGTCCTGTCAGCTCCGTTTGTTGTGTGTGTGTGTGTGTGAAGAGGCAAAGTACAATATTTTCTTATGAACTGATTTTCTCTTTTTTCTACACACTAAAACGATTTTAGAAGCAGCAGTAGAGCGGAGACCTGCTAAACTCTCTTGTGGGAGTCTTAAACGACTCGCATCTCCTCCTAAGCGCCACTTCGCTGCTCTTGGACCGTCTTTTGTACTTGACTGATGTAAACCTATGAGATCTGGATTTCTAAAGAATGTTGTCTGTCGAGGCTATCGGAGGTTTCCTGACTCTCAAGGGGACGCGACGCCTTACAAGGTTTGTTGTAATGTAATGTCGATTCGAGGAGCTGGAAACCGGGAAGCGCGGGCCGGCGTGACGAGAAGAACGAGAGGCGAACGAAATGAAACAAGTGAAGGAGATGGAGGAAGGAGCTTCCTGACTGATGTATGGAGAACATCAGGGAGGATTTGACTGGAATCTGGGGCTCGACTTCACTGCATGAAACACTAAATCCTGCCAAGTATTTTTATTTTCGATAACACTCGAAATAAGACAAAGCTAGCTTACAAGTTCAGCAACATAAAACCATACAGTTTTAAACAGGACAATAAAAGTCTCATGATGATTGAACCTACATAACTCATAGGCAATTTATCAGCAGGAACATGTTGCTCTGGGTTACCTACATTACTTACGCTCCAACGACAAAGAGATGATTGAATAAAGTTTGGAGAGATAAGAGATAAGAGCACTTGGAGCCAAGGAGGGCTAACCATGAGGAAACACCCTGGGTGTGAGTGTTTGGTAACAGGTGTGAGGGAGGACACCTGTTAGGCTCCGCCCTCCTGTGGAGACCTGCAGCTCTACAACAGAGAGAGAGAGAAACACAAACCATCCGAAAAACACAACAACCCAGATTGTCGTTTCGTGTCTTTCTGTCTCTGGTACCTGACAGCCAGTGATTGTAGCATATATTCTGTCTTCTGTGCACTTTTCTGTATGTGGCTATGAGGAATCACAAAACGCTGTTGTATTTTTTCAAGCATACCCCCCCCCCCCCCCCTCAGGCCCCTGGGAACGTACAGGAGGTCGTTGGGCTCAGAGCGCCGTGGACTTCCAGTCGCTTTGAGATAACATCCAACGAAAATGTTCTGCAAATTTCCAGACAACTCCCACTGAAATACAGGAAAACTTTCGGGAGAGTTGGAGCACAAAGGTTTCAGGGAGGTTTTTTTTAAATTCCAAAAATGCTTCATTCACTGAATCATTGGTAACAGCTCCTAATGTCTAGAATTTCTGAGTATAATACACCATTTCTTACATTTGCTTTTTTTTTAATCACTACATTGAATTGATTTAATAAAAATCTTAATTTCAGTGGCAAATGTGAAGGCTTTAAAAAGCATTTAAATATAGAGCCTCAGACAGTGTGTATCACTGTGTTTCGTTTGCAAATGTGCACAAAACGTTTGTTATTCCGCTAATGTTGGAAAAACACAATTTCACAAATGTGACGTTTCCATTAAATGAGAAACTCGATTAAAGCCACACGTGAATAAGTGTATTCACGCAATAAAAAAACCTACAGCATGAACATCCTCCTGCCACTTCCTGTCATTTTCCTTGTCATTTCCGCCAGTAGTAACATCCGGCTGTTGATCACGTGACTCGTGTGATGCAAAAAGAGTGTTTCCACTGCAGTTTTGCAAACTAAATTCATCATGATACAACTGAAAAGCAGCGTCATCCTGGCGAAAAATGTTTGTTTTCGAGAAAAACATGATTTGTTCAAACTCTGTCCTGATGGAAATGGGATGAACTGCTGCATTGTTCCACTTTACAGCGTCTTTAATTCCACTAAGGGAACTAATGCTGCTTTAAAATCAAATTTATTTTTTTTTTTTAGAATTTACTCAGTTTTTTTAATACCCTTATTGAATCATTCCTCATATCTGTTTCCTGTGGAGACTGCCCTTTCCTCGCCTCCCACCTCCACCAAAGACAATGGTGGGAGGATTGTTTTTGGCAGAGAAACTCCGTCGATGTGTGACTCGAACTGCGCCGATCTGGGATGAGATCATATTGCAGGCTGATGTGAAATTTCCTCTCGCAGACCGACTTTCCAAAGCTATAAAAACAATTAGAGGTGATTCCCAACATATCAAGATGCTTTATGCGTCGAAACCGATATTTAATACTCTCCAGGGCTCGCCGGCTGTGTGCGAGTGTCGGGGTGTATCTGAAGATGCTTCCAGCTATTTTTCTGGGATGTCTTTTGATGCGCGTGCAGCACCGCGGTGACCTCATTCTGACTGTGAACCGCCCTCTGGGAATCCCCAAAACTCTCGGCCCCTCCGTTGTGTGTGGGTCTCTGCACGCCGCTCTGCGCAGTTCTGCCACGAGCTGTGATGTAATGGCGTTGAGACGAAGCGGGTGACCCGGACGGTGACCTGGAAGGTGCAATAAGTGGGAAAGAAAATCAGAAAGCTGGTTTTGTGCGGTGCCCCAAAACACCCCTGAACTTCAAAGCACGTTTTACTGAGCAGGATTAAATACATATTTTGGCGCTAAGCTGGCTGAGTCCGTAAAAGTTTGCACAGCTGTGAGGCCTTACTGTGATGTTTGGAGGTAATAAATGCCAGTTCAAATAAGTCCCACTTTTATTTGATCTCACAGGAGTCCATTTAACACTATATTAAGACCTCGTCTTCAGCAAAATCACACACCCACACCCACACCCACACACACACGCTCCTGCTGTGCCTTGTTCTCGTTGATCTGGTCCAGAATTTGTCACCCATTAGGCTCAGCATACACTGGGCTTTATTGGGTTTCTGTGGGACAGACCAGCACAATGTAGAGCAGAACTACGAAATGATTTTCTTTTTCTGTCCAGATTTTTATTTAGGGTAAAAACGTAAAGAGTGCTCAGGTTCTGTCAAACGTTTGTAGAGAGTCGTGGAACCTGCGTTTGGCTCCTCTTTCGGTGTTTCAAACAGAACCTGAACTCTGAAAAATGTAGCAAATTCTACTTTGTAAAAATTGCCTAAACTTAAAAACGCTGGCATTTTATTTTAATGGAAAAGCTAAAAAAAAAAAAAAAAAGTTAAATTGCCATGTAAAATTTGAAATTTTATTTTGCAAAAATAACTTGAATTTGGTCTGAATTTTGATTAGACCATTCAAAGATATGAAAACATGAGAAGAATTATGTTGCCACCAGCAGGCCTCACCACACACACCTTGTTTAGGGTCATCCATCCATCCATCCATCCATCCATCCATCCACTTTTTAACACCCTTGCTCCCAGTGGGGTCAGGAGGTGCTGGTCTATCTCCAGCTAACATTCCGGGTGAGAGGCGGGGTCACCCTGGACAGGTCACCAGTCTGTCACAGGGCAACACATAGACGGACAGAACAAACAACCATGCACGCGCACACACACACACACACACACACACACACACACACACACACACACACACACACACACACCTAGGGACAATTTAGATTGACCAATTAACCTGACAGTCATGTTTTTGGACTGTGGGAGGAAGCTGGAGTACCAGGAGAGAACCCAGCATGCACAGGGAGAACACTCCCGGGCCGGGACAGTGCTACCAACTGCACCACTGTGCTGTTTAGGGTTATGTGGATTGTTAATTTGAAGAGATCTAACAATGAATTTAGATTTTTTTTTTTTTTTTCCTACAAAAGATGAAAGTTTTCATGTCTCCTATCGTATCTGCCTTTCGGGTTCCTTTTGCCTGTTTCTCTAATGGTCCTGTTTATGTCAATGGTCGTGGCTTGGTGGGCTAGCAGTGGAGCGGTCCTCTTTCTCTCCCTGTGACCAGTGGCAACATCCAGTTGATGTTGGATGTTGCTGGCAACACTGGCAACACCTGCGATGCAATAAAACTGTTTCCATTGCAGTTTTAAGAAATGAACTGATTGTGATGCGGCTGAAAAAACAGCTCTTCCTGGTGGCAAAACTCTTTACTGAGAAAAAGGAGTTTTGTCGACAGCGCCGCCGTGTCTGTTTAGTGAAATTATTTTTGAAATGTCAAACTACGCAATGGAAACATAGCTAGTGTTTTTGTTTTCTAAATGTTCTCTAATGAGCCTCTTGGTCCTTTAAAGGAACCACTGGATTTATACTGATGCACCTTCATTTAGCAGTTACATGACTTTTGATGGGAATTAGTTGAAATTAGATTTTGCTGAGCGGTATGACAGTACAGGACCACATATTTGGTTGCAAGAAATCGTTTCGACCATGTAGCATTTTCCCTCCATCCCACCGCTATGAACCACGTTGTGTCACACAGAATCCCAGGAGCCAGTGCTTTGCAGCTTGTAGCGTGACGAAAAAGGCCAAACGTTCAACAGCTCTGTGCCGTTCTGGTCAGAACGTGTCAGACCTGCGCAGCGAGCGTCAGCACGGGGAGAGCAAAACTCACATCTTCCTGCACATCACATCCTCTGACTCATGTCTGCTCAAGATCAACAGCCCTGAGTGACTCTGCAGAGCGGACAGGAAGGGCTCCTTCCCTCCGGTGGGAATGAGGTGGGTGTTTCAAACCTCCAAGGGTGTTGGAACAGTATGTGTGTCAAACATGTGTTTATTTCTGTGCCGTTTGGATGCAAAAAGGAAAAAAGAAGAAAAAAAAAACATCCTCACTTTGAAGGTCTGACACACAATCTGTTTGCCTTTGCACCTGCCCCCCTTCTTCCTCTTTGCTGGACCAAACTGCCACAGCTGCAGGACTTCGCCTTACTTGATCCCTTCCCTTCTTGAGTGTGTTAGTGAAAAGATGCTCCACAAACACACAAGACAAATATACTCGTACCTTTGGGGCCGAAGTAGGTCACTCAGGACCCGAATGACTCATGCAAGTTTTTTTTTTAAATGCCACGACAGCTGCGGTTTAGGTTAGACTAAAATCCCAAAGTTTTGTCTTCTGCAAACCTCACCAAGAAAACTACCTACAGCATCACGCAAAGACCCCCGGGGAGGGATTCCTCTTCTAGACAGACGGAGCTGATCTGTTTAGGATAACGTGACATTTCCAGCGAGAAGTTTCTGACACATTTCCAGACGCACTTGGCAAACCGTCCGCGTGACCTCTTTCACATGGTTTCTACTCCGTCATCTCGCGCACCACAACTCTGACTGTAACTGTCATGGTGGATAACCCCGAACAGGAGGCAGGTAGATGAAGAGCGAGATAAACTGTAACAGATGAACGAGACGAAGCAAAAGCAAAACTAAAGTGGCTGCGAGAAGTCAGAAGACGGGATTCTGTCGCTGAGCGAAGCGAGCCGAGTGGAGCGCGGGGCCTGGCGGAGGTTTCGCATCGTGTCACGCCTCAACCACAGACGTTCGGTGGATTTTATGCGGTGGACCGACGTGGCGCAAAACTGTGAAGCAGAAGGAGCAGGAACACGTTTGAACAGACCTGCTTTGCTGTCAAAGTCCTTTCAATGTGATCATTTAAATATTTTCAGAAACATAAAATCGACGTTTTTGAGAACATGACGGATAACGTCATGTTCTAACGTTATCCTCTCATCAGTAGCACACCCGGAGTGTTGCTTTGATTCTTTAGGAAATCTTTTAACCTACCGCGGCAACCATTCAGGGGGCGCCTCAACATTTGCTCCCATAAAGCTCCGCCTGTTTAACCAAAGCCTCCACTCAGCTCCTTCAGACTAGCCTGCAGCAATTAGCAAACACCTGGTGGAAGTCATGATGTGAACTAAAAAACGGTGCTCATGGATTCATGGAGGAGTGTTGTCGTAAGAAGTCAGAGTGCCTGAAAGACGGAGGCCCAATTTCACGGCGTTAAATTCAAAGTCAAATCTCTTCATGTTTTGAATTAGATGCACAAACAACAAAAGTGCAGGAGTTCAATTCCTGACCTGTGAAAAAGCCACGAGGTGAACGTCTGTAACGTGTAGCAGAGGTTGGATCAGTCAAACTGAACAAAACTCGTATCTAAGCAACATTTGAATTTTAGTTTTACTTCTTTTACTTCAGGCTGTTACATTTCAAAGGAACCTCTCCAGCCCCCGACTCCCCCTTAAAAATTGCTTTTAAGAAATTTTTCTGTTTACGGTCCCCCCCCAATAATGAGATGGGATTTACAGACCCTGTCAAACAAACACAAACGTGCTTTCAAGCGAATGTTCCAGATCTTCAATAATCATATCACAACACAATGCGCTGCCACTCGAATGTTGACATTCCATCATGGGATGCCCGGGTCAAAAGCATTCAACATCACTGCTTCTTCCTAGTACCGGTGCCAAGAACATTTCAGCACTCCGTTTTCAGGATGCGATGTGGGCGAAACACAGTGTGCCGCATTCATCAAGGACGGCCCTGACAGTTCTTCCCACCCCATCACCACTGAGCTATGTGCTTCTTAGTGATGCCTTTTGTCAGATATGTAGAAAGACAAAAAAAACCCAGATATATGTGGGAAGTGAAACTCAACGTTGCATCGTTATTGGACAAACTACCGACAAATGAGTTTCTTATTCAGGTGTGTTTAAAACTAAAGGACCTTTGAGGGCAACTGATCCCTGCACTGCGGCTGCTGTCTGTCAGACAGCTTCCTGCTGGTGCAATCACATTCCTGAAGCTGCTAACATCTCTCCTTATTACTGGTTTTGGTTTCTGTGATGCTAATTTATTTTATTTCTCCTGAGTTCCTCATTCTGTTGTGTCAGCTCCTTCCCTGTTTCGACAGCCCCGCTTGTCCTTTGATCATGTTAGAAAGCGCCCTGGTATCGCTTCTGCACTGCAACTTCCTGTTGATCATGAGGTTTCTTGACATAATTTGTTGTCGGACTTTTGCTAAGTTCAGGTGAAAATGAAAAGTTGTCCCAACGCGGCCTTCTGCTGCTACCAGGAAGAGAAGTCTTATCCCAGAAACATGCAAACAAAAACCATTCCAGCCCTGCTGAGACGATCCATAAAGCAAGTAAATAATTCAAGCTGGAGAAATCCCACAGGTTTTAAAAATCAAACAGGCTGTGCGGAAGTAAAGAAGGCGTGGAGTGGAACTCAGGAGGGTCAAAATATACCGTGTGAGTCATGTATGAGATGGGAGTCGGATGTTGTTCTCCATCTTTCTGTCTCTGGGCTCTTCAGTCCAATCGTATAAGTCTGGCCCGATCTCGGGGGGGTTTATGCTTGTTGGACAAACCATGACACCTCAGAGGGAAACAATGGCGACCCACATCCGTCTGAACGGCCCAGTTCTGATCTTTTCACCCTCCCGCCCCCTAAATAAATTAGATCTGTGCCACTTCCTGATGTGGAGCGAATTCAGATTCTTTTCGAAGCGTCTGCAGTCTGAACGGTCGTGTTGCATTTTGGGTGACTTTTTACGTCGTCGACGTGAGACGTCAATTCTGCGCCGCAAGAAGGAAGACGTCGCTAAAAAAGGATGTAAACAACGGCAGAATATTATCAAAATTGAAATTGACCCTTCACCCTTACACTGACCCTCCAACCATCAACATTCTAATCAGTCTTACTCAGACAATAAATAAGAGTAAAAAATTATTTTATGCCACTTATGGTCAAACAAAAAAAAGAAGTGATTCAGTTTCTTCAGAATATCCTGGTGCTTACTTTTATTGTTTTTCCTACTTGTAGACCAAAGATGTTGTTGCCATGGGGACTGCTGTCCTGCAATGTCTCTCAGTTTTCCTCGAGGACGATGAAAGAGTCCTACAATGTCTCTGGTGTGAATTTCTATTCTGTTTGTCAGAGGTCGTGTAAAAAAAAAAAAAAAAAAAAAAAAAGATCAAAACATCACCTCATTCTTTTTTTTAATTTGTACTTTTCTTATTATCAGGATTGATGAGGATTATTAGGATTGAGATGCCATGACAGACTTCATCCAGGTTCCTGTGGGGTTATTGACTGCTATGTTATGCTAAGTATGTCACTTTGTTCAAATCAAATGTTGAATCTTGTGAACTTAAAATGTTTTGTTGTGGTTACGTCGTTTATTTAAGGCCCACATTCTGTGTTGTTCATTTAAGTTGGACTAACTTGATGTAGTTAAGAGGAGGATAATTGACTTGCTGTTTCTAAGTTGAAACAACTTCACTTAACTAAGTCAAAGTAACACAATTAAGTTCATACAACAAGATCTGTCCTCAGTACACTGAACAAGTACATATAAAGTAAAGAAAACATAAGAATAGCTGTTAAACCTACTTACACTTTTCAAGGCAATCGGTTTTCCAAGATGTTTTCAAGTGAAGTCAAAGTTGTCAAAGTTTAGAGTGCAGAAGTTGCAGTCAACGCTCCACTGAAGGCCACTGCTCTTAGTTGTGCTTTTGTTTTATTAGCTTCCTTTGTCTTGTGATGTGGTGGCGATCCTGTCGGGTCGCCCTGCTGAGTAAACGTTAAGATAAACGTCTCCTACCGTTAACGACGCGCTGCTGTGTGGCGTCGATGTTCTTCTGACTCCGCGGGTCGCCTCGGGGTCGTAAAGCGTTCACACAGAAGTGTCCACTGTGGCCCAGTTGAATTAGTAGCATGAACGACGTAAAGACCCGCTGTCTGAACGTGGCCAACGTTACCCCTAAATAAATGGGTCAGTAAAGGGTGAGTCTTCCCTGGCATCTCGAAGGAATGACAGTTCTGGACCGGGTTCTGGACCACTCGTGGACCGGTCATCTGATTCAGGTGTTTATACACCGACTTATAAACCAACAGAACTCACCACCTCACTAAAATATCTTCAAGCTCCTTCAGTTTTGTTGAAACATCACCTTCCTGAAATAATGGCAAAAGTGATGTTTTTTTTATTTCTTTCTTAAATAAAAAAAAAAACAAATGACTAATGTCATTATTTTAAGAAAGTGATGCTATGTAAACTTTGTCTTTAAGTTTTGGCTTTAAAGAGATGCAAATGAAGACTTTTTCCATTTTCAGATGAAAGATTTTATTGGTTTCAAATATTAGGATATTTTCTCTCCAGCCTGTCTCATAACTTCCTTGGTATTTGTAATGTTTGTTTTGATTGTTTAATCTTCTCTAGCAAACCTCTGGAAAACAGCATTTACACCAAAATGAAACTAAATTAAAGGGATTGGAAATTAAACGACGCACAGTCAGCCGAGTTCCGACCAGTTTGGATGCTCTTCATTTTGTGTTGTAGTACTTGAGGCCGGTCTTGGTCTCGAGACCATTCATCGATGGTCTCGGACTCTGAGGACTTGGGATTTTATTTTAAGACCAGTCAAGATCGCAACTGTGGAAATATCACTAAACCTACAGCAAACTGTCCAGTTTATTTGTTCACATGTTTGTTTTCAATTGACGCAAAACGCACCGATTAAAATCCAAGCAATAATATGACTTACCAATTACCTCCTCCCCTCCCCCACTATCTAGGTGTTTTTATGGGAATGTGAATCTTTCGCATCAATTTGATTAGCAATTTTGATCATATTTCACATGTTATTGTGTCATGTAGCGCGGCGCTGGTCTCGCTCTTGACTTGGTCTCACATCCTACAAAATGATTTCTTATAGCAATAAGTGATAGAATAGAATCACTTGATACACGCTGGTCTTGCTCTTGGGTTAGGTTGGTCTTGACTGCAACGCCGCATCAGAGCTCAATGCATGCCACACTTTTCAGATTTTAATTGTATGAAATGGTGGAAAAGAATGCGTACGTTTTTGTTCCATTGCACAATTTTGTGCAGAGAACAGTCGGCTGTTTTTAGCAACTGTAAGAAGAATTTAGGAAATCCAGACGTGAGCGTCCTGCTCGAGTGTCACATCTTCTGCAGTCGTGCATTTGCGGGCCGCAGCGTTCATTCCTGCTCCACTCCACAACAACACACTCACGCTACCTTCGGCTTCAGCGCCGAGCAAAGTTGTTTTCAGCTGTCACTGCAAATGACTAATGTTGTCATTTCTGGCAGGACGCATGTAAACAATAATGGATTTATTGCGACAGACACAAAGAAGAAGCCCAACATCCCCCAAAATTCCCTTACGAACGCTGCAGTGATGTAACTGACACAGCCCTCTGCAAGCAAATAACAGCACACACACACGCGCGCGCACGGTACAGAGTTCAGGGCTTTCAACAAAAGTCAGATGGACTGAAAACAATTTCCTAAGTGAAACAAATCTGCGTTGTTCAAAACATGGAGCCATTAAGGGAAACGAAGGGGAATTCATGGTTTTATCTGCAAACTTGTTTCCAAGAAAAGGTCAAAATTCCTCAGCGGTACAGCCGCCCCGTCCTCAGGACTAACACTCTTATTGATTCTCTCAGCAGCCTCTTGGTGTTTTGGCAACCATCAGTTTGAGCTCTCTGGTAAATACTCAGAATGTTAAGTCAATATTATTACCAGATAGCTAATGCAGACTTCTCTCTGTTCATGGGTTTTCTGTACAGGTGTGTTTCTGCTTAAAGGGAAACAAACTGGTTTCAGCATCTTTAAGTCTTTTTACTCTGGACTCATTTAGAGATGTATTTCTAGATAAACATAATTCCATGTGCACACTCATTATTTTATCTTTTTTATGTTTTGTCATATTTAAATTACTTACAATATCACACTTATGTGCAGTGCAAAAATAAAATTTAACCAAGTATTTTTGATCTGGTTTCTAGTGCAAACATCTGAGTAGACTTGAAATATGATGAATCTACGTAGAAGTCACTTATTGGCAAAACAAAGAGCTTCATTAGTCAATAATTCCTTAATATTAATGAAAAAATACAAGTTCACCTATAACAAGACATTTTCCCACGTCACAAGTTAAATAATCTTCCAGTGGAATTAAACGTTTTTCATCGATATTAAGGAATTGCTGGCTTAAACAAGATCCTGTGTCTTGCTGAAAAGTTACTTATACGTTAGTTTTATCTAATTTCCAGTGTGCTAATAAGATATTTGCACTAGTAACTGGACCAAAACCCACAAAACCCAAGATTTTATGGGTCTTGCAGAACATATTTTGTTACAAATTGTACATCACTTACAGTAATATTGGTATTCATTAATATTTAACACCTTAGATGGAGTAACTTGTCAATAAATAAGCAATTTCCCCTTTGAAATCGATCAAGAAAACACTATTCTATCACTTATTGCTATAAGAAATCATTTTTTTGATAAAAAAAATAATCAAAGACACATTTTCTTATTCTTTGTGCTGTTCTTAGCTGATAAAAGGCTAAATGAAAAACTCATTTCCTCGAGTAATCTAATGCCTTTAATAGAATCTGCTGACAGTAAGAATGTTACGCAACATTTTCCCACCATACCTGTTCAACTGTAAGTTTGATCAACATGTTGTTCAGCTGAAAAATTTTTTAAAATCTGACTTCTATCAACATAAGTTGATAGAAGTTTGTTTTGTATTTCAGTAGGAATTCTGGATTTTTTAAAAAATATATAAACTAAAATTTGAAGCAGTGTTAAAAAAAACCCCCAAACAAACAAACAAACAAAAAAAACATTTGCTTTTATTTGATGTTTTCCAAAATGTATTTTCAAAAAAACGATTTTCTTCCGACACATCATACTGTTTCTGTAACATCCCAGTTCCAGTACAATTTATTGGCTTGTGCAGCTTTAAAAACACCAACAACCAAAAAAAAAAAAAAAAAACATTCCAGGGTAAAATTAATAACAAGCTCAAATCATCTTGTCCCATAAACTTTTCAGTTCATTTGGAGTGAATAATCTCTGACGGCAAAAATCAATAAATAATTCCGGTTGGTCTCTTTAGAAGCAGTCAGATGTGATCAAGTTAACATAAAAGAAGTGACAATTGTTGACACAGGAATTATTGCCGTGAGTTTTTCCCATTTTCTCGTCATGGCTGGTGTCAGGGCTGCAGCCCGTAACGCTCGGGGTTCATGTTGATCCCCGGAGGAACGACATTTGCCGGATGACATCAGCAGTAAACATGACTTCATGCTAAATTAGTGGGGGATTTTCAGCCCCTCGTGTGGACAGCACCACCCGTTGGTCTCTGTTGCCACTGTCGTCTGATTGGTTCCGCCGTCCAGGAAGCGCAAAACACGAAACCTCAGCGTTCAGTTTCTAATGCAAACATCTCGGCACATTTGAAATGAGACAAAACTAACTTACAAGGAACTTTTCAGCTGGGAATAGGAACTTGTTTTAAGTCAATGAAAATGTATTAGGCTAATTATTCCACCTAAAGAAGACATTTCTCCTTTAAGTGAAATAATCTGCTGTTAGAACTAGGACTATTGATCAATATTAATATTATTGACTGACAATAAGCTCCTCTATCTTACCAAAAAGCTGTTTGTAAGTCATGTCAAGTGTACTAAGATATTTGCACATGAAACAAGATGAAACTACCTGGTAAGATTTAGTGTTTTTGCTGTTTTACCAGGAACCTCTAAAAGTTCAGAGCATCGATGTAAAACCTCAATTCTTTACTGTCTTCTGATAAGATTCATGACAAACAATCTGAGCAGATAGCAACACCACCAAAAAAACAGCCAAACAAAATAATAATTTTTTTTTTTTTTTGTGACATATTGATCAAATTAGAAGCCCAAAATATGATTTAAACATTGTGAGTCATAAACAGCGACCTTTACCAAATTCATATAAGAACAACATGGACTCTGAGTGGGCTCAAAAAGCCAGCGTGACTCACCAGACAGATGCAACGCACCGAGCGATAATAGGAAGCAGATCCCGGGAGCCGCTCTCAGCCCTGTAGGTACCGTTTGTTGCAGCAGACAGCGCGGAGCGCCGAACCTCCCCACGTGAATCTGCTTGTCTCGAAATGTCTCATTTGCCAAAAAGAGCATCAGATTTAAGAGAGAGTGCTGCTCAGGAGAGCGCAGGCCTGCTCGTAGTCGCCGTTGCACTGGGTCAGGATGTCCTGGGCGAAGTCTCTGCTGCAGCCCGGGAAGATGTTCACCAGCTTCATCAGGTTCCAGTCGCGGTCGGCCTGCGGATCTGGAAATCAGACGGTCCAGAGTTACAGTGAATCAGGTTCAGGGATGGAGATATTTTGCTTTTTGTTGAAACAAACAAACAAAAAAAAAAAACAATAAAATAAAAGCAAATCTGTTTTGATAACATATTTGTGTGCACAGTCAGAAAAATATGAAAATGCTGTAAAAGATGATTTACAGTGAATCATGTAATGGTGTAAAAGTTTAGCTGTATATTTTTTTGAAGAATCAGGATGAAGTTCAGATTCAAAGATATTCGATTTCTGTTTCCAAATGAATTTATTTATGATTACGGCAGTAACAAGTTTATCTTTGACCTTTAGATATCAATCCATCCGGAAAATTGTGAGGTCATCGTCAGCAAATTCAACGCAGACTTATGATTCTCAGCAGTCATTGCAACTTTTATGCAAATCTGACCAATCACCATAATGTTTTCTGTATTTTCTTACTTTCTGGCCAATCACTGCAACTCAGCTGAATTTCGACCAATTAGCTTCCCTCCAATTTAACTCCCTGTTTCACAACAGATATTGAAACCTGAACCTGAAACATGATTCAGGTTTGACGCTAAACTGTAACAGGAGCATTAAAAAAGACAAAAAAAACACATTTTGAGATGTTCCGTAGGATTTGCTTGTCCCGTGTAAACAGTTCATGTTAACTTGAAATCTTGTTGTTTTTTTTCTCTCAGGACGAATCTGGCTCTCTGTCAGTGAGAACAGATTCACAGCTGGTAAAGTTTCACACATTTCTCACATTACAACCAAACATTTTACCGAGATTTAATGTCATACAAAGGAGCACGTGATTAACCAGTAGTGATGGCAAGTGAATAAACTAAGAACCAGTTAAGAAGTTAAGAAGAAATTTAAAGAGTAAAAACTAAACATCTTCATCTCCAGAAGCAGCTACCTGATAATGTGGGATGTGCAGCAGCTGCAGATGCTTGTTTACTCAAAATGATCATGTGGACATTTGTTTCTCGTTACGTTTATTAGCAGAGTCGGGAACAGATGAGAGCGAGCTGCTTCCTGTTGGCAGCCGACCGAACTGTCAAAAAACAAACCGAGCCAGAGTTCAGTTCGCTCTCTGTGAACTGAACTCTGCGCCGCTTCCTGCTGCTCCCGTCCATCGCTCCGCGTCGAGGGCGACGACGTCTGCTGCTCGCTCAGGTTAGCGCCAAGCGGGAAAAAACACAGACTTCATGCTGGTGAAAGTCGGGTCGGATCCGGCGGACGCATTCCGTCATGGATGGAGGATGTTGTGGGATTGTGACAAGCAGAACTGCGCCCACAGTGGCGGCGCTGAGGTTGAAGGTTTTGCTATATTCCTGGAGATTTTGGCTTTGACCGTGGACTAGTCAACTGATTTTGCTACGTTATTCCTGTAAATACTAGCAATGCAGAGACGGGGCGAGATGCATTAACCCTGGGATTCATCTATCAATGAGAACCTATAACAGTCAGAGATGTGGAAATGAAATAAGTAAAACAGAATCTTCTCTCTGTGTTGGACACTGTGCAGGGATTTCAGAGGAATAATGAATTCTGAACATTGAAATACAGCAATTCCTCTCTGTGTAAATCCTGTTATTACACCTGGTGCTGTCGGTACGACGCTTTGCAAATTCGACTGGCTGCTCCAAAGGCTGCTGACGTTTTTTGTTCTGTGATCTTAATTTGAACAAAATAATGAAGCTATCAGCTCCCGGTCAGTTTGCTGCGACGAAGGATCAAACTGCTTCGCAGATGAAGAAAAAGAAGAGGAAAAAAGAGGAGCAAATGTCTGCCAAGAAAACTCTGAAATTTGTAGATCAATCTCAGAATTTTTCTAGAAAATGACTTGGGAATTTCTAAATTTGAAAAATCCATTAGGTAGAAACAATGTTTGAGATTAATCTTAGACATTTTCTAGAAAAAAACGGGTACATTTCAAGAGTTAATGTCGACTTTTCAAACTCATAAATTTCCTTGCAATTATTTTAGAAAATTTCAGAAATCATTTTTTTTATAACTTTCTTTCCTTTCTACAATGAGCATAAACCGCTGTCGTAGCCCCATCTCTTACCTAATCAGATCCTACCTAGACCCTTCCTTCCACTCAGACCATGTTATTGTACCTAATTACAATAATGTGACTAAGTGTCGCAACTAAGTGTTGCCATAAATTCTAGGACAAACACTAAAAACTAACACACAGTAAATAGAATCACAGTCATTACAAATCATTTTTGATTTTCTAAACCACTCTGCCAGTTTACAATCACTCACACGAGAGCAACACAGCTGTCCCAGCTGTACATACAGAGATCCGTTTTGCTGATGGCTGCAGGCAGAAGCAGCGCTCAGTTAGAGCAACACTGTGTTTTTGTTCCTGAAGTATGAGCCACAGGCCATCTGTAGCATCAGGTGTCAGTTTCAGCTATAAGAGGCGCGTTTTAATACATTGGGATGGTTGCATGTCAACTCTGGCACTTCAATGCAGCTTCCAGGAAATTGTTGGCTCTGTGACAGAAACCTGAAGTCTGAGTGTTGATGCTATTTCCATTCGTATCACAGCAAGCGACAGAGATTAAATTAAAGTGTCGCGTTTGCCTCAGATCTTTCTGTTCTCAAAAGCAGACGGGAAAAAAAAAACTAAAAAAAAAAAAACAAACTTCCCTCACACAAACAGTCCCACAAACTGCAGGTGTCTGCGAGACTTAAGAGCCGAGAGGAACAGATAGACGACATGCCACGCATAAGTTCCTCCTGGCAAGCGTCGCAATGTTTGATTTATTACAGACTAAACAGACAAACTCACAAACGATAAGTTGGCCAACTCACATACCTGATTTAGGTTTGGTTAACCAGCGCACAGCCAAACATTAAAAAAAAAAAAAAATGGGGCGTGAAAAAGAGTAGATTGCAGGCTGCCCACACACGTCATTTCAGCTCACCAGTTTCCTCCATCCAGTCAGAGCAGCGGCGCTCTGGACCGGGCTCCGGGTGAGTCAAGCCGACGCGTCCGGCCGCGGCGTGTCGCCTGGGATCGTCAGGGGCCAAACGTGGACGCTCTTCCTCCGGGCCGGTGCGGCTGTTCGCCTCGACCTCCGTCCCCCTGGCGTTACATTCCAGCTTATCGAGGAAGGCTTGGTTCACCCTGTCGAAACACACAGGGAAACATTTAAAAAAAAAAAAGAAAAAGATGTTCCAGACAAATTACAGGAGGGCTTCAAGTGTTGGTACCGCATGGTGAGGTTGTTAAACGGCCTGCAGACACTCAACCTTCACTGACTCAGCCAACAAGCAGTCCGACTGGGGCCATCACAACAAACTGATCGTCTTATTTAGCGCTTGGTTTGACTTTATTCTTTATATGGGAATTATTAGGTGTTTTTACAGCACAATCAAGTAACTATGTTACCTTCAGTTGTTGTAAAAATGCTGCATCTATCAGAATTCAGTTTATTGTCATCTGTCATGAAAGAAGGCACAACTAAATTTTAAAAAGAGCAATTATAGACTTTCTAAGGAAAGTGAAATAAATGAATAAAATAATAAATTAATTTATCTCAATAAATATGGTAGGGACAAAATAAAGATCAGGTTTTAGATGGATTAGCTGTGTTCACAGTAACAACAACTCTTGGGTAGAAGAGCTGTTTAGCCTGTTCTTGACTTTATTGCCCTTCAGATGACTTGTAATTTGTAATTTAATACCTTGAAATTGGGACTCTGTCTCTTGAAGAAACTCCTACTCCACCTTCAGGAAGTCACCACAACATGACTCCTCTATTAACCCTTTAACAACAGTTTTACCGGCGTTTCACTGAGAAGTAGCTCCTATAATGAGCTCAGCTGATGCTCAGTTCCACCAGGTGTTTGCTAATTGCTGCTGGCTAGTCTGAAGGAGCTGAGCAGTTGCAGGGAAGGGCTGCTATGTAAGAAAGAAGTTTGGAAATTTGGAACTTTCAGCTATGAGGAGGAGCTTTGTCCTGGAAGGCGGGGTTACGTCCACCCAGGCGTTTTGTACAGCTGAAGGGTTGCCATGGAGATGAAAAGATTTCTCAAACATGCATAAAAAAAAAAAAAAAATCAAGAAAACACTCCAGATATATTTTGGGTGATGGAGTGAAATAATAAAAAAATTATGTACAGTTCAAAACAGTTGGTTTTACAAAATACTACCCCTTTAAAATTTAAATCTAGTATGTCCTCAAGTTCACCAGAACTACTGATTTCCTCCATGTTATAAATGAGTAAACAGATCACACTTTGTTATATCATGGTATGTGCATACAAGTCTTATCCAAACAGGGATCTGATTTCTTAGACTTAAAAGGAACAAACATGAATTATTTCTACTGTTGTTGCTATAAAAATTACTAAAATCAACCTGCTAAATTTAGGAGTTTCCAAATGATTGTTGCATTTTTAAAAAAAAATCTGTTCTGCCCTTCATAAAGAAAGAAAAGAAAGAGAAGCTTAACAAGCTGACACTAGTTTGTTGATTAGTCAGGCTATCTGCTCTGTGAGCTACCGTGCAGTCAGCTGGTGTCTTATCTTCTTCCGGGGTTTTGTTCTCTTCTGAGTGCTGCCAGGCAACGAGTCGATGCAATCTGCTGGGTTTCTTTTGATAGAAAACCTTTTAAGCTAATGTGAATAATGAACTGATGTTAATGCACTGGCAGATAACTGGGATCAACAGGACCCTGTGTGACTATATGAAGAAACTGAACAGAATCCAGTGACAGGTGCCAATCCTCTTTTGCTTCCGTGTCTCAACTGAACTCGTCTCTCTAAAAGGAGAAAGTGCCTGGTTTGGTTCTCTGTACCTCCTGTGTTCCAGCTGCAGCTCTTCCATACTCCTTGTCCAAACTTCTTCCTGGTTGCCCACCTTGTTCTGAAATAAGAAAAACATCTTTTAAGAACTGAATAGCAAGCAATGCAGCAAAATCACACAAAACTCTTGAAACATATAAAAAAATACATTGTATAGAATATAGTTTCCTTGAATAGCTGAGTGACTCTTCCACACATACAGAACGGCTTGGCTTTCTGCTAAGCCTGCAATACGCACAGAGAAAACCAAACAATAATACATGATATAAAGTTGTTTTAAAGTTGCAATATGTACATTTTTTAAACAATATCTTTTTCAGATATTTGCTAAAATGACCACTATGTCGTGACGATGTAATGTAAGACACAAAATCTGTGAAAAAATGGAGTTTCCTCCCAGTGCTACCGCTCTGTCAAAAACAACCAGTCAGAGCCAGGAGGAGGGTCTTAGCGCTGTCAATCACTCTCATGAACACCCCTCATGCTTCCTCTTTGCTAAGCTACAAATGATTCACCACAACATATGCTAATACTAGTTAGCATAGCCACTGAATATCAGTGACTAAAGGTTTTTTTCTGTAACAGTAAGTTGATTTTGCTCGAGCAACTTACAGGAAAATGATTGACAACGCTAAGACCCTCCCCCTGGCTCTGATTGGCTGTTTTTGCAGCCCACAATAGCAGCACTGGAAGACGGTGGAGGAGCTCCGCCTTTTCACAGCTTATCTCATTTCAAACTGTCACAACATGGTGACGGTTTTATTAGATATGGAAAAAAAATGTTTGTTTTTTTTAGAAGTTACATACTGCAAATGTAATCTACTTCTTAACAGAGGAGGAGAAGCTGTTGGAGAAATCAAGAACGTAAACATGGGAGCAGAGGTTAACCAGGCTGAAACAAGCAGCAGCGCATTGCATGCTGCGCTCCAGCGGCGGCAGAAATAGATTCCTATCAGTCACACATCCCAGACGATTTGCACTTGACTGACCTTGAGGTTACAACAAGCAACAAGATAGAGCTGGAAGACGCTTAGCAAAAACTACAAACACTAAGGCACATGATACACAAAGAGACTACTTTACAAACAAGATTTGGATAAAACTAAAAACTACTCCATAAATGTACAACATCACTAGCTGAGATGTTCCGAAACACAAAATAAACTTTTTTCCCCTGCTGTTTCTCCAGGAGAGCTGATTGGTCAGTGAGGGCAAA
The DNA here is from genome assembly GCA_010277075.1 of Poeciliopsis retropinna. NCBI lineage: Eukaryota > Metazoa > Chordata > Actinopteri > Cyprinodontiformes > Poeciliidae > Poeciliopsis > Poeciliopsis retropinna. Next base: position 21,113,750 of record VMRM01000012.1, read on the forward strand.
GCGAGTGCAGTCCACCGGTGGGATCGGTCTGCTCCCATCAAAACTCAGCATTAAATCTCCCCCTCAAACACACACGCACACACACACAACTAGACAATATAAAGGGGGAGATCTGTCTGTATGCTGGAGCCAGTACTGAAAGAACAACAGATCTGGGGTCCGGGCCGAAACCACATCAGATACACCGAGCAGCGGCCACAAGCTTTCATCTCCCAATCTGACAGAACTGTGGGCTGGGAGAAGAAAGACGAGAGGGAAAAGTGCAGAACAGAGAGAGGAGAGGAGAGGAAAGGAGAGAAGAGAAGAGGAGAAAAGACGAGGACGACTTGAACCTTTTGTTGATATAATTCTGTCCACTGTTTTGTCTTTCACCACAGAACTAAGACTTTTCATTAATAAAGGAGTTTTGGTCATAGACCACCACAGTTTGACCCGGGGTGTCTCCACACTGTAAAACCTGACAATTCAAGTGGTTTGAGTTCAACTGAATCCACCGACTGCCTTAAACCGTTTGAGTTTATTAACCTAAACAAATCTTAATGCCACACTTAATCGATTTTAAGTAAGATTTTTTTGTAAATGCATGAAGTTGTATTTCTTCCTGTTTTTACTTTTATGGTTGAGTTTGCTTTTTGTTATTTTTCTTCCACCATCGTCTATATTGTATTTAAGTTGTCCGTGTGTTGCTGCCCGTCTTGGCCAGGTCTTTCTTGAAAAAGACATTTTTAATCTCAATGAGACATGCCTTGTGTAGAATATATTTGACACACACAGACAAATATATTCTACACAAAGGTAAGTAAAGTTAATAGTACATTTTCAATCAGTAAGCCGAGTGGAAGTTTTTACGTATTCTACACTCATATGTATTATTACTTCTAATTAATTTAAAACTTTGGTTCATGCAAACTTCTGTAACTGAAGTAGCAAAATCGATTTAAAAAAGGTTAAACATGGGCACCACAAAATGCTGCAAAATGCAATGAAAACCAGCCCAAACAATCACTAAAATAATAGAAAATGCTCAACAGAGCTTTCAATTTTGGCATAAAGTCAACTTCAATGAAAATAAGTCAATGAGTTGAGTGACCACAACTTTTCCTAACTTTAAGTCATTTAAACTTCTGCCATTAAGATGTACTGTTAGGTTCTACAGTGTATCTCAATGTGCTAACTTGTCAACTTGAGTGGCTTGTTTTCAGTTCAGAGGGAGGACGACGATGACGTCAGGCTAATCAGGAATGTCACGAGCTAAGAAAGACACAACTCTGAAGCTCCCGCAGCCGTTGCTAGGTGACGCCCGCCTGCCGTGGACAGAGTTGTCAGTGGTACCGAGCGCTGCTGGCACGTCCTGGGGCCGCTTCGTCCTCGGCGGCAGTGTAACAGAGGAGCCATGAGGAGGAGGAGAGTGTGAGACCTGATGGCAGGAATTATCAACACCTTCCAATGAACGTCTGCTGAGCTGTGAATGACCGAGACCCTTCATAAACACAGGCTGACATGATTTAAACCATCTCCTCTCGCACTGTCGAATAAAATACAACCATTTTTTTTTTACAACCCATATTTATTTATGCTGATCAGGAGAGGTTGAGTAGCTAAAGCCTTTCCTCTGCCTACGTCCCCCAGAATGCTGTGCGGTTTTGAACCGGAGTTCAGTGAAATTATTGAACATTCTATTTGACGTATTTTATATTGATATTTATCTCAATACATACTGTTATTGATTTATCACGCAGCTCTAGATTGGACTGACAAGTAGTTTGTATGATGAGCTCAGCAGACGTGCAGTTTCACCAGATGTTTGCTAACTGCTGCTGCCGCTAGTCTGGAGGAGCTATGGGGGGGGGGGCTGGAGCTCCAAGGATACAGGATTGTGGAAATAGGCAGCACTTTGTATGATGTGGCGTTAAGGCACCCCTGAATGGTTGCCATGGGAGATTCAAGGATTCTTCAGACATGCATGAACGAATCCTAGCAACACTCCAACATGATTCTGACGAGGGAGTAAAATTATAACATGATTTAAAACTAGAAAACAGGTCAGTTTGGCATAATATCCCCACTTAAATGAAATTTCCCTTTTTATTTTCACCAAAGTGACCAGAGTCAAACCACTTTGAAAAAACTTGTCTCTGACTCCAATATGCCTAACACTGGGATGCCTCCAGGATGTGTACTCAGCCCACTGGTGTTCCTTATGTTAACATGTGTATACCCAAAACTAATCAATACATTCACAAATGATGCATTCAAGTAAAGCAGTCTGAACATAGAAAAAAAATACAAAGAAAATGGTCATTGGAGGTTGTAACCAGAGATACTTGGTAGATTAATTGAATTAATCTACTGATAAATGGAATTAATTGAATGAGTTTGATGAGCTAATTGAATAAATAAAACAGGCTGTACCAGTAGAGAATGCACTTTCAGAGGAAACTGAGGCAAACATGACCTCCTACCAACATCCTCAACTTTCATTTTCTTGTATTTTAATCCTCTTTACTATAATATGCCAAAAGGTTTCATCTGACATGAATCCATTTAGGACTTGTGTAGTGAATGCATATTAACCGTGTGTACAAATGTAGTTATTGATTTATTTAGTCAGTCATCAAATAATTTGCTTTGAACAATTCAGACCATTCCACCAACTTAAACATTTTGACTGAGAAGGCCCAGGCAGAAGCACAAGACTTATATTTATGCCTGTCCTAAACGTCAAATTCAACTAAACTACCTCTACCACTCATAATCACCGGGAGTGAAAAGAAATAATGAAAGCAAACAATGCAGTCGAGGTATTTTCAACAGCTCAGCAAAACTGAGAAGAAGGTTCCACAACACAGGAAGGAGAAAACCCAAAAGTGCAAGTTGACCTCATTAACTGACAAGACACTGAGCGCTGGTTGAAGAGCCGGGGCTTTTCTGCAGGTACGTTTACCGCTACAGGGTGTTCCACTCATTTATTTTACACACAATGTGCACTTTACTCATGCCGCACTCGAACTCTGTCTCCACTCAGTGTGAACTCTGGGAAGTCCCTTGAACTCTGCTAGCACTCTGTTCATTCCCTCGCAGGAAAACCAACACAGAGTGGAAAAGAAATCTGAGAAAGAGAGAGAGGAGGAGGGGGGAGGGATGAAAAGACAGTAACTGGAGCAGACGGAGAGACAACAGAGGGCAGTGAGAAGTGGTTTATCTCTCTCTGCTGGACACAACCTCCATGTCCTCCAGCTCTGACCAGGAGATACTGCAGGTTCACCCAACCTGGCAGATAAGGGACAGGACTCGGTTTCCTCGCGGTCTCAGTCTGTAAAAACGCCGCGCCCAGAAGTATTTACTCAGAAAACAGGCTGCAAAGGGCGATCTGTTGGTGTTAAAATCCCACAAAGATTACACGGCCGCAGCGCAGCTCAGTTCTGAACCCTGAAGAATACGCCGAACACTTTGGTTTGCTTTCATGTGAACGTCGGCAGCTCACCATGGACGATGTGTCCGCAGCACCGGCGGATGGAGCGGCCGCTCTCCGGAGACTCTGCAGAAAACTGTCATTTTTTCTGCAAAACATGAACACACCATCCGCTGATCAGATCAGCTAAACGACTTGTTTCCACAGGGATTCGTCAAAAACATGGATCAAAGCAACTCATAAAAAAGATAAAAAGGTCCAATTTTTCATAATATCCTGTCTTTCAAGAAATTTGACTTTTTATTTTCACTAAAAACTCATCTCTGACTCCACTGGGACGCCTCAAGGGTGTGTACTCAGCCCACACTGATTATCTCCAAATACTTCCTGGATCCGTGTGTTCCATGTTCCCACTGCATCTCATCTTTATTGATTAGTTTTAATTCTTCACAAGCACAGCTTTAATCAATCACACGTTTAAAATCTGAAGGTGGGAATCCATCCATCCATCCATCCATCCATCCATCCATCCATCCATCCATCCATCCCATCCATGCATCCATCCATTCATCAATGATGTACAGAACTAGTCGAGCCCATAGTTTAATGTTTTTCCATTTAATCAAATTACAATTACAAACTTTCATGAATTTTATTTTGTTATTTAATTTGTTTTTTATTTAATAATTTATTTTATTTTTCATGTTTTTTTTATTGTATTTTTTATGCATTTTTTTCTAACAGATCAACAAAAAGTGGTAAATAATTGTGTAGTCAGAAGAAACCAATACTTTTTTATATTACTAATTACATGCGAAAACAGTAACATGCATGTGCACTTAATCCTTTTCACCCTGACGCCCCTAAATAAAATACATGTGTGTTTTTTTTTTTCCAGTAACTTATCACATGAACAAACTAATTCACGTGTAATTTTAATTGTGTTTCTTCTTTAATGGAACACACGCTGATTCCAAAACTGCGGTTTTTCGACATTAGAGGAATACTGACAAAGTCTTGCGTCCATTGCTGAAAGAAACACAACCTGAAAATGCCAGATTTCACAAGCTGTACGGGAAGCAAAACGTACAAAACTAACACTACACATCAGACTCAACACTTTATCCCTGCTGCAACAAACTTGAGACCAGAGCGGAGGTTCAAAGTGCAGCCTGAGCTACAATGTCATAACTTACATCAAAGCACGCCCAATTAAACTAAAGTAAACTACCCCTCATATTCACGAGGGGTAGAAAGAAAGGAAGAAAGCAAACAGTGCAAAGTTGAGAGCCACATCTAACTGAAAGCCTGTGGCATTTGATTTGACTGGGTTTGCACTGTTTCCCAGAAAGGAACAGGCTGAAAGCTCGGACTGGACTTGAACAGCATGAGAGACACAAACCAGAAGATCTGCAGCTGTAACTGCAGTGAAAGGTGATTCTGGGATTGGCCCGGTGAGGAGGGTGTACATAGTACAAATGGTACTATTACTACAAAAAAGAGGATCTTTTATTAGTTCTGCTCTGTGCTGTTCTATCACATTAAATCCTGTGGTATACATTGACGGTTGTGGTTTGTGGCGGCGATGTGACAACATCGACTGCGGAGGCTCAGACAACGGAGAGACGATTATATCACCTGATGCTGACGCTGCATTTGTGACTCACCTCCACAGCAGAGAGGCAAGACACAAACAAGACCTGTGAGAACCAAGAGAGGGAGACCCTGGCCTGACCTGGTCTGATCCGAGCGGAACCACTCCCGCCTCCTCTCGTCCTCCTGCCGCCTCTTCAGCTCCAGACGATCAGCCTGAAACACGACGCAGTCAACACTCAGCACCACAGCTAAAACAAAATAAATAATGATGTTGTTGGATTTTTTTTTTTCATTTATGCACAAATGTTTTTAAGCTTAATACAGCCAAAAATACACTTTCCTCCTTCTAATTCTCAACCTCAGTGCAGCTTCTGATGCCACTCATCATTCATTCATGTTCAGGTTCAAAAGTGTTTTTTTGTGTGTCTCACCTCTCAGCTTCTGTTTTTATTAGTATTATCAGAAAAGTTATGTAAAGACCAGTAAAGTTACATGGTAGTGGTGTCCCACAGGGATCCATGCTTGGTCCTTTGAATTCAGATTTAACACAGATTTGTTAAATCTGTGTTAACACAGTGTTGTGTATTGTGTGTTATACACAATACACAAATTATGTATTGTGTATAATACAATGCACAATTTGTATTATGGTCAAATTGTGTATTGATACACAATTTTCACAATTCCCTGCCTTTAGTGTAACCTGCTGCACAATTCAACTGAAAAACAAATGTAAAAGGATTAAAAAGCCGCAATAATTTAGAGGTACCAATATTGCCAAGATGTGTGTTACTTCAGCAGTTATGTTAACTTTTTAATTGTTTCCTTCTCATATTTGCTTTTTAGTTGAACTGTAAATGATGAATATGTTACATGTGGAAACATTATTAAATGCTTTATTATATTCTCATATTTTCCATCTCACAAACAAACTGTTATTCTAATAAGGGTGTCAACCTCAAAATTCAATCATGATTCAATTCGATATCGCTTTAAAGACTTCATTATTGATTCAGTATTGAGCAATTTACCACATTGGAAATAATTTAGTGTGTTACTTTTTTAATAAATCATTTAGATTTGTTTTTTAGCAGTAAAATGTCTGAAAATAAGACAGTAACACAATATGACTTGTGCTCGTCACGGAACAAATCACAGGGTTTCCAAGTCAACACTGAATTAGAAAATAATTGATTGCAATGAATTGATGGATCTATATTTTTACAGCGTAAACTAGTCTCTTATGAAGGGACAGAGTTATAAATATATTCACATATTCCAAATGTCCAAACGTCCAAACGTTCTGCCTGGAGGGCCAAAGGTGTTCAGTTGAAAGCACAAAAAAGTGATTTTTTATTTTTGTAAGATTTGAGAAAAAAAAACCCAAAACATTTCTGATGCCTTTCTTAATTTTATCTGCTCAATAATGAACTAATGAACAGTTTCAGTTTTATAAAAATGAAGAAAATAATCAGATTTTTGTAGAAAACAGATCAGTAGATCACAGTTTAAATTAGTTTTTTGAGGGGAGTTTGAATGTTTTCTTAACTGAGAACTAATACTTTGCTTTTGCGGAAAGAAAATAGTCGGTTTGTGGTTCTAGTTACACCAAAACTAAAAATGAATAAAAAGCTATTAATAAATGGGAATGTATGTTTTGTACCTTACATTGTTTTAATACGGTGTTATTTATCAGTAAAAAAATATGCATTTAATAGATGAAAACGTAAAAACAGAAAACCTTACTCAGTAATTTTGGTCTAGTTTCTACTGCAAATATTTTAATACACTTGAAATGAGACAAAACTAACTTACAAGTCACTTTTCAGCAAGATATAGAAGCTTGTTTGAAGACAATATTTCCTTAATATTGATAAAAGAAAAAAGTTCTAGTTCCACTGCACTTATAACCAGATATTTGTCCCATGTTATAAATGAAATAACTGAATTATAATTGCCATAAATAAAGCTCTTTATACATGAAGTATTCTCTTTATTCTTGACTGAGATTTATCAGTTAGAAAAGGTTTTATATTTACATCATAGTTTTTCATCTTGTTTCTAATCTGCAAACTTTTTCGTCAGTGCATCACCATGGGATTAGTGCATGTCCAGACTGTGGGTATCAGTGATGCTGGCGGTCAGAACATCTGGGTCATAGAGACAGTAACTCCTGTAGAATCAGGATGTGGTCTTCCCCAACAGGAAGGCAGCTCGGTGTCCGCCGCCGCCTTGTCCCGTCACGTCCATAAGCTGAGATCAGACTGTTTCTCAGCGCGGGTTTATCAGATGGATTACCGCCGCGTTCCAATGGCGCAACGTGGGAGAGCGGTCTCTATGGTTACCAGTTTGGTGTCCTGTGGAAATCGCCGGGAAACACGTTTGACATTCATTCCTCCACAGCCCCATCAGTCAGGTGGCTCTTCAGCCTGATGCCAGGAGAAACGGAGACGCTTCACTGGACGCTTGTCTCTGCTGACACCTACAGGCCAAACCTGGCAGTTCTCACTTCTCATGATGCTTTGCATACGGTCAAGCAGACGTTTCGCTCTTTCAAAAGAAGAATCGTTTCTTGAGGCATTGTTGAGTCGTGACATGAATTGTTCAAACAATAAACTAAGACAACAAGAAGCAGGATGTAGAGTTGAAAGTAGCGTTTTGTGAGTCGTGATGAACTTCAAGATGAGACGTTTAATTTCAGAGACGAAAACTTCAGGAGGTTGAACACTACAAAACACTAAGTCTTACCAAGTAATTCTGGTCTAGTTTCTATTGTAAATATCTTAATACAGTTGAAATAAGACATAAGTAACTTACAAATAACTTTTCACCACAATATAGGAGTTTGTTTTAAGTCAATAATTCCTCAAATTACTGGTTTTAATGGCAGATTATTTCACTTATCATATGGGGAAAATGTCTTTTCATAAGTGAATTAATCTGCCAGTGGAACAAGGACTTTTCCATCAATATTAAGGAATAATTGAATTAGAACACACTTCTGTACCTTGCTGACAATTACTCTTAAGTTAGTTTTGTCTTATTTCAAGTGAACTAAGACATTTCCACTATAAACCAGACAAAAGACAGTCAGTAAAATGGTGTGTTTTTGTTGTGCAGTGTCATCCAGAGTAGCGCCACCAGAGCAGAGCTTGCTCATGATTGGCAGCAGGTGTAGCTGCAGGCGTACACAGCCAAAGAGTTTTGGACAACGGCATCTGAGTTAAAGAAGAACGTTCAGGACGCTGCAGGAGCAACCGATTGTTCTGGAAAACCACTTGTATAGAAGGAAAAGTGAAACATTGTTTTAAAACCCACATAATAAATCGTGTTTACCCACAATTCCCCCTAATGACACGGTTATGAGTACAGACATGACTTTCAGGAGGAACCTCTCCCGTCAGTTTGGTGAAGATCTGTGGATTTTCCGTCAGGATGGAGAACAGTGACACTAATAAAGGTGATAAAAGATCGGAACGATTGGTCAGGAAACTCCCCGCTTAACAACCTCCATCACAAAAGGCTGATCAAAAAATTTTTATGTTTTTGTTGGTAAACGAAATGGAAATGTGAAAAATAAAAACCAACCCAGCAGTCCTTCAGACTGAGACATATCAGACATTTTTACTGCAGAAACGATTCTGATTTTGTACGTCTGGACTCACCTTCTCCCTCTGTGTGGCCTTCATCTTCTGTAACTCTTCCTCCTCCTCTTGTCTCTTCTTCTTGTCCATCTCCTCCTTTTTAAGCTTGGGAAAAAAAAAAAAAAGAACTCCAATGTAAAAGGTCAGATAAGATAATCACATTTAATCGCATTGCTTAAGCACGCTCAGACGCAGCATTTCAAAACCTATTTAATCAGCTGCTCTGTCTCTGATTTGGGAATTATGAAACAGGACGCCACAAAACTACCACAAATATTTGATAGGCAAAAAACAGAAAACAAAAAAATAAAAACCCTCATTAGGATGTGTCCAAGTGCAGGTAAAAGTATTGACATCCCTGTTTGCAACATGACCAAATGTCGCAACCTCAAATTTGAAAAATTTTCCATTAGGGTTGGGTGTGACGCGCCAAGGCAAGTTAGTCCGTAAATGTAGAATGAATTGAAATAATATATATCATAAATCTGAAAATCAGTTTGTCATCAACTCCCATTATCAAATACTTCCTCCTATCTGATGTTTAATTGTGCAGAAGCATCTTATGGTGTTCATGTTGCCCACAGCAGGCCAATTTGACCCAAATCCGATTTTTTTTGCCCCGGTCTGACGTTTTCACCGCAGTGTCAAAGACATAACTCCAGTCTTCCACGTGTGGAACTAAATTATATCCGACAGTTTCCAAAGCGTCTGCTGTCTGAACGCTGCGTGGATGGATCACACAAATCTACATGTCAAAACAGCACACTGCAAAAAAACTAACTCTTACCAGGTCATTTTGATCTGGTTTCCAGTGAGAAGATTTTATTACACTTGAAACAAGACAAAACTAACTTAGAAGTAACTTTTCAGAAAGATATAGGAGCTTGTTTCATGTAAATAATTCCTTGATATTGGTGAAAAAAGTACAAGTCAGCTGGCAGATAAATGTATTTATAACAAGACAATTTCCCCTTGTTAGAAGTGATTTAATCTGCCAATAAAACGAGTATTTTTTCATTGATATCAAGGAATTATTTACACGAAACGAGCCCTTGTAAAGCTGTGGGATAGAATGAAGAGCCCAACGCACTGAACCCCATAGAAAACCTCCTGGTTTCTCCACCAAATATTGATTTCTGAACTCCTCCTGAGTTCAAACATTAGCATTGTTGTGTCTAAATGAATATGAATTTGTTTTCTTTGCATTATTTGAGGTCTGGAAGCGCTGCATCTTCTTCGTTATTTTGACCATTTCTCATTTTCTGCAAATAAATACTGAGATCTTTGCTTGAAATTTCAGAGACATGTTGTCAGCAGTTAATGCAATAAAAGGACAATGTTCATTTTACTCAAACGTAAACCTGTAAAGAGTAAAACCAAAGAAAACGATCATTTAAAGTGGTCTCTTAATTTTTTGCTGAAAAGTTACTTAGAAGTTAGTTTTGTCTTATTTCAAGTGAACTAAAATATTTGCACTGGCAAAATACTTGGTAAAATTGTGTGGTTTTGCAGTGTAGTTCCACTGACAGATTATTTCTCTGATCACAAGACATTTTTCCATGTCATAAGTGAAAAAATCTGCAAGTACTTTTTCATCAATGCCAAGAAATTATTGATTCAAAACAAGAAATAGAAAGTAGACCAAAAATACTTGGTAAGATTTTGCGTTTTTACAGTGTATGAGGGAAGATAATGTACCTTCTTCTGCAGTCTGAAGCATCTCTGGTTGGTAAACTGCCTCTGCCTGGCCTCGGCTATAGTTACATCCCCTCCACCTGGATGGATCAACAGATATCAGCGACTATAAAGTGCCGATAAACCCGGTGATCCCCAGAAAGTAATGAGGCTGATCACAGTGATTACCCAGCCTCTCTGGAGCGAGGTGCAGCGGACCGGGCCTGTGTGCCTCCTTATACCTCTGCAGATTCTCCATTCCCTTCTGAGCCACTGCAGAGGAATTCCACATCAATCACCGGAAGCAAATTTGCCAAACGTTTATGAAGATCAGAGCAGATTTAGGCGGATCATTACCTTCTTTAGTCTTGCTCCGGCGGGTCTGGTTGGGCGGAATGACGGTGAACGCTCCTGAGCTGAGACACAAAGAGCCGGTTAGGGACGAGAACGCCGACTCTAATCCGGCATTCAGACAAAGTTTGAACAGGTGCTGCAGCATCAAAACACGATTCTACATTTGAGACATGTGACTCGTTCCCTACTGAAGACAGAGTGAAAGCAACGCATTTCTGCTAATTGTCTAAATTAATGTAATAATTCACACCCCATTCTGATATGTTCCATCTGCAACATTCAAGGCGTTCTATTGAGGACATTAAGTGGTCTTGGGCTACAGTGGTTAAAGTCTCGTTCCTAATGATGATAAGATGACGATGATGATGATGGGGTTAAGTAAATAAAATAATTAATATGTTTTTGATTTTGTTGGAATTTTTACAACTGTGTTTCAGGGTCATTGTAGACAGAAGAAGAGGGGGAAATGGGGGGGGAAAAAACATAAAAATTTCAAAAAGTCAAATTTGTTTGACTTTTTGAAACTCAAAATCTGCCATGTTTTTTTTTTCTAAAAGTAGTTTCAGAGAATAATCTCAAAATGTCTGACTTTTTCTATTCATTTTTTTTTTTTGACTGTTTAAGCTCAGACATTTCTTTGATTTTTTTCTAGAAAGTTTCAGAGATTAATCTCAAAATTTCTGAGCTTTTCGTTGGAAATTATCTCCTTTTGTTCTTTGTTTTACGCCTGAGCACTAAAAACTAAACATCCATCCGTTCATCCAAACATGCTCGTACCCTTGGAGCGTTTAACCGTCAAAGTTCTTGGACAAGGCAGATGAAAACTCAGATTCCACAAGAAAATGGCATGAAAAAGTGAACAAAATAAAAACATGGTGTGAGATTTTAAAATGCAGCACAGCTGGTTTTAAAATGTAAATATAAACGTCGGATATGTTTTAGTTTCAAACACTTTAACTTCATTGCAAAAACACAAAAATCCTACCAAGTGTTTGCTCTAGTTTGTAGTACAAATACCTTATTATTATACTTGAAATAAGACAAAACTAACTGATGAGTAACTTTTCAGCAAGATATGGTTTTATATTATTAATTACCCATTAATATTGATATAATATTGAGGAAATTAACTAATCTTCCAGTGGAACTAGTACTTTTATATCAACATAAAAAAATATTAAGCTCCTGTATCTTCTTGAAAAGTTTCTTGTAAGTTAACTGTCTTATTCCAAATGTACTAAGACATTTGGACAATAAACTTGACCAAAAATACTTGGTAAGATGTTGTGTTTTTGCAGTGTTGTTCTCTGAAGTGAAGCTCCATAGAAAGACAAAAAGTATTTTTCTTCTTTTTTTTTTTTTTTTTTTTTTTTTTTCCTGACTCCCAGAACATCCTGCTCCTCTGGCCTGGAACAGAAACACTCAGTGAACTCATCCGGGGATCATTTTAACAGAAACCATCCGACTTTACACTAAAGTGTGATTTCTGTTTCCTCTGAGCGTCTGTCCACGTTCCAGGGAATCTGCTGGAGAAGTGTTTGGGGCGATTTTGTTGATAATTTAACAGAAAGGGAAATGCCAACAAGCCGAAACCTCCGCCCAGGAAGAAAAGCGAGCTGATGATTGTGGTCAGGGTGTTTAAAATCGAGTCGATTTCTCTGTGGAACGGAGCCATTAGTGGCTTGTTGTCAGCTTCCTGCCAGCGTCCGGAGAGTTTTTCACATGGAAAAGCTTTAAACCTCTGTCATGTTTGTGTTAGGTGAGTATTTATAGGCCGCAGACGTCCAGCGTAGGTCACAGTCTGAGGCCAACCTCTTTTGAAAATCACAAAACATGAAAATCTGTAGGAAAGGGAAAAACCAACAAATCAATCTGAATATATAAATAAAAGTGTGTGTTTGCCTTATTAAAAGGCAGATTTCTTTGGGCGCTCAACTGCTTTTCATTTTGGTCAGGAACATTTTTTTTAGTCTATGCTAAGAGACCAAAAAGAGACATGTGTGGCTCTTTCTTTGAAAGCGTTTTGTCAAGTTTAAAGAACGAGTCTGCAAATAAAACTATTGAATGTCTGCGGTTCTGCTCACGATTTATTTTTAAAGCAAACCAAAAACAGAGTTGATCAAGGAGGAATTCCATGAAAAAAAGCACAATTTGTCTCCCTCTAGTTGTATTTCATAAAACAGATCACTAAAAATGTTTCATGAACAGCTTTTTATGTACGTTAAAATGTTTCATTTTATGTAGCTTAAAAAACTTGAGAGCAATTTTATTCTATTATGAGAAATAACAGAGTTTTCAGTTCATAGCGCCAATTTAGAAATGTCTCCTTGAGGCATTAACTGTTTTAAATGTTTAGAAAAATAACTGTGTTAGTTGAGTTTTGTGTATCAGACCACTGCATTAGATCACAACTCCTCCATTAAGCAAAACGTTTGGTGGAAAATGACAATGCTGTCATGTATTGATGGATTTCAGGCTTTGAAATTGTAAAAATGTGAGATTTATCTTTTTGCCATTTTCACTTTTAAAATAATAGGATAAGTGTGGGGGGACATTTGATTAACATATAATTACTACTTTCCTTAGAAATACACTCTATAATCATAGTTAAGGAGCCTCAACAGAGTAAGTGACCACATCTGGAAATAATAGCTTAATAATGGAAACATAATCTGTAAGATGGAAAATATATTTTTTCCCCCGATGGTAAACTTTGTCCTGGAATTTGGTAAATAAATAAATAAAACCTTTTTGGAAATATCAAAGCTCAATTTGGAATGACCTGTTTTGTACCCAAGCTTTTGTTTAAGTACACTTTTATTTGTTGGTGAAAGTATAATCACCCTAATGACTGTAGTGCAATTGATGGGAGTCACGGCAAATAGACATTCGACACCCTAAACCCTCTGGACAAAGGTTTCAGGGAGCACAATTAAAAAAAAACAAAAAAACTCTGAAATCAAGGTTACTTTTCGAATACTTTCCGTCTTCTTCTGTTAAAAGCTTCCAGTAAAAGCTTCAGTGTCTAAATTAAACTTAATTAGCTAAAGATGCTATTTTTGCCCTCGCGAGACCCAGCGTTTGAGAGGAGACTAGGATTTACCACACTCCCTGAAGGCAACGGTTCCAATTGCAAAACTGAAACGAAACTGAAAGTGAGCTGAAGACAACGTAACTTACAGTGTGTTAAATTTTCATTTAGCACAAGAAAAACCCAACAACCCCTATAAGCAAACACACATAGAAACGACATCCTTCACATTTCTTTCTTTAGTTTTTGAATATCAGCCACCGTCTGCGAGTCACTGGTTCATATTAGTTGAGGGGGTTTTTACTCACTACTGAGGCTGTCGGTCTGCCGCTGGCTGCGTCCCCACCTCGGGGGTTTGTCCGTCCACAGCCCCGGCCTGCGGCTCCGCTCCGGACGATCCCGCCCCGCTTTGCCTCGGGTCGCTTCTCCCTCTGGAGTTCACCTGGTTGCGTTGAGGGTCCATGATGCGGCGGGCACCGGCAGGTTCAGAGACGGTGTGTGAGAATGAGGCGGATCCCACCCTGCGGTCCGGATGCTCTATGCTTACAGTAGTTACTCTGTTTTAAGTTCCAGTGCTGTTATCACCTGTTATCATCTGCTGTCAGCTGTTTACTGTCAAAAACACGAGTGGAGGCTTTTCCTGCCACAGCGCCCTCTGCTGGACAAACACAGGCTCTCGGGTTCATATTGCTTTTGTTTCTGCTTCAGGTTTCACACGGTCGCAATTTTCGAGCATGTTAAGATTATTGTAGTACAAAAATGATGTCTTTGGCATTCCTTGCTCATCTGCGTAATTTTGTACTTCTATCATGTTCGAAATATAAAAAAAAAACAATATTACATTTATTATTTATTAAAGGCAAACGAAATGTGACTCAGTAAAACTTATTAAAAACTAACACAATCGCGTCAACTTTCACCTTATTACGCTGTAATAAAACTGAACACAGAATATTTCCTGTCAATCAGCGGAGTCCAAAGAATGGGCTCGGGGGCCACTTGCAGTCCTCTGAATGAGTTTTGTTCGGCCTTCGACCATAATTCAAGAACAGCATTAGGTTTGCAGCCCAAGCGGTTGGTATGCACTTATTTTTATTTTTTTTTAAAAAGGCAATTAAAAAATACTTCTTGTGTAACATAATGTATTCTTCTTTAATCATCTATATTTTTTTCATGTAGGTTATTTTGATTATAACTTGGGCCATAAACAAGTATTGTCTAAGTAAAGCAAGGGCCACATCCTGTTGTTGTTGCTGAATAATCAAAATCAATTTACAGAGTAATTAATAATAATAAAAACATAGGACATTGTAATATTAATTGTGTCCATTTGTTGTTTTTCAATCTGCCATTTGTTTCTTATCTGACAGATGGCTTTTCAACAGAGATCAGACTACGTTGCTGCTAAATCCTCCCAGTTCCATTTCAGATTTAGTCCAACGTTTCCCACACTTTGCTTACAGTTATTTCTACCCTTACGGGTTTCTTGCAGATTTGAGCTGAAATTTTTCAAGTGATCTAATTTTGATATGAAAAGATAACTTTGTTACATACAAAAAGAAGTTTTCATACAATGACTACACTTATTAATGGTCAAAACCATCCTAGTAAAATCTCTCCAAAACTTAATAATTGTTTGTGCCCCCCTACATGGTAACAACCAGTCAGTGGTTGACAGATGTCAAGACTTTGGCCATGTGGCTCAATCAAATTTAGCTTTAAAAAGTTCATTTTATGGATGTGGGGGTTAAAATAAAACTGGCAGTAGAGGCTGGGTTGTTTCATAGCTTTCTTCCATCAAAAATGTAATGATTTAAAACCTTTTCAATTAATTAGGATATCTGTGTCTGATATTAAAATCGGCTACTGTACTCTGAGCCCTAATGTGTGTGTATTGTTATGAAATGAACAGTTTGACAACTTTGTTTTTGGCAGACACATTTATTACATGAATGTTATTGCTGATGCACACACAAAGACACACGTGCACATACACACAACATCAAGGAAACGCAAACAAATACATCTCTTCGTGAAGCCAATGTTGAACATTTAAGAGTTTTTATTGTTTATGAATAGTGTGCTCGCAAACTGTGTTAAGGAGTCAAACTTCTTGGAATCTTTACAGTTTATTTTACTCGAATAATGTCATGGAATGTTTAGTCGCTCAGCTGAAAGCTGAAAAGTGTCATCACAGTCAACACAGGTGATTGTGCTCTGCTTCTCTGGCTGTCCACTTTCACAACGGCGCCTGAGGTTTTGGTAAAACATGACGAGGCAACGGAGAAGACCAGAATCCACACATGATTTATATAAAAATAGCAAATAAGGCAATGACGGTCCAGAAGTTCCCTAGCAACTTCTGGACCGAGCGGACATCAGGGAGCTAGTGCAACCATAGAAAAAAAAAAAAAGAAAAAGAAAACGACACTATGCCTTAAGGTCAGAGGTCATATTAGTTCCCGGAGGCTGTTAATGTCTGGGTAATGCAGCTCTGATGCAGCATGAATGACGACGCACCCTCCTAGATCAAGCCTTTGCTACGGCTAAGACCTTGTGGAGTTGCTGCCTGCTTGGCCAACACTCCACTTTCGGGAAGGTCATGTCCTGTGTGCACAGCGGGGTGTGTCTGTGTGTAATGCTGCAGCTGGGGAAGTGGGATCACAGTTTGGGTTGCGTGGCCAGCTTTATCTTCAGGTTCTCTGCCAGCTTGTCCAGGAACTCAAAGGTGTTGAGGTAGTCGCTGCGTGTCACACTGCAAAATAAAAACACAAACAAACAAAAAAATACAGGAGAGAAGGTCAGGGAACTGAATAATTTTAGTCTTAGCTGGTCAGAATTGAAAAATCCTCCCTTTGACATATCAGTGAATAAGCAGAGACGACACATGAGTTTTATGCAAGGATAAGGATCCAAAGCATGGGAAACAGTCTGGTTCCCATGCAGCTGTGAGCAACAGCTTCCAACCTTGTACATGTAACCCAAATACCTTTATCTTGGTGGGACCATATGAGAAATAATAAAAAAAAACATATAGCAATACGACGAACAGATGTGACCTTATTGTAATTTTTCCACTTCAGTGACTGTGTTTGCTGTGGCCATAAAATTGTGCAAGTTGGAATTACAAAAATATATTTGCTTACGGGAAACATGCCAATTTCGAAAAAACACATTTTTGATCAAAACTTTTGGCGCCAAGATGAGTGGCTCCACATCAAAATTTTTGTATTTTCCACAACTGAACACTTTTTTTTCACATCACGTAAGTCACATGATCAACAACCAGGTGTTACTACTGGCAGAAAAGATAAAGAAGACAACAGGAAGTGTAGGATGATGATGAGTGTTGACTTATTATGTGAATAACTTGTTCATGTGTGATTTTAATTGCGTTTCTTATTTAATAAAAACACCACAATTGTGAAATTATGTTTTACAACATAATTTGTTGTAAAACAAATTAAATTGCTGAATTCCAATGTAAGACATTGGAATTCAGCTAATTCCAATTCTGTGTTGGAATTAGCTGAATTCCAACAAAGTTTTGTGCACATTTGTAGTGGAAAGGCAGCTGTAAAGATATTTTTAAAAAGAAATTCAACAAGAGCAAAAGTTGTTTGAAACTTCAAGAAAGAAGACTTAATTCTCCACACATGAAGGGTAAAAATAGTCTAAAATATAAACTCTGTAATTCTGTTGTCTTTCTTCTCAAATTTTACCTAGATCCCATTTAACTGCAGAGCGGTGTAACACCCACTGCTCTCTTAGACAGTGACATCACCTCTGACCCTAATATAACTTATTAATTACTGATCATTATACAAAATCCTCATAAAATTATAGCTAAATATATAATTTAACAACCAAATACATAATAGCAATAATATTTAACAGATGTGAATTATTTCTTTAAAAGATCTTCTGGAAAAAAATTATGCTCGACGTACATTACATTTTCAGGTGTCCAAAATGAACTTAGTGACCTGTAATATACCCCATAATGCCTCTGGATTTGCTGATTTTTTTGCGTGAAGCATGA
Organism: Poeciliopsis retropinna; assembly: GCA_010277075.1. NCBI lineage: Eukaryota > Metazoa > Chordata > Actinopteri > Cyprinodontiformes > Poeciliidae > Poeciliopsis > Poeciliopsis retropinna. Next base: position 21,131,503 of record VMRM01000012.1, read on the forward strand.
AGTCCCCTCTGTTGGAGAGACCAATATTTAATCTGACAATAAACATTTAACCTTTTAATTAAAATATCCTGACAAAGGAGAGGACAACTGATCTTTGTTTATTGTGGTGAAACTACATCTGTTGTAATTCAGTATAAAATCTCAGTGGACTTCACCCTGTGGGCCACAATGTTCAGGCAGACTGTAAAACATTGACAATCAAGAAAAAAAAGTGTTTTCCTGGTCAATATCAGAAATTTGAACAGTTAAAAAAGGAACATGGATGATATCTTACAATAATTACATGACTCCCAGTACGAACATTGGGAAAATAATGTTTGCTTTCCTGTCTATGATAAAGCATGGAATATCTTGTTTTTTCGTAAAATCATAACACTGTGGCTGTAATTCATTGGTTTGCTGTTAGTATTGCTGGGTCTCTAGAGAACAGCCACAAGAACAATGGCAGGGTTTTCCCCCAGTGTATTATAAGTTACTTGGGCCCCCACCAGGCTAAGCACTGCTTATTTATTTTAGTTTTTTTAAATGTTTGCATTTTTTAACACTTTATAGTTGGTATTCCAGCATATCTCTTCCACACATAATTATCAAGTGATATTTTCAAATTTCCTATCAACTTTGTACATTTAAAACTCAAAAACACGGCAGGCCGCTGACTGAATGACTGCCCTAGCACCCAAACCACTGGGCTTAGCAAGTTTTCTGGGGAAAACCCTAAATGGCACTCTGCGACATTTGACCTGAAACTGTGTCCAAGTAAAGCACTAAACCTGGCCTGTTGCAATAAACAATAAATCAATTAATCAAATGATAAATGCAAAGCTTGATAATTTCCATGTGGATGACTTATTGTTTTTCGATTTTCTCTCTTTCTGCCAAAAACTGGATGACGAAAGTCTTCGTTCTGGTGGTTTGGTCTCGACTGTTTGAAGGACAATTTTCTTTATAGGAACTTCAGTGTCCATTTTGTTTGTTGTCTTGGTTGTTTTGTTTCTTTATTTCGGATATTTAAAATGTCTTCATGTTCCAATGTTAAATTTGTTAGAAATTAAAGTTTATTGACCTTTATGCATTATTATGCCATTACCATTATATTATATCATTATATTGACAATTGTCTCAAAACAACAATATTATCATTTATTACAATAACCTCTGGGATAATTTATCGTCCAGCAACATTTGTTATTGTGTCAGGCCTACCTTCACCATAATACCAGAAAGAGATTTACCCATAGAGCTCTGAGTTTGTGTCTCTAATAAATGTGCTGGTAACATATGATGGACGTGACTTACTTGGGCATTCCTTTGATGCAGATGGCCAAGTCCTTGGTCATGAATCCAGCCTCGATGGTTTCGATGCAGACGGCCTCCAGAGCCTCAGCAAACACCCGCAGCTCTGCGTTGTTGTCCAGCTTCGCCCGGTGGAGTAGACCTCGCGTCCAAGCAAAGATGGAAGCTGAAACAAACACATCCACAGCGTCAGGACAGGCTTTGGTCAAAAACACCGGGGCACATGTTTGTGTAGTATGAGTATTCCTCCGACCTATGGGGTTGGTGGAAGTTTCTTTGCCCTGTTGATGCTGCCTGTAGTGGCGCGTCACCGTGCCGTGCGCGGCCTCAGCCTCCACGGTGCGTCCGTCAGGACAGATCAGAACACTGGTCATCATGCCCAGAGAACCGTATCCTAAAAACAACCATCAATCGTGACCTTTTGGTTGCTGTAATCGGGAGCAGAGGTTCCTTCACTGTTCACCAAATGGATTGTTTCACCAACCTTGTGCTACAGAATCCGACTGCACGTCACCGTCGTAGTTCTTGCAGGCCCAAATGAAGCCTCCCTCTGACTTTAAGGCCTGGGCCACCATGTCGTCGATGAGTCGGTGCTCGTACCAGATTCCTTTAGCCTCAAACTGAGCTCGATATTCTCTGAAAGACACAAGCAATCCCCTATCAGTTCTGCGTCGGTTTGCTTGTTATTCTAGCAGTTTTGTGAAGGTCTCACTTCTCATAGATCTCCTGGAAGATATCCTTGAAGCGACCGTCGTACTTCTTCAGAATGGTGTTCTTGGTGCTGAGGTACAGTGGCCAGGCCTTTGACAGAGCCATCTGGAAGGAGCTGTGGGCAAAGTCTCGGATGGACGAATCGGTGTTGTACATTCCCAAAGCCACACCACCGGTACCTGGACAGAAACAACATGAACCGATCACACTGGATGTCCTCATGAAGAATACAAAGAATACAAACTGCCTTAAAAGTGTCATTGTTTACTGAAAGACAATTCATGACAACAGTCAAAAACATTCATGAGGACTCCTTCTTGTTCATGACAGGTGTTATTTTATGTTTATGACAGTGTCATGTCAGTCTTATGCACACCCCTTCAAATAAAGTGTTACAGGCAAATTTAGATCCTGTTTGTAGTTCCTGGAGAACAAATAATGGCTAAATGGAAAGCAGGGAACACGTGCAAAATTTCAGGGATGTTGAACCACATTTGACTTGAGTGAAGACCCTCTACTTTGCATGAGCAACTAGATGGTGAAAGACAACGGTGCTAAACATACGAAATGTTCAGCTCTTTCATATGTCGTGTTGTGTTGCGAGTTTGACTGCACTGCGAGTTGACTTCCTCTTTACCTTCAAACTGATGGACGACATATTTGACCGGCTCTCCACTTGTGGGTGTGTAGATCATCTCTACTTTCCCAGGCCCTGGCACTACAAAGTCAGTGGCTTTGTACTGTGGAGAGTACAGCGAGGAAGAGAGAGTTAGCAGAGTATTAGAACCCACCGAAAAGTACAAAAATGATAAGAAACGTGCAAAGTTCATGAAACAGCCATAAAGACGTCAGCAGGAGGCGTCAGTCGGAGTATCTGAGGCACATCCATTGTGTAACCAGCAGGCTTTCTTACCTTTCACCAACACCTTTCCCCTGAACACACAACTGTTGACTTTGTCACAGAGCCATAAACCAACCTGCTACCCAGATGTATGATCCTAACTTGTCAGGGCAACAGAGGCCGGTCCAAAGAGCGCAGGATGAAATTTAATTATTGATCCGGAGTCTCCTGGCAACCCCACCGTGTCTCATCCAACAGTGGATCTGTGATCGCTCATTAGTACACAAAGTGCTGAGGCCTGTTCTAGTGTGCTTCAGGAGCAGCTTTGTTAGGTAATAAACCAGCTGGTAATATGATTCCTGCAGGGCAATAAAGCAATAACAATAATTGTCACAATACGCATGTAATCAATATTAATAGATAATACATTCAATAGAATTTTCAATAGTTTCGCTGAACTCCAATCCAGAACCGCACAGCATTGTGGGGGATGTAAGCAGAGGAAAGGCTTTAGCCACACAACCTCTCGTGGTTCACTTGATAATATTACCTGCAATAACCTGAGCTAGCTACAGCATGCAGACATTAAACATGAGGGGTCCCAGGACTGAACCGTGGAGTACCTAACATGTGACTTCTGTTCACTCCAAATCATTGGTAACCTAGCGACAACTTTTCGAGTAACATGCGCAGCAGCAGTTTCAGGTTTGGCCACTGTATCTACTGACAAATAAAAAACAGTGGAGTGGAGTAAAGAGAGAAAATGAGTACAACAGCTGGAAAGGAAACTGTAGACACAATGAGAATGTCATGTCACTAATTTCGAAGTATTTCAGATATTTACAACAAAATAATTATCTATATTGACTGGTGTAAAACCCTTATATCATAAAATGTTTCAGCTGTTTTCAGCTTGGAGGAGTCTCTATTAGCAGTGCTGAGGACCAGCTCACCTGGTCTCCGTGTGCATGCCTGCCGATGATGATGGGCTTCACCCAGCCGGACACCAGGCGGGGGATGTTTTTGCAGATGATGGCCTCCCTGAACACGGTGCCTCCCAGGATGTTCCTGATGGTCCCGTTGGGCGAGCGCCACATCTTCTTCAGCTTGAACTCCTCCACGCGCTTCTCGTCCGGCGTGATGGTGGCACACTTGATCCCCACGTTGTACCGCCGGACCGCCTCCGCTGCCTCGACCGTTACCTGGTCGTCAGTCACGTCTCGGTTCTCCATGCCAAGGTCAAAGCTGAGCAGGACGACAACAAGGAGACCGGAGTCAAGGCTAGCCAACGGCTTGCAGAAAGTAGACATAAAAATTGGAGGAGATAAAACACATGTGCACTTCTGTGGTTGAAGCATTAATGTAAAGGACAGAAAAAGATTTTAAGAGAGCTCACTGAGTTTTCAGAGGTCTTTTAGAGTTCATGATTTTATGGGTTTCTGCTATTTTAGCAGAAAAAGTGAAACAGACAAAATTTGCCTCTCATTTGACTTGAGAGGCAAGATAATGGCATCATTGCACAAAGATAGTCGAGTTTGACCAGTCCTGATGTAGATCATTCTACAAAAACACAGACGCGTTGTCTCATCTCTTGAGCAAGTTGATTGTTATTTTCCAACAAATGTCTGTTCTTTATTCAAGTTATGGGACATATAGAATCATGTGACCTACTTGGTTACAGGAGAGGCATAACGTTTTGCTCATCCAGTCCTGACTCTGTGAGAAAAAGATCGACAGATTTCTGTTTTTATTCAAACATCTGTGATCTGCACATCTTTTAGCTAAATGCAGCCAAGTCAAATGATTTAAACCTAGAAGACACTAGAGATATTTATAATCTCTGTACCCCAGGCAGAGATGGGTCACCAATAAAGAAGACGCTCTGTTGCCATCATTATTCATGCTTCATTAGACGCAATTTAGAAGCATGTCTGGAGCGCCAACTAGCCAGGCACTGATGGGAGCTGAAGCCACTGCTTTACTTAGCTAAAATTCTGAATATTAAACTACTATGAATGGGTTTAGAAATGAACTTACTGTCAGAAGACGGAAGTAACATTAATGTGAGGAGAAACTGAACGTGAGCTTGCTTTCAACTACACAATAATTCAAACAGCTGCCGGGGCTCTGCCCATTTCACACTGCAGCTAATTACAACTCTTCAAAGACCCGTCACAGAGTTCACATCAGGGTCCATTAACACCCTGTTCCTCTCTTAGACTCCACTATTAGTGTCTTTAATGAGGACATTTTTGAGACACCGAGACACAAGCAGTCCTGTGTGCAACGACTGACTGGTTACACATGACCGCCAACAAACCAGTGGAACAAACTCAACCAGATCAGAATTGTGTTTCCCATGCTGCTCTTCAAGGCACAATGCTCTGTATGCTCTGCAGCGTATCCCTGCTTCAAATATATGTATGGCACATTTCATCAACAAGGTGATTCAAAGTGCTTTACATCATAAAAACACACACACAAAAAATCAACAATTGGAACATTAAATTTTTCCAAACCTTAATTATTTTCGGTACTTGATATGTTGATGTGGATTAATCATCTTTTTATTTCTCTCTTCAACATACACCTCACTGCAGCTGATGGCTGATTAATAGGCTTTCACTGAACTGCAATAATCTGAATCAGATTATTGCAATAATCTGAATCAGTGTTAAAGCAGTGAAACACTGAAACATGCGGAGCAGTGTTGAGAAACACTGGCTAATTGTCGAAGCCTGAGAGGATCTGTGTGCACCTGCTGCCTTTGTTTGAAGCGATGACCTTTTACCTAGTTTTCCCTCCCCGTTCTGCAGAAAGCTTAAACCAGGACACAAAAACTGATGAATACAGAGCAGAGGGTGGAGTCACCAGAATAAACTATTCATTTAATTGATTTTCTCACTTTTTTAAAGCTTGAATTCAAATAGCTATTTGTTAGTTTTACTGGATCAATAAATCTCTTTTTGTCCGTTTCACAAACATCTACAAATGGCTGATTTGCAGTCGTAACGCATCACTCCATTTTCCCTTTAACACTCCTGTCCAGTGATTTACAAATCCATCAACAATTTGCAAAATAATTTCATTTAAATGCACCTTTTTTGGAGGTTTAAAACACACGAAGCTCCATATATTTTATGCATGCTGATTTGAATTGAATAAACACCAGGAGAAAGTCAGACACTTTTTTTGCGTTCATGAATGGGAATGATCTAGTCATTGCTTTGTTTTCAGATGGATTTAAAACCTGCACCGCGTTTGTTTGCAAACATGAGAATCAGCCAGGAAAAGTCTAATCAGTGCATTGGCAGTTATTACATTATGTCATTTTAGTATCACACACTTTCTCTACACACTTCCTGTTTCACCTTTCACTGGGGTTTAATCATTTTAAGCTAGTGTTTGCATGGACCTTTTAGAAATTTTGGGATTGGAAAGTAGTTTGAGTAAAACACTGAGATGGAACAAAATCTAGGTTATAATAATTTCTGTAAACTCCTGAACATCAATGTTAGTGACTTAGGGCTCTGAGGACTCTTGGTGTGGGTAAAATATTGACTGCTGAGACAAACTCTACAAAATGATCCCTTTGTGAATGTAAGAAGTGGTGGAACTTTAAGTTTACTTTTTGAGTTGCTCAATCTCTGACAATTCCACCTTCTAAGATTCTATTGGTGTAACAAGGTCAGTATTACACAATATTTATCATAACTGGACTTTCAGAACATGATCACAACAGATCATTAACTTTTTTATGATCACATATGAAAAAAAAGTGATGAAATATTTTAAAATTGTATGTAAAGGTTCACCAAAAAAGACAAACATTCAAAGTGAAAATAATGAGGGTATTATGAGCTTTATATCCTTTAAACATGACAGAAAGGCTGACTAAACCCTCTCATCAAAACACGAGGAGTTAAATTAAAATACTTTTAATGTATAAAAACTGTTTCAGCTTTATTTAACAGTTATGAACATTTCCTTTCATTTTGTACTTCCCATGCTGTGATTTGTTCTTCTTTCTGGAATGAGTAACACGCTAACATTGGGCAACTGCAGCCAAATTTTCCATTTCCTCCCCAAGACAAACCCACCTTCATAGGAAACTTCTGTAAGAGTTAGATCTTTCTAAGTTAAGTTATCAATGCAGCCATGGTGTTGCACTGGGATTCATATTGTGAAACATCCAAAGACATTCCCAAGATGCCTTGTTTAAAACAAATTCGCCAAGAGGACTTTAATGAAAACAAGCTAAACCAGACATGCAAGATCCGCAGGAACGGTCACTTCGTGTCAGCAGCTACAGGAGCACCAAACAAAAACTTTTGTGAAGTTTTTTTTTTTTTTTTTTTTTTTTTAACATTTTGAATGCTAATCGAAAGGGGAAAAAGTATTGCTGGGTTTCAGATGACGTACCACAGATGTCACCCAATGCAGATGAGATGTCACCCATCCGCAGCCCATTTATTTCTGTTGATCCAGCATTAAAATGTCTAATGTCTGAGTCCTGTATGGTTGTTCCAACCCTTCTAATAGAGAGAAAGATAAAGATTATTTTTATGTTTTGAAGGTAGTTGGTCACAAGGGAGTTCATTTAAAAATAAAAAAAAACTTACCAAAAGAAGAGGAGAAAAGCGGATCAACAATCTACAGCTAAAAACAGGAGGTGCGGAAACCAACAACGCCAGAGTTTACAGCGCCACTTTCTAACAGGTAAAGATCCATTGTTTAAATAGTATTTCCAGATATTTTGCTGGACAGTTACTTAGAAAGCCAAGCATTCAAATGTAAGGTAAGATATATTATTTTTATGCCCCAGCGTGGTTATCCTCAGAGTGCTAATGTTGTTAGCTGCTAGCTCAGTGTTCAGTTAGGGACAGAAAAGATGATGTTTATTTAGTGGGACTTTCATGCTTTAAAAAGCTAAATAATTTAAATATAACCTACCCACCCATACAGTTACAGTGAGATGTGACTATTCCCCCACATGGTTCGTGTCCAGACACGGACATGGGGGTTTCTGTAGATGGGAACGAATCGTTGACCTACAACGATTCCCTCCAGCGGCCTACAACGACTCAACATTCATCCAGCATGAATTTGGATTTACAGAAGCTAAATAAATTATTCACTGAAATAACATGACTTAGTTCGTTGTTAGCGGTAGCGACATTATAGACTAATTTCTTAAAGTAGCACAATTCACTACTTACCCGGCAGAAAGAAGTCGACAGCCGGGTAAATCCTCAATACTATAAGAGAAGTCTGTTTTACCTGAGATAATACGGACCATATCCGAAATATATCTGTATTTTTTTTCGAGATGTCTTGTCTGTTCCAGCCTATTTAGGGCATTAGTGTACTGTTGTGATCAGTTTTGCTTTGTTTTGAACCGGAGAAATCCACTTCAGGCCCTCCATCTGAATTTTGCGCGTCATCCGGGTCACGTATCTGAAACCCAGCAACAATGGCACAGTAGAGCCATCGCAAATAGAAGAAGAAGTAAAAAAGCAGTACATTTCTGCCAGAAAACTCAAAGATTTTCAGGTTAATCTCAGAAACATTCCAAAAGGTCTGAGTCATTTAGTGGGAATGTATTCCTCCTTTCTCTTCCTATCTAAAATCACCCTCATGTACCGTGGTAAAAAAGTGAGAGTATGCCTCCTGTTTTTTGGTGCATACTGAAAAACAGGAGGCAAAAACAGGAGGCAAAATCCTCCAAATGTGTTGGAGGATTTTGATTTTAAAATCCTCCAACACATTTGAGGGTAAAACAATCAACGACCTCCTCTCACCTGTGCAGGTCCAGCTCCAGGTAAGGGAAAATCAGCTTGTCCTTAATCAGCTCCCAGATGACCCGAGTCATCTCATCGCCCTGCATCTCCACCACTGAGCCAGCCTTGATCTTCTGAGACATCTTGGCACACGCTGCGAAGAAAAGCGCAACAAATTGTATGTAGTGGCAACCCAAACAAAAAGGGGGCTAGTCATCAATAGATTAGAGGAACCGAAAACATGGCTGCTCTGTTACAGACTTGTCAGAATTTTTTAAAGAAATCAAAAATTCTTCTAAAAGTTTTCCTTGTAGTTATAAAACATGAATGAATGCTTGCAGGTGACATCATTTTGCTAAAAACAGAAATGATTTTGTAATAAAACACATATATATTGGTTGTGCAACGACAACAACAACAAAAAAGACTTTTGTACATATTTCCTCTCAAGATTAGATTTTGAGAAATAATTTTGGATTTCTAATTTTACTGCTGAAGAAGATCCGTGTTCTTGATGTGGCAGTGGCCAAAAATAAAAAGTAAAAAAATTGCAGGTCAGATGTTTACAAAAATCGTTCATCATAATAGCAGATCGGTGCTTCTCTCCTGTTTTAATCATCTGAATTAAAACAGAGGGATCAGATGTTTGCTCTCTGTGAAATAATCTCTTCGCGTTATTAAGTGGGAATAATGACTGAGCATTCAATAGATTTACTCCATAATAATCCTCTTACATGGTCTTTTCAGCAGGCCATATAAACATATGCTTTACACATGCATTGACTGGACAGTGTCAATGCATGTTGACACTTGTCATGTTGTCTTGTTGACATCTGTTTGACATGGGGACTGTGTGTAATGACATCGTTTGGTGTCGTTACACACAGTCCCCAAAGCTTCCGGGTGCTTCTTTATAACAGAGGACTAGACAGACCGCTCACACGGCCAAGAAGCGGTTGGTCCATACCTGGAGAGCAGGAACCGCTAACAGAACCAGTTGAGCAAAAACGATTCTGATAAATAACTCCGTGAAACTTGAAACCAGGAAGGAGTTTTCTAGCGCAGCTCGGGGCCTGAATGGGCTCTTTATGCTAGCTGCGCCCGACCAAGAACAAGGAAAAACACCGTGCCGTTTTCTGCTTTCTCCAACGTTCTAAAACACGACGGTATGACGTCACGTTTCGTCCTGGGGGTTAGAAAACTAAACGTTAAGCTTTAGCAACAAAACAGGAAGATGTGCCGAGATAAAAACACAAAACGAGAGCATCTTGCTTCCCCGTAGGTCGACATTATCTAACTGTGCAGTAGCCAGTGTTTAAAATAGGGCGCTTACCTTCAGTTTAACAATAAAAATCCACAACAGAGTCAGAGACGACGGCGGTAACCGGACACAGCGACGTTCGGACCGAGGTGACAGCAGATGAAGCTGCTCAAGCAGAGCCGGCGACTTGCAACGGTCCTCTTCTCGTTGACAGGTAGCCAATCAGTGAAGAGCTTACGACCATCGCGCCTATCGGATAAGCTCGCACAAAAGGAGGGGCAACTCGGACTCTGATTTGTCCTTGCGATAATTCACAAATTTGTGCGTATCTACGTCCACGCCCAGTGACAATCACTCTACTGTGTGGAAGTGCAACTCTAAATAATAATAATAATAATAATAATAATAATAATAAAGACTAGAAGATGTCTGAAGCATTTAAACGGGGCCTGCCAAAGTGTGCCCGTCTGTTGAAACTCAGCATTCTGATTCTAAAAATGAGCATCAGTGCTAAAGTAAACAACAAAAAGAAAAAAAAAAAAAATCACATAATTGTTTTGGGAAGATCTTTTATACCATTACCACACCAAACAAAAGCAGATTCACTGCCCCCAGGGAGAGAACACATGCCTACAAATCTTAAGTAAGGTATTGAGCAATGTGTTTGTGTGACAGTTTTCTGAGGGTGGAGTTATCAACTGGGAGTGAAACGGTGGCTTTTGCCCTAAATGCTGCACTTTCAACACATGGACACAATTCTGTTAATGAATGAAAAACCCACAGTTGTCACTGAAATAACTTGAAACTAACAAAAGTAATAAATAAAGACTGACTGAAAATGCACCAATGAATATCAGACATATGAATGTGTGTGTGTGTGTTCATGTGTGTGTATTTGTGTAGCTGTCCTATATAGGCATATTTACTAACCTTCTAAAGATTAATGATCCTCATGGGGATCAAAGCCCAGTCCTTATATGATGGACACCCTTGTTCGGGGTCAGAGGTCAAGTTTAGAGGCAAGATATAAATTAGCCTTTTGTTAATGTTGGGGTTAATGATACACACTAGTAGCCATTAGATTTAGGTGGAATATGCCCCTTTAATTATTATTATATTATTATTATTATTATTATTATTATTATATTTGCTCCTTGGGTATGTGATGGGTAAAGATTTGAAGCATACCTTAACTGCTGGTGAATAGATCAGGGGATTAAAACTTTTTTTTTGTGATTTAGTCCAGTAAAGAAAAAAAACAAAAGAACTGTAGGCAAATATAACAAAACGACTCAGGGGTGAGGGGTCGGACTGCTCTGGTGTTTAGAACCTCTAACAACTTTGAGTCAAATTAACTCAGTGAATCTCACATGCAGTCGGTTCATGTGAAAAAACACTTCAGCTGTTATGTGTTGTAAGAATCGTCCCATCGGAAAACAGAAAAACTCCATTTTGTGATTTTAAAGTGGAAAAAATGTCGTGTTGGTAATAAATGCAACGAAACGGCGCAAAAAAAAAAAAAACACTGCCTGAGATCAAAGCAGCCACAAGGTGGCGCAATGCGACTGTTCCATGACGTTTGATTCTCTTCCTGAACGCGTCCACGCGCCAGAATTCATAATGTGGTGCTGAGGAGAGAAACAAAGGATCACCAGACTCCATCCATTTTTTTATTCTTTTTATCTTAAACCTACACAGCCAGTATTAAATTAAACGAGTTATTCCATGTAGTGTCGCTCTTAGAAATGAAATAAGACACAGCACACAGGTGGGTTTCTTGTGGAAACACACGTTTCGTCCTCCTTGGCTTTGTGTGACTCTCCACTCCTCGGCCTCTCTGGAAGATGTTGGGGTTCTAACGAGATTTTCCAGAGTCAGGTGTTGATCCGACCAGGAGGAAGGCTGCGGCGGCTCCCCAAAGCGAGGATCCCTTTGTTGTCTCCCACACCTCCACTTTGAAAGAGGACCAGAGCTTGGCAAGACCTGAAAGGCGTCACGTGACTCTCAGTTGTTTCAGGATAACCACGCAACGAAAAAAAGAGAGAGAGAAGGAGAGAGAGAGAGAGCTGAGGAGGAGTCTCCTGCTATAAGATGCACTTCGCGCACCATCAGCACCAAAACTTCCACTTCGCACCATCTATCCTCTTCTCTGGCGCTCGCGCACACCGCATCCTGGCTGCTTCCGTTTGATTCCCCCTCCTCCTCCTCTTCCTCCTCCTCCTCTTCCTACCCCCTCCCCCGGCTTTGGAGGGTTGCACAGGTGCATCCCTGGGTTACTGCTCGTTCCCGGCTGACTCGATTATGGTCACAGCCCCCGCGGTGCCAAGGTGGAGCCGCAGCGCGTATCTCGGATCGGTGCGCTTCTCCAGGGGCTGGGATGCGCACCGGGCACCTCCCGCTTCTTGCCGAGTTTTGGGTCTGAGGAGGAGTCCAGCGGCGCCCCGGGGCGCAGAGGCAGGAGGAGCCAGTCGACCCGGAGCAGGATGCCGGTGATGAGAGGGCTGCTGGCCCCGCAGAACACCTTCCTGGACACGATAGCCACCCGCTTCGATGGCACCCGTGAGTAAAGCAGCTCTGGCTTTTTATTCTTTTTTTTTTTTTTTTTTTTGCGATCCCTTCTTTCTTCCTCCGAAAACATCCAATTATTTGAGGGGGCGGGGGGAAACACACTTTTGTCCTCCTAATTTCCATACGTGCACGGTTGGAATTATTTTAAGGATTCAACTTTAAAAGTTTCCACGCCAGATTTTTCTCTGCAGTGTCTCAGAGGTTCGGATGCACACAGGTGGTCCAGGTGCATCCCAGAATCCAGCAGGTCACCACATATGGGTCAGTTATCAGTGTCAAGGCAAATATGGAAAATATGTATTTTCCATCGTAATGCTCTTGGCTTAAAGTTCTGCACAAGTAGCGGTGCGCATTTATCGCATAAACGATCACTTATCGTGATACATTTCTTATCATGATATTAATTTATTGTTGTTGCTGATGTTTAAAAACCCCAAAATCTGTCCTTGTTGTCAGGATTGATCATTTTATTATATTTTCCTCCATCGTTCAATAAATAATATATTGGAAAATACCTTAATCGTGTGCAGATAAGTGATACAGACAATGTATGTGAGTGCTGTCCTGAAGAAGCCGATGACAAATGGAAATGTTTTGTCAAGTGCAGAATTTGTGTTTGTAGGACTTTAACTATTTTGACACACAGTTACCTAAAAATGTGTGATAAATAGTTCTTGTCATCACTTTTATTGTTATGGCAACAGTACTTCAAAATGTCGTCATAAGACTTGGAAGTCCGTATCGCCCACCCTTAAGTCCAGGTGGTACGGAGTGTATAGAGTGCTGCTCCTCCCCCACCTGTTTCTGTGCTCTGCTGTTTAGCTGGCTGCCTACCCCAGCAAAACAAACCTGCTAGTTATCAGTTCGTTATCATCAGTGCAGGTCTGTGCAGATAGAAAAAGCAGAACGTTGTATTATTCTCAAAACTGTGAACTTTGACCTGAAAATATGAACTAAATTTAGTGAGCGCTCACTCTCAATATTTGGTTTTGTCCATCCTTAAAAACTCGAATGAGAATATATTTATTTTGACTTTATGATATATGTAGTTATAATATTTTTGCAACTTTTTTCAATAATTGTTGCATTTCTTTTTTGTTTTTAGAAGAAACATGACTAGATAAAATTATACTTACTCTTTTAATTTTTTATTTTTTGAGTATTGCCGTGAGAAAAAAAAATCACTGAGACCTGATATCGGGCCTTGTCAGAGCATCAGTAGCTTATTTTGATTGCAAATGTGAGCAAAACTTTGTCAATAATCCGCAAACGCTGAAAAGAAACCCCACCATTTGACAGTTGAGGTGCTTCCATTAAGAAACACAATTAATATCACACAAGAATAAGTTTGCTCACGTGTGAAGTCATTAGACATGCAGCTCCATCATCCTGCAACTACTTCCTGGTGTCTTCTTCTTTGTGGTTCGCACCATTAGTAACATCCTGTTGTTGATCATGTGAGACAAAAAAAAATTTTTTTTCCGGTTTTGCCCTATCGATACGGCATTTAAGTTCCTTGTCGTGTTTCCATTAAGTGAATTTATTCCTGAAATGTAAAATTGCGCAATTTTATGGTCAAACTGGACGCTCAAGCTGCGTGTATTTTTTTTCTCTGATATATAAACGTACAATCAACTACTCTTTTCACGTCCTGCTCTACCTTGTCTTCTTCTGTCGGTATTCAGTCTGCAGGCTTGTTTTCGTCTGTCCGTGTCAGCCAGTCAAACCAGACAGCTTGAAGTTCACAACATGCGGCCCACTCTGATCTTTTCTTGTTCTTCCCACCCATAAGAGCAGTCGCTACTCCTTCTGACTCAGCATCATGCTGCTCTGCTTCTTCAAAGCCACTAATCAGGCTTTTTTTTTTCTACTTCGGTCAACCAGAACAACAAGATGTTTCTGTTACTTTTTTTTTCGTTTTAGGCTTGCTTTCTCTTCATAAATCGTTTTAATCAAGAAGAAAACGTGTGCTCCGAAATGTCAAGCCTTCATTTTGACGTATTCGAGGACGTCACATTAACCGACAGGGGAACAGATTGTGCTTATCAGTACATTTGTTTGTATTTTACTGGCTGTTTTTTTCCCCTTTTTTATTCACTCATGTTTATCTGTATTGTGTGTGGCTCCAATCAAACATTTGAGGAATATTTCATAAAAATATTAACTCAAATAAAAGTGAACCAGGGCAGACTGAACCAATGTTCAGTCTGCTGAACATTGGTGGCTAATGATGGTGGATTCCTTCCTTCCTTAGTTCCTTCCTTTCTTTCTTTCCCTCTTTCTTTCTTTCTCTCTTCTTCTCTCTCCTGGTGAGTGTGTCTTTGTGAGCAGACGTGATGAGCAGCCCGACTGTGTTTGGACCCCTGCTGTGCTGGTGGGCGGGCGAGAGATGCTTATATACGGCGTCCGAGGCAGCTCGTCTCTGCCTCTGTGTTAAATATTCAGGGTGAGGAGGGGGTCTGTGGGGGAGCTGCTGGCTGCCAGTGTCTCCCCTCCTCTTCTCTCTTTAAACCAGTTAACATGTGACAGCGCGGTGGAAAAGATTACTGTGAACGTGGAGGAAGCGAGGGGCAGATCCAGATCTCGCTCGGCGGATTTAGCCGAGAAGCTAAAGCAAACAAACGCGCTCACTCCGAAAGGCAAAGAGAGGAAAACACCCAGAAACATGTGCTTCGTTACGATCCCTCCCTGCTGTAACATGTCATATGTCAGACTGTGAATGCTGCTTTATTCATGGGGAGAGGCCTGTCAACATGCGTTCCCTAACCGACCCCATTCGGAGGAGAGCGGGGTCTGAGCGGGGGCCAATCTCCTCTGAGAGGCCCCTCCGTCAGCCGAGGTGTGATAATTACACATCTCCAGCCGAACATGCGCAGTCTCGGTAATTAACAGGAGAGGATGTGAAGAAAGGGGGGTTGAAACGAGAGGGTGTGGGGCCAGGACAGGATAAGGGGGTATACGGGAGGAATATTGCTATTGTTTCCGATAAAATTCATTTCTGGTCCATCAAAAAATGCTTTTCCGTTTTTTTTTAAAGGGGCAGCGTTCTGTAAAATCGACCTTTTTGAAGTTTTAGATCATGTTGATTTTGTTCTTTTAGGCAGAAAAGAACTTAAAGAATCCTCTAGCCTCCCATCAAAGCTGTTGCTCTCACTGAGCACCAAGCCTTTTCCACTGAGTTCCTTCAGACTAGCCAGCAGTAATCAGCAAACCCTTGATGGAGCTCACAAGCTGCACTTCTCATTCAAACGCTGCTAAAAATGTTGTCAATGGAAAATATTTTTCTTTTAAGTCAAATTTATTATATGCAGCATTTTTATAACAACTAAAGCTAACACGGTTACTTGATTGCGCTATTAAATGTCTCTATGTGCCTGGAAAACGCATAATACTGCCCCTTTAACAACACTGAGAGATTAGCTCCTCTTTAAATCACACACTCTGGTGAGAATGGATGAGAGGGCCCGTTATCTGCCAGCCTGTGGAAATGATGGAAGCTTTGTGTCCCAGGCCTAGATGTGTGTGTCTGCGTGTGTGTGTTTTCTGAGAAGAGTTCTTTTTTTTTTTTTTTGTTTGCGATTTGAATCAGATGGGAACCCTGATTAATCTAAAAAGCCATTCATCTCTGCCACAGACCAAGCTGAAAGCACTTCATTTGCCGTGGTTAGAGGAGCGTCAGCAGCTTTGTCTGGCTGCGCCGCCGCTCTTAGATGACTGCATATAAAACCTGGGGGATTGCTCAAGTGTTCCCCTCAGAAATGTCTCCAAATCCTCAAGTCTGAAGCGAAAAGAAGCAGAGCAGGTCAATTGAAATCTAAGAACAGTTTCTTTCAACTCTAATCTGTTGCTTCACAAGCAAATAAAAACCGTTGAAAGGATGGTGTCTTGCAAATAAAGCAACATGGAAGTTTAGCATCTTGCTAACTTATCTCTAAATAGATTTTGTCACATCAAAACTGTGACTTCAGCATGTTATCGACCGTGCATGCAATTTTAACCCTTAGTTAAGGAGTGATCCGTCTGCCACGAACAAAGTGCTCATGTAAGACATGTGTTTAGTTGTACTAAACACTTGACAGTTATTTGATACTTTTTGTTGGTCTGTCATATATATTTCTAAGAAAATATACATTAAGATTTATTGTTGCAGTTTTTCAATACCTTTTCCAAACCCAAGTCAGACAATGGGGGGAAGAAAATCTTGATTAGTTTCTATAGTGACCTTGCTGTGATTGAACTTTATTTTTAATGACTGCCTTATTTGGCAGGAATACATAAAAAAGATATAATGTACAAGTACAAATTACACTATAAATAACACTTTTTATTGCAAAAAAAATTGTATGTTTTGATTCCACAATATATGATTAATATATATCAACACTTATATCAACACAAGATTTATATTTTAGTTTCAGATTCCCTCTTGAGATTTTATTTTATTTTTGTAATGTAGTCTCTCAAATTTACCTCACAAGAAATTTGGTTTTGATTTGATCTCAAGTGACATTTTCTTTCACATTTAATTAAGACAAAAAGCCCAAAAATCAAGTTAATATGGTTATTAATAAGTATTTTGTAGGCACTTATAAACTCTAAATTCTATTCCAGGTTTGAGCAAATTAATTTAAAGGAGAAACTACAAAAATACTTAAAGGTCAGAAGTTTGACGATATATCATACTTGAATTAAAAGTATTGGTATCAGTATCAGTATTGTTAATACTGGCTCTGTATTCACTTTGTATCACATCGATGCCAAAACATGCCATGTTGCACACCGTCAGCTACATTAGTGATTAGCACAGTTAGCGATACTGACTGTGTGCATCAGTCTGTGTGTCTATTTGAAGGGTTTCAGCTTCCTCTAGTTAAGTGTTTGAATCTTTAAAAACTTTTTACTGATGGTAAAATAACCAAATTCACGTCTTCTTTACTTCCTGAAAACCTTCATACTGAAGATGTCAGGACAGAGATGTTCACTGATAGAAACATACGGACTGGATTTTTGGTTTCAAGCATAAAGTTATCTGATCCTGGCCACAGAGTTTGTATTTTCTAGTTATTTTTCAGTTAGTTATAAAGAAACAGATTGTCATGCCGTCTGGATGCTTGCTCAGGTGCTTCTTTGCACATATTCCTGTCCCTTCTGACAATGTGATCTTTCAGAATTCAAATTATGTATTCATCAACTTTACAAATAACAAAGACAGTTCTAATGTTGATCTCATCAATGGATCCTATAAGATTCAACTTTCCCCTGACCGATATTAGAGTGGAGCTTTGTAACTGTGACTAAGATATTTCATGTACTCACGCTAAGTATCGTGTTTTCTCATTTATCAGCTTACCTTATGGAGGTCTTGGGGGGGTCAAAGTTTTCTGACAATAAAAGGACTTTAGTACTTTAGTACTTTAGTACACACACACACGCCCGCATGCACACACCCCTACACACTCAGATAGATGTCACACTCATAGACTTTGATTTGGGGTGAAGTGCTGCATCACACTGCAGTCAGACATCACAGCTTCTGAATCATACAGTTGGAGGAAGGTTATTATTTATAGCCCCCTCTCATGGTGTCTCCAACACCTCTCTGAGCAGCATGCAAAAGAGAACGCACCTTGTATGGTGTGAAAAAAAAAACCTCAAAAAACTTGAGAAATATTTGGCGTGTGTCGGGTTTTTAAAATGTTCAAATGATGGAGCTGAAAGGAGGTCGTTTTATGTAAAGTCGGCTGCTTGGGGCTTTATATCATGTCAAAAACATACCTGGGATGTATGTTGCCCATGGCAACCGAAACGCTTTGTGGAACCAAATGCTGCCTTCGAGGACAAAGTTTCTCCTCGGAAACTTCTGAGCTTCCTCCTCAGCGCAGCCCTCGCCTGTGACTCCTCCACTCAGCTCCTTCAGACTAGCAGCAGTCGTTAGCAAACACCTGGTGAAACTGAGCATCTGCTGAGCTCAATATGCAAGATACTTTTCAATGTACAAACGTTGTTAAAGTATCAATAGAGGAGCCATACTGTGATGACTTCCTGTAGGCGGAGTTTCAGAATCAGCAGGAGTTTTTAAGAGACAGAAGTCCAATTTCAAGGCGTTAAATTATGAAGTCAAATTTATTTTAAAACCTGCTCAGCTGCCTAATTTGATGGTATTGTAGTATATTGTATTTGTTCCAAGAGACTCTATGGGACAAAATTTACATTTATTTTTGTTTTTTTATAACCACTGAAGGTGACATAGTTACTTGATTATGCTATAAAAAGACATAATCAAGTAACTATGATTATAATTGAATGCAGTTTGTGAACGATTACATCTTTAATCCTGACGTAAAACACAAAACGAGCAACTCTAATGCTCTTTTGGCTTTGCGGCTAACTTGCAGAGGCAAACCAGCAACATGTTCACTGGTCAAACATTAGCTTAATATTTCTTCAGTGATCACAGGTGCTTGAAACAGTTATTTCTGAAAAAAAAATAAAAATAAATAAATAAAAATAAAAAATTAGACATTGCCAAAAACCAGCTTGAAAATCCTGTTTCATTATATGATGTACCATCTCATTTCCCCTCAGGAAGTTTTCCATTTTATTACAAGAGATGCTCTTACTGTAAATACTTCATTTTGATCACATGTTACTTTGCTACAAAACCCTTTCAGAGCGACTTGTGTCTCGTTATGTCTCCTTCTGAGAGCTGCGAAGTGTCAAATCATCTGACTTCACCTTCCTTCTCCTCCATTCGGCCCTCCCTCGTGTTCATTAGTTGCCACCCACCCTGTTTGTTTGTGTGTGTGTATACCTATGTGCACACAATAAGTGAGAAAATAAGTGTGAATGGGTGCTAGGAGGAAGTCTGTGTCGTGTGTGTTTGACAGCGGAGCTGCCTGGTGAGGCACTGTTGTGCCTCAGGTGTGTGTTTCCCCTGTGGTGCTTTGTGCTTAACCCCCTCGCCGCCCCAGTCAGTCCTTGGCTTCCAGTCCTGCAGGAGCAGATGTAATGGATGAGTCGACTGTCTGTCTCTCCGCTAGCGCCTGGAGCAGCTGCACTGATTTTGGCACGTTCCAGTTTTTGTTAAAAAAAGATCTTTAAGAACAGCATTTAATTACCCTTTCTATCTCAAATGGACATTAATTATTTTATCTTAGGAGCAGATGCAATATTACTTCACATTTTGGTTATGGTCTACCACAAGGGAGTGAATTATATGTTGTGAAAAAGTGAAAGTTCCCTGAGGTGTGATTTTAAAAAGTATCCAGAAGATCTGGATGTTAAATATAACATATTTTATAGGCCCACTGACCAAACAGGATGATAACGAAGAGATGGGCCGCTCATGTAAATGTGTCTTAATTGACCGTACTGATGGCTGCCTCACTTGAGTTTTTGCTGGTCCGGTTAAAACATGGGAAAATAATTTGGACCCAAAAATGTATCGCCTGCAAGTCAAAATGTGACTTCTGCTGTTATGACTGAACAAAACGACCAGAAAGGAGGAGCGAGAGATACTTGACGGTGGAGACAAATGGATGCAGGAAGAAAGGAGTGAAGTGGAAAACGTGGCTATGTTGGTGCTTTTAAACGTAATTAAAATGTAAAATAACACAGAGGGAAAGAAAACACAGGAAAGGTCTAGCAGTATGCAAGGGGACAGCTCATATTGATTCAGTGTCGTTACAGCATCAGCACATAAAAACTGAGTCAATAGGAAGGACAGATAAGCACAAAACCATTGTCCTCTTGTGTTACCAATGGTTACCTCCAAAGGAAAGTCATGACTGCTGAAGTTGATGGAACATTTTAAGAATTATCTTTCTAAGTAAAATATTAAACTGCTGCAAACAAGAATTATGTGAAGAGCAGTGTGAGTGTATACAACCGCCTTCACTGTAGAAGCCCTATAGTTTTCCTACGAAGTCTGACATTTATTTTTGGACCGTTTTCGGGCTCTCTTGTGTCATCTTTAGCTGTCGGCAGTAAAACAGAGATGTTGCGGCAGCACTGATCCAGTAAAAAGAACAATAACGTGGCTGAGCATCCAGGCAGCGCTGCAGGGGTTTCTTCTGTAATGGAACGGAAACAAGTGTCAAAATCTCAAGCTGCATTTTCCCACCGGGTTGAGCCGTTCAGTTCTGAGCTCAGTAACGTCTTAACGGGTCCGAGCTCTTCACTTCCGCTTGTCAGACACACGGCATGAGCCGTGGCGAGGTAGAGAGAACAAACGAACGCCGGAGACAGGTGGACAGCGCAGACAGGTAGAGCCGCAGACAGAGCCAGAAATAGTCACCGGGCCAGGTGGTCACTGAGGATGTGACCGTGTGCATCAGAAACGAGAGGACGCAAAGGACAGAAGAAGCAAAGTGTGCAGGAGGAAGAGGGCCGAGGCTGGTTCCTAATAGCAGCAAATGAAAGTGATGAAGCCAAAGTGACAGGAGGTCCATTCAGACGGCTCTGGAGTAATGCACTCAAATAGGAAGCAGATGAATCCAGGCTCCAGCTCTATTAGACCCCAGACTCTCTGCCAGACACACACATAACAACAACTAGAGGAAGGAGCTCCTGAATGTTTCCTCAAATGTCGCTCATTGCCTCATTTACATGAGTTCTTACTCAGTTAAGCTTGTGTTAAATCGTATTGTATAGTAAATGTGTAAACAAGCATGTTTTATGATGCTGCACACTGAGGTTATCTTTAAAGGCTCTTCTGTAAAATATAATATACTTTTACACAATTTACTGACCCTGGAGGAGCCAACGTGTTTCTTTCAATTGTGTTATTGTAAAAATGACATTGGTCACGTCAGGAGATTTATAAAGAAATGCACGATGGTTGACTTGGAGTAGCAGTACAAGTATTTAAGTTACGAGATAAGACAGCAGTATGCTACAGCCAATACTACTTTATAATAAGTGGACTAAATTGCCATTTGAAATACTTCAAGTTCATGTCATAAGTGACTCTCTCAAGCAGCAGTATAATTTAGACAGAGCAGACTGTGCTTTTGTAAGAGTTTGCAACATTTATTTATTTACTTAATTATGTGAGGTTGTTGTTTGAAATTCGATGTTGCTTTATTAGTAAAAATATATTACTGCAGTTTATTTTTCAATGTATATTACCATTAATAACATTTTTTTTTTTTTTTTTTGACTGGCTTGGATTTACAGACATTTATGACTAAGAAAAGTGACTTACAATCAGAAAGTGTTTTAGAAATATCAGTTCTTTCAACCAAGCCCTAAACTAAACTAAAGCACTTTTGAATAATTTTTATAAACGACTCAAACCTGCTCATTTAAGAGCATTTTCATCTATGTGATTATAATTTGAAATCCTCGGTTTCTTCCAATCAGACCCTTAAATATCCAAGTATTTCTCTCTTTGGCTTCTTCTTATTCTTATTTTCAGTTTGTCTGAAAAAAACTGCTTTTGACTGAAAAAGCATCCGTGTAAGTGTCATTTTAAAGACCGGCCAACAAAGGGCTGAATTATTCAACTCTGATGACCGGGGACATCTGTGACATATTTAACATGAATGGAGCCAGTTAGTCATCAATTCTTATTGAGACATAAAAATGATTTCACCAGCTGCTTTTTACAGCTATTTTTAACTTAAAGGCCATGAAGAACCAAGGCTTCACTTCTACTGTCAAATTTTGAAATGGTATAATTTAGTAAATAATCAGAAACTGTCAATATAGTCTTAATATAAATCTCTATAGCAAAATATGTACCATAGGCAACTATTAAAAACATTAACATAGTTCATTTCTGCTTTAGTTTATTTCTGCAGGAGAGATAAACTAAAGTATTTAGTGATTTGTAACTGATCAGGTCTAGAAACTAATGAGTATCTGAGTAAAACTCATTATTTTAACGTGATGTGCTGATTTCCTTCTAATCTCAAGCACACCAGGTTTCCTTAGTTATTACAGATTCCAAAACGTTCATACAGCCGAAACGGGCCGAGGTCTCGCAGTGAACATCAGCTCTGTTAGTTTAACCTGAACCTGGCTGCTGTCCGTGGTATCTTCCAAGACACAGCTGTAGACCACGAGAGTGTGTTATTACTTATTAATGTTTTTCTGATTCTATTTTTAATTTTAAAATCAGACTGTTGTGGAAGTGAGTGGAGCTTTAGCATGATGTAAAACAAACAATACGTGATTAAGAATGTTACATAGGAAGTGTCTGAGTGACACTTGTTCATGTGGTTGTGTTTAATTGAGAAATTGTATTTATTTATTTTAGATGTATCTCAGTCTCAATAATTGAATGTGCTAGGTTCACTTCAGTGTACTTTGAGGTTCCAGCTACAAATCAATAACTCAGTAACAATGAGATATTATTAAAATCTTTAAAATCAAAATTATTAAAACCTTGCCCACCTGAACTCAAACTTGATTAAAACGCTTTCTTTCCATTGCAACATTACTTGTTTCACAGGAGAAACTCGTTATTATGGACCAACATGGTCATTGTGGTAAAAAAAAAACCAAACAAACGAACAAACAAAGAAACTTCAAAATGCAAAATCCAATCACCTCAGCCTTCCATAGTGGGGTGAAAGGAAACAAAGTGGACTTTCACATACATAATGCAATTATTAACAATCATGTATCGATAATAAATGTACCAGTCATTCTATACTGTTAATTTCAACCAATCAGACTGCAGCCCCTTTCACCACACTTCCTGTAAAAGAGCTGGGTTGGTGGCGAGCCTCAAGATGGCCGCCTCAAATGCGACACAGGAAGAACGGTCACATTTACACACTCTAGAACCGAAAAAAGAGAATGATTAGAGGAAAACCGAGTTGTTCTTAACGGTGCCGTGCGCGGCGGCAGATTGATACGTGACACAAGAAAGCTGAAATCAAACATACAACCTGACTCTAACATTAACTTGCTTTAACCTTTCAGCTGAGCCCCACTTTGACAGGAAACTTGAAATACCCCTCCAGGTTCCTCAAAGAAATAGTTTGCATTGTGCGCTTTGTAGCAAACAGCTTCAGGTTTATATTTGTAGTCCTTCCTGGTGTTCCTGCTCTACCCCTCCTCTTGTCTCAGGCTCATGAGTAACACTGAACCGAAGTGTTCTTGTGAGTCGGAGCTTCCTCTCACAGACGCCTTCACTCTCACAACCCGAGGTCGGTGTTGTCAGGCTGTCAATAAGCCAGGTCACTCCAGGACCATTCCCCTCTCTTGTATTTTTCTTTTTAATTAGCTTCTCACACTGCAGTTCAAGCTGGGTGATGTTTCTTAGAGGAGAACTGAAAAGGCCCGATCCGCCTCGTCTGGCTGAGAGTTTGGCTCGGAAAAGCAGCTGAAATCTCAGGTTGCGAGCAAAACTGCTGTGAGTTCAAAAGGAGGAGAGAAAGGTGCTTGTCCGCTTTCTTAGGTGGGTCAATACCAGGCTCAGCAAGGCTTTCAAAAACAATTAAAACTGAAGACACAGAGATCACACCTTTCAGGGTCATGGTGACGTGCAGGATGGCGCCCCCTGCAGGAAGCTTGCACTGACTCTGGATAAGGCCACATAACATCCAGATTCATACACCGGTGTATAAATGTAGTAGAACTCTGGTTTTTGAGATGGTACTTCATTATGGATACTAATTCAAAATCGACAAAACATTGCCACTTTTTTTTTTTTTTTTTTTTTTTTTTTTTACATAAAATTTACCTGGCCTCTAAGTTCAGTTTTGTGAACTCAGTCATCATCTCAGATATCTGAGATTAATGTCAGAATTCTATTTTTTTTTCTCCCCCCAGTGACCCTGATCCTCTTCTGTAGAGTAGAACTTGTTAACCTTTCACTTTATCCTGTTGTCCATCCATCCAGTCCAGCTCCAATCTGGTGCTTTGGCTGCTTTGAAGTCGGAGCCAAACGGTGTGTGGCTTCTCTGTGACCTGAACTGATTAGCAAACTGACGCATATTTTTTGACCTGCTGAGGAGGAAAGCACAAAATAAAATGAAACAAAATAAAAATAAAATAACATAAAAAAAAAAAAAGAAAAAAAAAATACAATCAAATTTCAACTCTGGCCGTCTGGACCGATGAGGGAGGCCGCGGATGGAGAGTGCATCTTCTAAGAGTGTCCTCTGGTGTCTGAGAACCAGCAGGGAAAAAAAGAGCCTGGAAAGTAACATAATGTGAAACAAACACACAGACAAAGAGTTAAGCAGCTTTAAGCTGCTTAAAGATGAAAATATCTGTGTGAGCAGAGATGAAAAGAGGACACAAAGTCAAAAGGAACAGGAAAGGAAGAAGCATCTGAAGGGATCAGAGTCTAGAAGAAATAAAAATAGCAAGAGGAATAAACTTTATTGTCCCACAGCGGACAAATTCATGTGTAACAGCAGCTTTGAGACAGGTATCTGTACAAAAGATCAGAAGGTGTTAGAAATATCTGAAAAACAAGATAAACAATATTAATACTAGTATACTATAGAAGCATAAAACATACCAGGCAGTTATCATGGTATCAAGCCAAAACACAAATCCTTAATATCTCAGGGTCATGATAAAAACTTAGGCTGCACCAGTTAAAGTCAGGTTCTTATAGCAACAGCAGGATGCTGTGCTAAACAAATGTCACTTTCATGTACATTATGGCAATTTGACACCGTGGGGTCATATTATGACTGACTGACTCAGAACTTATCTAGTGAAGTCCGGTCAGTGTAGAGGGCTGTGGTCTCTTTGTAAATGCTAGTTTTACAAAGAGACCACAAACTTTATTAACTTCACCCAGTTTGTGTGCAATGTATTTCTAGCCTTTTCATACAGTGTTCCTTATTGCAAACGCCTCACGTTGGGGCAAAACAACAGTTAATCCAGCAGCCTTCTTAAAATATAAAGTTTGTCTAGTCCTTCTTGCTTCCTGTCAAAATGCAGCGTTTTCAACACATACTAACTCCAAGAGAATGAAGTTTATGATATGACATGGGTAAGTACATAAAACTGAGAAAATACAGAAATGTCATGAAATGATTAAGAAAAACGTAGTGTCTAAGTTAACTTGAAGATCAACTAAATAACATTTCATTTGTCCTTCGTGTAAACTCCAGACAGTGTTGGAGTCATGCTGTTGGAGGAGATGGATCTATTTTATATTTTATTCTTGAGAGTGTGCTGTAGTTTCTCGACAGGACTTAAAACCTCGCTGGAATCTTCCATCGAAGCTCCTCGTATCTCGATCCAGGCTTGAGCTGCTGATGCGTGCAAGCTTAACGTCCCGACTTTCAAACTGACTGAAGCAATTCACAACTCTGTCATGGTGGTGATTCGGGGGTTAAAGGATTTTCTGATAACATGTTGGTGCCAGATAAGTGGAGTCCATACCTCAGCATGTCTGGACTGTTTTCAACATACTGCTGGGCAGGTGGTCATAATGTTCTGACAAAATGGTGTCAAGGACAGCATTATGTAAAATTGACTTTTTTGAGCTTCACATCATGTTATAGTGTTATTCCCTCATCAAAATTATACCTGGATTCTGGCCTTCATTCTTTCATGCATGTTTGAAAAATCCTTGAATTTCTCATGGTCTGCCACACTGACCGGCCCTCCAACTGCCACACTCAGCTCCTTCAGACTAGCCAGCAGCAAGTAGCAAACACCTGGTGGCACTGCGCAGCCGATGAGCTCATTATACAAACTACTTCTCAGTGGAACGCTGGTAAAACATTCTTAAAAGGTGGATAGAGGAGCCATGTTGTGATGACTTCCTGAAGGCGGATTTTCTGAAAGAGCAGGAATTTCTTAAAGTGAAATTTCAAGGTGCTAAACTTTGAAATCATCTTTATTTTATCTACAGCATTTTTATAACAATTGAAAGTAACCATTTCTTGATTGTACCACAAAATTTCACCAGGTACCTGGAAAACACATAATACTGCCCCTTTAAATGCAACACTACTGTAGGGTCAACAGTTGCATGTCAGTCTGAAGTCTGCGGAGACGTCACGTCAGATAGAGTTCAGTTGGCTTCCTTCAGACAAACTCCTGCGTTGTCCTGTTTTATTGGAGATGTTTGTATTATTTGTCCGAATTCATGATTCCGAGATGAGACGTGGAACAGCGCTGCCACATGTTTTATGTATCTCCTCATTCCAAAAGACTTATCCAACAACAGAACTAAGAAAACGTTGTCTGAACTCTGGGAAATGACTCCCCATTGAGTCCAGCGGCGGTGCGGAGGAAGGCAGCTCCTTAATGCAGGAGGAAATGCGGAGTTGAAGTCGCTTTGGTTTTGGGCGAGGACAGAGATTGTGACATATGGCTGGTGAGTGGAGTAAAGACAGCGCCTGGCAGCCGGACTCGTTTCAGTCAGGCGGTCAAACCGACGAGTTGTCAGAGCCGAGTGACCCAAACACGGCTTGGCAGCAAGCGCCCGGGGACTGTCACTCTTTGCTCTCGCTCCGCTCTCAGGTCGACGCACGGAACCGAAGGTGCTGCTGTCAGGGTGGCACGCTTTCATCCCATCGAGTGCACATTGTAAAAGTTGTCTTTTATTTTTATTGTCCTGGTGTTCATGTGCAGTTGTTTGTTTTTGGATTGGAGGATGAGTATTATATTGGACCATTAGCCCCTCTACTGCTCTCCAGTTTGTCGTCTCTTCCTGCTTTGGTGTAATTGCGGCAAATATTGACTTTGTAGAAGGCGGCAGAGCTTCCTCTCATTCTCACCATCAACAGGCCAGTGACTAACCTCGCTCCAATAAAGAAAAACAATTATATTTTCCATGACAGAGCTCGGCGAGAAGCAGCTGGGCAGAGGTAGGAGAAAGAAAGAAAAAAAAAAACTCGATGCACCTGCTACTGGACAGGTTTGATTGCCTATTTAAAAAGCCGGAGACTTCAGGTCTGGTTTCTATTTAAAGAGGACGGTGTTTCCGTACACTGAATGACAGACCATGACCTTTTCTTCTCGTTGTTTTTTTGACGTCATCTTCGTTTACCTCCGGCGAAGAAGGAAGTTGTGCTCAGCGTCTTCTTCTGAGCTTTTGTGTTGTTTCCTTCAGCTGCTCTTAGTGTAGCGCCCCCAACAGGCACACCATTATTACCCGTCTTGTTTGATATATTTCTTATTAATCACCCACATAACAAAATAAATAAATAAATAAATAAAAAAATTACTTCACTATTCATTTCCATTATTTCTCTACAGTCATGCAGAATCACAAGCCTCAACATGGAGTCATCTCAGACATGTGTATTTCCTGCTCTTAGCGAGAAATGTTTATTGCAAAAATAATTTGTCTGCTTTGAAAAACAATTATCTTTTTTATTGAAATACTCTCAATATTTATAGGTTTTCTGTTCCTTAAACATGTCCTAACATGTGTGGTTAATTTGCTGAAACGGTTGAGGTTGTTTCTCACTTATCTTATGGAAGCATATTTAAAAAAAAAAGAAGAAGAAGAAGAAGCCCAGATTTTCTCAGGGCACATGCTGCTGATCAAATACTCTTAATCCTTCCACTTTGTCGGAGCTCTGATACGCTGCCAACCTCGCATGAGACGCGCTTTATCCCTGCGGGAAATGTAAATTTATGTATTCCTGCCGTCGCAGAGCAGAATGAGCCTCAACCTGAGGAGGTGTTGGATGTTATTCACCCGCGCTCCCTCCTCGGTGCACGTGGCCTGTCAGCTGCGGGCGGAGGAAGCCATGACTGACTGCTGCTTCAGCTCCACGCGCCACCCGAGCAATCGACATTACGCGTGAATCCAGTCTCGTCAGGGCGCAACTTGTGTGCGCGTGTGTTGTCGGGCATTACATCTGCAGCTTCAAGCTGTCTGCGTTATTACCACCGATCTCAATGTAGCCTGTAAGAGTCGTAAGATTATGCAATTTTGGCAGTGTGTCAAACTGATGAGAGGAAACCGTGTGTGAATGTGCCTCAGGCACTCTTCAGTCAATTTGGTTAGAGCTTAATAATTATTAAACAATCAAACTGACTGGGTGGGGCACTTAATGTTCTTTCCTCGTGGCAAGAAAACATTAAAGAACAAACAAAGAAATTAGCTCGGTTCATTTTCATCCGACAGTCTGGAAGGGCTTCAGGGTTAATTATAGGCACTTTCTTTCTTTTATTTTCTACGTCCAGCTTTTAATCTTAGAAACCACTACGGTCGAGTTAAATCGATTTCTGAATCACATTTAAAATGGAAATCAAAATGACATCACAGGGGGGAAAAAAAAGACTAAATGAGCAAAGAATTAGTGCGGTTTGAAAGCCAGTGAGTAAACTGGTTTTTAAGGTGGGGGGTAATGTGCAGAAGCAGCGTGTTTTAACCTGAACCTGGAAGACGGGAGTTTGAAGAGTGGAAGTTTAAATTATATTAAAGTGAGATTCGTACAGATGAGGATCATGTTTGATCATCATTTAATTATTGGTATTTCATGTCTTCCTTTATATCATCTACACACTTGAAGAACATCTTTGAAAGGAGTCCTGAAATGAGAGCTTAATTAAAGTTCTGTCACTTACATAAGATTCAAATGATTTCAGTGTGGTTCCTTTAATTGCTGAAGATGTGCTCTTTGAAGTTTTTGTTGCATTTTTCCTCAATTTAAACACATTTTGTTACTTGTCTTAACTTCCCAAGAAAAGACAGTGAAATGAAGAAATGTCGAACACAATTGTCCTCTCCAGGAACATTATGTGGTAGTTAATGGCTTTTCTAAAGATAGTTGCAGCTCAGAAATGTGTCCAACAGAGAGGCCTGTCCAGATGGAACTGTTGCTGTTGCCTAAATCTGTTTTATTGTTCGGGGCCAAACAATGAAAATGTTGTCTTTCTGGTTCTCCTTCTTAGTACATTTATTATTATTAAACTTCAACTCGTGCAGGTTCTTGTGATAGAACCCGTCAGCTGCTCCTGCCTGTTGGTTAGTCACAGGATAATGTATTTCTGTTTTCATCTGTACATTGGCAATGCTGTTGCTCAATAAAGCAACAGCTGGCCCAATCAGAACCAGCGTATAGGCAGCAGTGCTTCAGGTAAATCTTTTTTTTTTTTTAAAAAAACATCATGTTAAGCCATTCAGATTGGCATTTATACCATCATCATAAAAAATAACATTGTTTCCATTGACCATTTAATTGCACAATTTCAGATTTTGAAAAGAAATTAGGATAATGGAAACACGTACATTTCGAAGACAAAAAGAAAAGAAAAACATTCTTTGATTAAAACAATCAAAACAAAAAAAAAACCAAAACACTTCACTAGCACAAGGTGGGTTTTGTGGCCATATTGAAACTGGTTTATTTAGCAAAATTGCAACGGAAACAGATGTTCCGCATCATGTGAGTCACATGATCAACACCTGCATGTTACTACTGGTGGAAACCACGAAGAAGACGACAGGAAGTAGCTGGAGGATGATGATGCAGCATGATTTATAATGTTCATGATTTATCACATGAACACACTTATTCATGTGTGAATTTAATTGTGTTTCTTAAAAAAAATGAAACACCACAATCGCATAATTGTGTTTTTTTTTGTGTGTGTGTGTTTTTTAACGTTAGCATAATATTGACAAAGTCTTGCGTAAATATACAATGTAAGATAGAGTTATTGAGACATAAAACAGATGTTTTGTTTGGACTAGACACCTATTGAGGTCAGTCTTTCTTATCTTATTTTTCAACCATGTATATATCAAACCATCCTGTGACTGTGAAGCAAAACGGTTTCCGTGGTCACCATGTGGAGACTGTCCTTCCAAATGTTCACTGACATCAGCATAAATTCAGACTGAGGAAGAACCACAGTGCTGGTCCAGTTGGAACTCACTGCAGCTTTTGATTCTGCTGACCTGAATATTCTGATTCTGATTTAATCTGGAGAACTGGGTTGGAGTTCCTGGTAAAGTATTTGCCTTGTTGGAGTCTTATCTAAAGATCAGGGACTTCTTTGTTGCCAGTAGGTTGTGCCTGAATCATTAAACTCACTAAAACATAATGAATGTTTTGCGTCCAACAAAAAAAAAACAAAAAAAATCTGTTAAATCCAGAATTTGTTGGAAAGACTACATAATTTAATCTCTACAATCAAATATTCATACTTCATAATTACCTTTCTAGCAAAAATTCTTTGTGAGAAGCATCACAAAGTGATCACATTCAAACATTTGAAACATGTTAGAGGTGCATTTCGAAAAAACCTCAACAACCAGCTGATGCCAGTCGGAGCAGAAGAGCTGCAGGAACCACGATGGAATGAATGGCAGTGTTCATAGAACATTATAGAACTCAGGATTGGTCTATAATTTATATATCGAGAGCCGTTCCTGTCGTTACCTTTCATACCTCCTGTAGGTTCAGTATGAACTGCCTCCATGACAGGTAATGGTTATTATCAGAGGAACGAGTCTCATAAAAGCAGGAGTGGAGCTGTCATGACATCACATTTATGTACATTTCTGATGCCAGTAGATTTAATTACTGCTTTTTCATGCATGAATGTCAGAGAATTCAGAAAAATGAGCACACAATAAGTCTCAGCTCACATAATATTGAGAAGATCATGACATTCTTAACATTACTTAGCATTCTGGGTACTTTTGAAAACTTACGTATTATCGCAAAGAAGTACTTTAGATTTAGCAGATTTAGCAAGATGCTGACTGGAACGTCCTACAGGCACAAAAAGGACTTCTGAACTTTTTCTAAACTAAAACTTTGGTTATTTTCATTTTAACGACTGAAATGTCAAATAAAATGTGAATAAAGTGGGGGGGGAAAAAAAGAAATGAAGGTGCAATCTGGATCGGGTTGATGAAATGTTGCTTTTGATCTGGAAAATTCAGGCTCCTACAGATGAACATCCAGCTGTTCCTGCTGCGCTGATCATCCATGCAGAAGCTCACCGACTTGCACACTGAACCTCTTTAACATTTCTGTTTCACTAAGCTCATTTTCGTGATGGGGGCTTGTTTAGTGACGGTGGAGCTGATACTTGTCAGAGTGACATCTTCATTTTAACTTTATAGCAGCTGAATTACAGGAACAAATTTGACTTTGCTCAGCAGTTTTGTTTCCCGTTACAGATTTTTCTTTTTTTCTCTGCTAGAATAGAAAGATCTACTGATAAAAAAAAGAAAAAAAGTCTTTTTCAAATTATGCTTTTAATTAAGGGAAAAATGCAACCCTGTCAGGGTACTTGTTGGGGCCTGTGGCAGGCACCTATTGTTCTTCACCTAACAGAACGTCTCTTTATTATAGATTATTTATTATTCTTCCGTAGACCGGAATGCGGCTCGTACCCACAAAAGTGGTGTCAAAACGTGCGGCTCGATCCAGGCATTGGAGCTATTACTTTTATTGGGAATCGGAGTTACGATGGCGACGTAAAAAGCGAAAAACGAGCCAAATTTCCAACTGAGTATAACTGACTCCAACTGCCGTTCTGCTTGAATGAAGAATGAAGTGGATTTTTGACCCCAAAACAATTTTGAAATCGCAGTCACACTCACAAATATCGCTCTGTCGGTATCAAACTCGGTCATGACATCGATACGAGTGCCTGCTCCGGTAAAATGTTTTCGAAATTTTGCTAGGGCTTACGGATTTCTGTCAAGGTGCTTCAGAGCGAAATCATGCGCCAGGGTAACTGACGCTCTCAGCTATTCATTTTCATACATTTATGGAATGTATGCGCACACCATTTTTCTCTCATCGCTGCAATTACTTTGAGTGAACTACAGATATGAATCGCGGTACAATCGGAGACGACAAATAGCCCTCTCATACGCTTCAAACGGTTTTCCGATACGTATCACGGTTCCCGAACGGGAAGGAGTTGTTCGGACTGCTTTTTCCATTAAAACTGACTGGGTGTCTCACAAAGATAGAAATCGTTCTCCACCTCTCTGTCTCACACACATGACAGTTGAGCTGCTCTTTAGAACTACAATGACTGAAGGTTAGGACTACAACATGGCGGAACACTCAGTGCCTACAGAGGAGGAATGAGCTGGCCTTTAGAATTACTTGTGCTTTGGGCATCTTATAACTGATTTGAACCGTTGATTAGTTGATTGATTTTAACCGTTGATTGATTTTAACATGATTAGTGTGGCAGTTTTAAATTAAGCTTAATAAAAATTTCAAAATAAAACCCTTGACATTTTTTACATCATGTAATTGCTCTCTTGGGCATTATGTGACTTTAAAAAAAAACAAAACACTGTTACACTTCAGATTAGTTTGGTAATTTAAAATTAAACTTGATGAAAATTTCAAAAATAAAAGCCTTGACAATCGTTACATCAGATTATTGCTGCTTGGGGCATTTTATAACTGATGTAACCCAATCGCTGTTACTAATGGGATTAGATTGGACATTTAAAATCAGGCTTACTGAAAATTTCAAAATAAAAGCCTTAAGATCCCTCCCCGGCTACTGCTTCTTTTAGTCAAAATGGCTGCCTCAAACTGATAGAATCCTGTCTCCCCCTGTCTGACTCACAGCTGGCAGAGAATCCATTACCATAGCAACGGAACACAGCAGATTACATTGCAGCTTTCTTTAGCATTGATGCTAATGTTTAGCATCAGAACGCTGGGTCCAAACCGATGGGCACACTTTGGCAGGCCCCGGATAAATTTCTTCAGGAATTTTCTAGTATTACAATATTATTATAATATAATATTATCTTATAATATAATACTATCATATTATAATATTATCCTATAATATATTACAGGATAATATATTATAGTCTACCTATCTACCGATTGATAGGTAGACATATTACATCCTAATGTAATATTAGGATAATAATATTACATATTATCCTATGTAATATTAGAGGATAATATAATATTATATGATCCTATAATATATATTATTATATTATCCTATAATATATTATAGGATATAATATATAATATTATATGGATAATATTACATATTATAACCCTAATCCTAATATTAATATTCTAATATTAATAGTAGGATAATAATATTACATATTATCCTATGTAATATAGGATAATCTATTATAGGATAGGATAATATATTATCCTATATTACATAGGATAATATGTAATATTATTATCCTAATATTACATTAGGATGTAATATTACATTAGAATGTAATATGTCTACCTATCAATTGGTAGACTTATTGATAGATAGATCAATATTTATAGCTAGCTAACCTACGTAGTATCATTTTAATTTTAATAATAGAGAATATTACAGAAAATATCCATCCATCCATCCATCCATCCATCCATCAGGCACCGTAGCCTCCACAAACTCCACAGAGAGCTTATGCTCAAAGTAGAATTAATAGACAAAATGACATACAATATCTGTCTGTCTGTCTATCTATCTGTCTGTCTGTCATTTGTGTTTTCAGAGAAACTGGAGCACCCAGAGAAAAGGTCTATCTAAAGTAGGATTACCTAATTTTACTACTCAAGAAACCTACCTACCCACCTCCCCTTTTTGTAGGGAAACCGGAGCACCCTGAGAAAACCTTTGTTTAAAGCAAGATTAGTTGATTTTATGAAGAGAGCAAATTACAGTATCTGTCACTTGTGTTTTCAGAGAAACTGGAGCACCCAGAGAAAACTTGTATTTAAAGAATATCTATCTATCTATTTATCTAGCTATCCATCTATCTCAGGGCGGTGTAGGGCTTCCCAGGCTTCCCAGACTTAACTCTCCACTTGGCTCCTTGGTCTTCCAGGGCGAAAAGTCATCCCATTCATTGTGAGAAAAATAGTTATCATCTGTAAGGAAAATGGGTGGGAGTTTTACAGTTTCAGACTTCTGGTGGCAATCCTCAGGGACCTGCACAGCTTTGGAGTTCAGAGGGGGAAGTCTGACGGGTTTGGTATTGTTGACTTTCTGACGACTCAGTATACGTCTGGAACCTTTGCTCATTTTTGGTTCTTCGTCTTTGTCAGCAGAAGCCACTATTTTTCTTGCACAGGACCTGGAGTAAAGTTTCTCTGGTTGCACTGCTGGCAGAGTCTTCTGAATAGGCTGTTTGAATTTAGCAAGCTGGCTTATCTTACCAGTTACACCTCCACACGTGGTTTCCAATTCAAGCAAGAAAGTCATGTCTTTCTTTTCGATTCGCGACGTTTCTTTTTCTCCTGCTGTTTATGTTCAATCTGGGAATCCCACATATCAGTCAGAGTCTTGATAGCTGCAGTTTTTTTCTCTTTCGCCACTTTTTCGCGCTTTTGCTCTTCAACCTCCCGATGTCTCCTTTCTTTCAATATGTTGTTCTCCATAAAATACCTTCTGTTTGCTTCTTCCGTCTTTATGTGTGACAGTTGGTCATAAACTATTTTTTTACGTATTTTATGACATCTGTCCTGATCAGAAATGTCGCAGGGGGTCTCATGGTCTCGAAAGCCCGATTTGTCCTGAACACGTCTTCCTTGCTCACGAACACTGTGATTCATTTCCCTCTGAATTATGGGTGGAAATATATTGTAGTCCATACGTTTTCTACTCTCGTCGTGTTTCAGTTTCTGCTGGGGCTCCTTCTTCTGCCTCCAGGCTCCAGTTTCCACAGCTCGATACCCAGGAAGAACCCCTTGTCTTTCATTCCTGTCCACTTCCCTCTTCTCTACCTGCTTGTCCTGAAAACGGGCTGCCAATTCGTCGGTCAGCTTTTGTGTTGCGGTTTTCTCCAGGAGAGGTGAGCAACGCATCATTTTTGATGGCGGAAAAGGACCATCCAAAGCTGTCATCCTGACAGGTAGAATTCTCCTCGGCAGCTGACAGTGATACATTGTTGTTGAAGACAATTAAACTCGCTCTGTATGTTTTGGGTTTCTGCACCGATGACTCTAGAACAGGCGTAACTCTATTTAAGAGGCTTCAGAGCTGATGTCATAGAAGCTATGTCACAAAGCATGGGCTCCTTGTGACATCATCAGTTAGACAGAAGTGTAACATTAGTTGCTATTGCTATGGTAACCAGGAGAAGCTCTGAAGTGATTCACTTTCTGGTGAAGGAGATATTTCAAACCATCAAAACATTTCCAAATAAATTCATTCATATTAAGACAAATGTAACTTTTTCCAACAATTTTGACGAGCTTCAGCCAATGTGGCTGTAATTGATATTGGCTCAACAATGTGCAAAACACAATCACCCAGTGTCCCATTAAATCTGCTCAACAGTGTTTTCCTTATCAAAAGACGTTTTTGACCAGGAAAAGTGTTTGATGAACTCAGGTTAAACTGTGGCCGTTTGTCATTAGTGCAAGTCAGTTTCTGCTCTTTTTGCTCCCGTGAAAAAAAAAAAAAAAAGAGTAAAATGGACATTTTGGGAAAAAAGAAGTTTAATTCTCTACTCAGGAGTTTTCCTGGTAGGAATCTCCTCTAACAGGCCGACACTGAGGGGTTTTTGTTCAGGTCGCGAAACTGGTAAATGGACCTGGGTGGTGCAAAAAAGTTCCTAAAAAAATGCAGTATTTTTTATATGTCATTTCCTGCTAAATATAATAATTCATTATAGAATACGAGTATGGTTGAAAGTCTGCCAAACACTTTTAAATAAATCCAAATGAAGCTCCCTATTTGTTGTATCACATCTTTAGCGCTTTTTATTTTGTATAACATATGGTTGACTTCCAGTTTTTGAGTTGATGTTTTTATTTTAATAAGACAACGTCCGCTCTGTACATGTTGTAGATTGGCAGCTTAAGGACAGAAAGGAACACAAGAAGAGTTGTGTTAAAATGTGTCTAGTCTCAAATCGTTATGCATTTTTCCCACTTTTGTTGCATGCACAAAAACAATTTTTTTGTTGTTGTTTTAATTAAATTATTAAAAGCAGAGATTTTATTTTATTCATTGTTTTATTTCAAATGAAAAAAAAATAAAAACATCTGCCTAAATGTAATTGGACTGCTTCGCTATTGTGAAAAAGTAACTACACTCTTCTTAAATCATGAATTAATTGCCTTTTGTCACAAAGGATTAGTTCAAATTCCTTTTAGAAACAATCATTTGGCCTGCCGACAGCCAGACCAAAAGAAAAGCAAATGTTTTCAAGAGACCTAGTCAAAGTCTGGTCAATTCAACTGAAATTCAGTGTTGTGGTATAACTCTAAATAAGCTACTCATGCTCTAAAATCCACCAAATAGGCTGAACTAAAACAATTCTGTAAAGAAGAGAAACAAAGCTCCTCCTCTCATTGCTAGTTAGCACAAACCCTTGACATCAGTCGCTACCTCCAACTAGCTATTAGGTTAGTCTCTGGAACTTCAAGCAAAATTTTAGCATTTATTTGCAGAAAATGGTCAAAATAATGAAAAAGATGCAGCGCTTTCAGACCTCAAATATTGCAAAGAAAAAATATAAGTCTCTTCATTTTTTCCAGAGCTGTACCATACTGTCACGGCATAGTGACAGTGTCAACAAAATATAGAATGTTTTTCTTTCTTTCTTTCTTTTTTTTTGTTGTTTTGTTTTGACAAACGTTGCATCCTGCAGCCATAAGCCGGCCTAAAACTTTTCAATGGAATACATTCCTTGAAATTTCCAAACGACTCAAAGCATCTCAGCAGCTTTGGTGTAAAACAGAATCACAGCATCACCAGCCTGTGGAGCAGCAGCAGCCTCTGCTTCTTGACTCCTCCTGGGCACAGCCCTGTTAACTCGGTCCAGTGAGGGTGGCTCTGCTGTCTTGCTGGTGCCGGTTGCTGTTTGTTGCTCCGAATCCTTGTTGAGGATTCAGAG
The DNA here is from genome assembly GCA_010277075.1 of Poeciliopsis retropinna. NCBI lineage: Eukaryota > Metazoa > Chordata > Actinopteri > Cyprinodontiformes > Poeciliidae > Poeciliopsis > Poeciliopsis retropinna. The sequence continues at coordinate 21,168,705 of VMRM01000012.1, forward strand.
CACACACAGTGAAGTGGTATCTTTAGCCAATCTTCTCTACAGAGCCTCTCCTTCTGTCGTCAGCACAGCCCACTGTGACCGAGTGTTTACTCAGACGGACGACTGTGTTGAAATGAGAAGCAGTATTTTTGTTTAATGGTTAATGGAGAGGCTGTTATGCTGACCTCTGCTGTGTCTTCTGTGTACTGCAGTTGTATCGAACAGTTCTGAAAAAAAAAAAAAAAAAAACGAACGCACGTTGAAAGGATTGTTCTCTTCAGGTTATGGGCCCAGAGCGTCGCTTAAAAGTTCTGTAGGTGAAGTTTTTTTGAGTCGGATAAACGGAATTGTGGGATTCACAATGGATGAGAAGATGTTTATCGACAAGCTGAGCGGACCGGAGAACTGGGCAACGTGGAAGTTTCAAATGGAGCATTTGCTAAAAGCTAAAGGACTGTGGGGCATGCTAACGGAGACCGACATGCTAACTCCGGACGCTAGCGCACAAGCTCGGGCAGAATTCGAGAGACGGAAAGAAAGAGCATTTTCTGTGTTAGTGCTAAATGTGAGTACACCCCAGTTGTATCTGATAACAAGCTGTCAAACTCCAAAAGAAGCTTGGGACATGCTAAAAGGACATTTTGAGAGAGACACTTTAGCAAGTAAACTGTTCTTGAAGAAGAAATATTTCAGATGTGAAATGAAAGAAAAGGACAGCTTAAATGAGCATTTAAAACGAATGAAGGAACTGACTGATCAGCTAGGAGCAATAGGTGCTGTAATTGAAGAGGAAGATCAGATTGTGACACTCCTGGGTAGCTTACCACCAAGCTATGCAACGATAGTCACTGCTCTCGAAACGAAGATGGGACAATTTGACATTGCAGTTTGTTCAGCAAGCATTAATCAATGAAGAGCAAGAAAGAGTCAGTGTTCATGATGACCACAGTGCTGCTACATCAGGTGGTGCATCAGCCATGTCAACACAAGTTCACAGAGAAACAGTCTGTAAAACTGGGCGATGGCAGGGTGGTGGAAGCTCAAGGATTTGGCATTGTTAAATTGAACATGACCTTTAAAATAAGTGATGCTAAACCTGCCACGATGTATGATGTGTTGTATGTTCCAAAGTTGTCAGGAAATCTTTTTTCAGTGGGAGCTGCTACAAGAAAAGGAAATACAGTGCAGTTCAAAAGATCTCAGTGCTACATACGTGGCAAGGATGGAACTCTTCAAGGAATGGGAACACAAAGATCTGATGGACTGTACCAGTTGAATCTTAAAGGATCTTCACCAGTCTGTCATAGTGCATCAAGTGCATCAGTAACAGCTAGTCTGTGGCATCAGCGCTTAGGTCACACCACCAAACTAAAGAAATTAGGAGATCTGGTGAATGGAGTGAAATCCTCTGCAGACAAAGAACTTCCTTTCTGTGAAGCCTGTGTGGACGGCAAGCTCACAAGACAGCCATGTAAGGCAGTGGGAGAAATCCGTTCCAAACGTAAGCTGCAACTGATCCATAGTGATGTCTGTGGACCCATGCAGACAGAATCCATAGGTGTGTCAAAATACTTTGTAACCTTCATTGATGACTTTTCTCGCTGTTGTAAGGTTTACTTCATGAAACATAAAAGTGAAGTCTTAAGCAAATTCAAGGAGTTTGAGAGAACATTCTCTAATGAGTGTGGACACAAAGTTGCAAGACTGAGATCAGATAATGGTGTGGAAACTCACATTTCAAGTGAGTTTCAAGAATATTTGAAAGCTCAAGGTATCCACCATGAGATGTCTGTACCTCATACACCTCAGCAAAATGGAGTTGCAGAAAGAAAAAACAGGACATTGGTTGAAGCAGCTAGAAGCATGTTGTCACATGCTAAGCTACCAAAAATGTACTGGGCTGAAGCAGTAGCAACAGCAGCCTACATACAAAACAGGTTGCCGACATCTGTTCTGAAGCAAGAGACACCCTACCAACGATGGTCTGGTAAAAAACCTGACATGAGCCATGTGAGAGTGTTTGGTTGTGTTGCTTATGCACATGTTCCAGACGCTCAAAGACGAAAACTTGACAAGAAAGCTGTAAAACTCAGGTTTGTGGGATATGCAAACAACCGTAAAAGGACATCGTCTATTTGATGAAGAAGAAAGAAGAATTCTGATTCGAAAGGATGTCATCTTTAATGAGTTGGACTTTGACTGGAAACAGAAGGAGGAAGTTTCCTGTCCAGAGAAAGAGGTGGTTACCATCATAGAAGAAAAGGAAACAACTGATGATGTTACTGTCGATGAAACTATTAAAAGAGGAAGCAGAATCAGGAGGGCTCCAAAGAGATATGGATATGATGAGTTTGCAGATACGGTGACTGTTGATCATTGTGCTAATGTGTGTTCTGTCATGGAACCAATCACACTGAAAGAAGCATTAAAGAGTCCAAATGCAAAAGAATGGCAAGAAGCGGCTGATTTGGAATACCAGTCACTGGAAGAAAATGAAACATGGGATCTGGTGGAACTACCAAAGGACAAAGAAGTCATTGGGTCAAGATGGGTGTTCAAAGTCAAGCATCAAAGCGATGGAGAAGTGGAGCGATACAAGTACAGACTTGTTGCCAAAGGTTACTCACAGCTCTATGGTGCTGACTACTATGAAACATTTTCACCTGTGGTCCGTTTCAGCTCAATTCGTACGTTATTGTCCTTTGCCATCCAGAATAACCTACATGTACATCAAATGGATGTAACTGCATTCTTAAATGGACACCTGGAGGAAGAAATATACATGGAACAACCTGAGGGTTACTTCAAACCAAGTCAGGAGCATCTTGTATGCAAATTAAAAAAATCAATCTACGGATTAAAACAGTCTCCTCGCTGTTGGAATAAAGAGTTCACAACATTCATGATGAACCTTGGATTTAAGCAGAGCACCTCGGATCCATGTGTGTTTGTGAGGTCATCACGGGAGCTGGAGATAATTGCAGTTTATGTAGATGATCTGATGCTGATTACAGAGTCAACTGAAAGCATGGATGAGTTAAAACTGACTCTCCAAGAGTGCTACAAAATGAAGGACTTGGGTGAACTGTCCTATGTCCTCGGCATCTCAGTTATTCAAGACAAAGAAAATAACTGCATCTGTCTTCATCCGAAACAGAATATTGAAACCATTCTTCAAAAATATGGGATGGATAAAGCAAATCCTGTTGCAACTCCTGCTGACATCAGTGTAAAGCTGAAAAAGGATGATGGTATCAGTAATCCTGTTGATCCAACCATAGACATATCAGTCTATGGTTGGAAGTCTACTGTATGCTGCGATGACAACAAGACCAGACATAGCACAAGCAGTGAGTGTAGTGTCAAAGTTCAATGCAAATCCAAATACTGCACATCTGACTGCTGTGAAGAGGATTCTTCGATACTTAAAGGGTACTGTTAACCTTGCTCTAAAGTATGACGGTGCAGGGAACAAAGATTTGACTGGTTTCTCTGATGCTGACTGGGCTGGAGATCAGGACGACCGCCGTTCAACAACAGGCTACTCAGTGGAGGAGCAGTGAGCTGGCTGAGCAAAAAACAAGCAACGGTTGCACCGTCAACAGCAGAAGCTGAGTATGTTGCTCTCAGTCAAGCAGCTCAAGAAGGTACCTGGCTGAGACGATTACTGAACGATCTTGGAATGGTCACAAAGCTACTGTGATTCTGGAGGACAACCAAGGAGCCATTGCAATAGCAAAGAATCCAGTGGACCATTCAAGAACCAAACACATAGATATTCGTTACCATTACATTCGTGAGTGTGTGCAGAATGGTGAAATCAAGTTAGAATATTGTCCAACCGATAAGATGAAGGCGGATATCTTGACAAAACCTCTTGCAGGACATAAGTTTGAGAATTTTAGAAGACAGATTGGATGTTTTCCAATGTAAATCTGTGGTAGAAGGTCTTGCTTTGTAGTGTTCATTATCAAGTTGACAATGTTTCTTTTGTTGAGTTTAGCAAGACAAAAAGTAAACCATAAACAGAAAAAAGGGTTGAGTTAAAAGTGCTTCAGCACTATCTTGTGTCTTTATACCATTGTGACAAAAATAAGTGGGAGTGTTGAAACCTAACAGAACGTCTCTTTATTATAGATTATTTATTATTCTTCCGTAGACCAGAATGCGGCTCGTACCCACAAAAGTGGTGTCAAAACGTGCGGCTCGATCCAGGCATTGGAGCTATTACTTTTATTGGGAATCGGAGTTACGATGGTGACGTAAAAAGCAAAAAACGAGACAAATTTCCAACTGAGTATAACTGACTCCAACTGCCGTTCTGCTTGAATGAAGAATGAAGTGGAATTTTAACCCCAAAACAATTTTGAAATCGCAGTCACGCCCACAAATATCGCTCTGTCGGTATCAAACTCGGTCATGACATCGATACGAGTGCCTGCTCCGGTAAAATGTTTTCGAAATTTTGCTAGGGCTTACGGTTTTCTGTCAAGGTGCTTCAGAGCGAAATCAGGGTAACTGACGCTCTCAGCTATTCATTTTCATACATTTATGGAAAATTTCAGACCTCTGCGCACACCATTTTTCTCTCATCGCTGCAATTACTTTGAGTGAACTACAGATATGAATCGCGGTACAATCGGAGACGACAAATAGCCCTCTCATACGCTTCAAACGGTTTTCCGATACGTATCACGGTTCCCGAACGGGAAGGAGTTGTTCGGACTGCTTTTTCCATTAAAACTGACTGGGTGTCTCACAAAGATAGAAATCTTTCTCCACCTCTCTGTCTCACACACATGACAGTTGAGCTGCTCTTTAGAACTACAATGACTGAAGGTTAGGACTACAACATGGCGGAACACTCAGTGCCTACAGAGGAGGAATGAGCTGGCCTTTAGAATTACTTGTGCTTTGGGCATCTTATAACTGATTTGAACCGTTGATTAGTTGATTGATTTTAACCGTTGATTGATTTTAACATGATTAGTGTGGCAGGTTTTAAATTAAGCTTAATAAAAATTTCAAAATAAAACCCTTGACATTTTTTACATCATAGCATTATGTGACTTTTTTTTAAAAAATTAAAAAAAAAACACTGTTACACTTCAGATTAGTTTGGTAATTTAAAATTATACTTGATGAAAATTTCAAAAATAAAAGCCTTGACAATCGTTACATCAGATTATTGCTGCTTGGGGCATTTTATAACTGATGTAACCCAATCGCTGTTACTAATGGGATTAGATTGGACATTTAAAATCAGGCTGCCTCAAACTGATAGAATCCTGTCTCCCCCTGTCTGACGCACAGCTGGCAGAGAATCCATTACCATAGCAACGGAACACAGCAGATTACATTGCAGCTTTCTTTAGCATTGATGCTAATGTTTAGCATCAGAACGCTGGGTCCAAACCGACGGGCACACTTTGGCAGGCCCCGGATAAATTTCTTCAGGAATTTTCTAGTATTACAATATTATTATAATATAATATTATCTTATAATATAATAATATCATATTATAATATTATCCTATAATATATTACAGGATAATATGTCTACCTATCTACCGATTGATAGGTAGACATATTACATCCTAATGTAATATTAGGATAATAATATTACATATTATCCTATGTAATATTAGAGGATAATATTATATTATCCTATAATATATAATATATATTATTATATTATCCTATAATATATATTATTATATTATCCTATAATATATATTATTATATTATCCTATAATATATATTATTATATTATCCTATAATATTACATATTAGAAGATAATATGTAATATTATCCTAATATTACCTAATATTTACCTATACTAATATTAGGTAAATTACCTAATATTACCTAATAATATTAGGTAATATTATTATCCTAATATTACATTAGGATGTAATATTAGATGTAATATGCCATTAGGATGACATTCTAATGGCATATTATATGCCATTAGGATGTAATATAGGTCTACCTGTTAGACCTATCTATTGATAGCTAGCTAACCTACGTAGTATCATTTTAATTTTAATAATAGAGAATATTACAGAAAATATCCATCCATCCATCCATCCATCAGGCACCGTAGCCTCCACAAACTCCACAGAGAACTTATGCTCAAAGTAGAATTAATAGACAAAATGACATACGATATCTGTCTGTCTGTCATTTGTGTTTTCAGAGAAACTGGAGCACCCAGAGAAAAGGTCTATCTAAAGTAGGATTACCTAATTTTACTACTCAAGAAACCTACCTACCCACCTCCCCTTTTTGTAGGGAAACCGGAGCACCCTGAGAAAACCTTTGTTTAAAGCAAGATTAGTTGATTTTATGAAGAGAGCAAATTACAGTATCTGTCACTTGTGTTTTCAGAGAAACTGGAGCACCCAGAGAAAACTTGTATTTAAAGAATATCTATCTATTTTTATCTAGCTATCCATCTATCTCAGGGCGGTGTAGGGCTTCCCAGGCTTCCCAGCTTAACTCTCCACTTGGCTCCTTGGTCTTCCAGGGCGAAAAGTCATCCCATTCATTGTGAGAAAAATAGTTATCATCTGTAAGGAAAATGGGTGGGAGTTTTACAGTTTCAGACTTCTGGTGGCAATCCTCAGGGACCTGCACAGCTTTGGAGTTCAGAGGGGGAAGTCTGACGGGTTTGGTATTGTTGACTTTCTGACGACTCAGTATACGTCTGGAACCTTTGCTCATTTTTGGTTCTTCGTCTTTGTCAGCAGAAGCCACTATTTTTCTTGCACAGGACCTGGAGTAAAGTTTCTCTGGTTGCACTGCTGGCAGAGTCTTCTGAATAGGCTGTTTGAATTTAGCAAGCTGGCTTATCTTACCAGTTACACCTCCACACGTGGTTTCCAATTCAAGCAAGAAAGTCATGTCTTTCTTTTCGATTTCGCGACGTTTCTTTTTCTCCTGCTGTTTATGTTCAATCTGGGAATCCCACATATCAGTCAGAGTCTTGATAGCTGCAGTTTTTTTCTCTTTCGCCACTTTTTCGCGCTTTTGCTCTTCAACCTCCCGATTTCTCCTTTCTTTCAATATGTTGTTCTCCATAAAATACCTTCTGTTTGCTTCTTCCGTCTTTATGTGTGACAGTTGGTCATAAACTATTTTTTTACGTATTTCATGACATCTGTCCTGATCAGAAATGTCGCAGGGGGTCTCATGGTCTCGAAAGCCCGATTTGTCCTGAACACGTCTTCCTTGCTCACGAACACTGTGATTCATTTCCCTCTGAATTATGGGTGGAAATATATTGTAGTCCATACGTTTTCTACTCTCGTCGTGTTTCAGTTTCTGCTGGGGCTCCTTCTTCTGCCTCCAGGCTCCAGTTTCCACAGCTCGATACCCAGGAAGAACCCCTTGTCTTTCATTCCTGTCCACTTCCCTCTTCTCTACCTGCTTGTCCTGAAAACGGGCTGCCAATTCGTCGGTCAGCTTTTGTGTTGCAGTTTTCTCCAGGAGAGGTGAGCAACGCATCATTTTTGATGGCGGAAAAGGACCATCCAAAGCTGTCATCCTGACAGGTAGAATTCTCCTCGGCAGCTGACAGTGATACATTCTAGTTGAAGACAGTAAAACTCGCTCTGTATGTTTTGGGTTTCTGCACCGATGACTCTAGAACAGGCGTAACTCTATTTAAGAGGCTTCAGAGCTGATGTCATAGAAGCTATGTCACAAAGCATGGGATCCTTGTGACATCATCAGTTAGACAGAAGTGTAACATTAGTTGCTATTGCTATGGTAACCAGGAGAAGCTCTGAAGTGATTCACTTTCTGGTGAAGGAGATATTTCAAACCATCAAAACATTTCCAAATAAATTCATTCATATTAAGACAAATGTAACTTTTTCCAACAATTTCGACGAGCTTCAGCCAATGTGGCTGTAATTGATATTGGCTCAACAATGTGCAAAACACAATCACCCAGTGTCCCATTAAATCTGCTTAACGGTGTTTTCCTCATCAAAAGACGTTTTTGACCAGGAAAAGTGTTTGATGAACTCAGGTTAAACTGTGGCCGTTTGTTATTCAGACATGCATTTACCCAGACTGCAGCCATTTCACTGTATACTGTAGGATTCTCTGCAAAGTGCAAGTCAGTTTCTGCTCTTTTCTTTGTCTCACATGAACCATTGATGGTTGATTAGAAATACAGCAAAAGAAGGAAGAAATTCTTAAAGTCGCATTGTTGAACGTTTTTTTAATCAGTTTTCTACGTGTTTGTTAAAACTGCCGCCGGGCCATGACAACGGTTATCAGCCGTCAGCGGTGTCGATGCTAACTAGCATTTATCACACAATCTGCTATCAGAAAGAAGCTGGAGAGCAGCAGAGAGGGAGGAGGGTGGGATGAGCAGACGCATGCGAGGGGGATTGACAGCGCTAAGACCCGCCTCTTAGTTCTGATTGGTTGTTTCCGGTTAGCACTGGGAGAAGACAGAATAGCCTGATCTTTGTTCATAGAGCACTGGAAAAAAAATGAAGAGACAATTTAAATTGATCAGATTGCCTGAGCAGTTGAACTACTGACAACATGTCTCTGGAACTTCAAGCAAAATCTTTGTATTTATTTGCAGAGAATGGAAAATGGTCAAAATAATGAAAAAGATGCAGCGCTTTCAGACCTCAAATATTGCAAAGAAAAAATATAAGTCTCTTCATTTTTTCCAGAGCTGTACCATACTGTCACGGCATAGTGACAGTGTCAACAAAATATAGAATGTTTTTCTTTCTTTCTTTCTTTTTTTTTGTTGTTTTGTTTTGACAAACGTTGCATCCTGCAGCCATAGCCGGCCTAAAACTTTTCAATGGAATACATTCCTTGAAATTTCCAAACGACTCAAAGCATCTCAGCAGCTTTGGTGTAAAACAGAATCACAGCATCACCAGCCTGTGGAGCAGCAGCAGCAGCCTCTGCTTCTTGACTCCTCCCTCCAGCCATGCTGGGCACAGCCCTGTTAACTCGGTCCAGTGAGGGTGGCTCTGCTGTCTTGCTGGTGCCGGTTGCTGTTTGTTGCTCCGAGTCCTTGTTGAGGATTCAGAGCACACACAGTGAAGTGGTATCTTTAGCCAATCTTCTCTACAGAGCCTCTCCTTCTGTCGTCAGCACAGCCCACTGTGACCGAGTGTTTACTCAGACGGAAGACTAGAGTTTCTCTCTGTATTATCGGAAGGTCTTGACCTTACTCTTCACAGTGCTTATGGCTTATTTTGTCATGTGGCGCAATTTCTGAAACTGAGTTACAAAACGCTGAGTTGGAACAGCCGGCACACTTTGAACTTTTGGAGTGTGTGTGTGTGGGTGGGGGTGGGTGTGTGTGTGCAGGCGTGTGCGCGTGTCACAACACATCTTAGAGTTTAAAGTAAATAAACACTCATGTAAATTTTACTCAATGGCTCAGGAATTGCAGTGGTGAAACAACAATACTTAATATTAGTATCTGAATGCCTTCAGAGTAGGAATGTTGCTACACTAAATCTAAATAAAGTGCTGATGTATGCCATCTAGGATATCAAAACTTTGGGAGTGACAAGAAAAAAAAGTTGCATACCGTAAACTTTTTTCATCTTCGGTTTTTCATGACCCAGTTCACCTTGTTTTTGAATTGTTTTACAGTTATTGGATGCATATCAAAGAAATATAAAAAGCTTTTAAAGGGCAGTATTATGGAAAATCAACTTTTTCAAACTTTACATCATGTTAACATGTTATTCCCTCATCAGAAACATGATGAGGGAATGACAGTTCCTTCAGACTAGTCAGCAGCAATTAGCAAACACCTGGTGGAATTGAGCATCAGCTGAGGTCATTATAAGAGCTACTTCTCACTGGAACGCTGGTAAAAATGTTATTAAAGGGTTAATGGAGGAGCCATGTTGTGATGACTTCCTGAAGGCGGAGCTTCAGAAAGAGCAGGAACATTTTAAAGAGACAGAGGCCCAATTTCAAGGCGTTAAATTACAAAGTCAAGGTGTTTTTAAATCATTTTTGATACATACAGCATTTTTATAATATCTAGAGCTAACTCAGTTACTTGGCTATACTATAAAATGGCCCTATGGCTGGAAAATACCTAACACTGCCCCTTTAAAAATGTGACTTTATGGAAAGTGAAACTGGCTGCTTGGCCTATTTTCCGAATATTTCAGCAGCTGATTATTGGATCATTCAGAAGCCCTCAGGGAGAATGGATGAACATTGTGAATTCCACAGCCCTGATCCCAATACGTGGGCACTAGTCAAACTGGGAGAACTGGCAAACCGAAATCAACACACTTACTTCAAGATTATACAAGACAACGTGTTGTCTTACAAAGTCAGCTTCATTTAGACCTCCATAACAACAGGATGTAAGATTGGAACCTGTAATTTAGTTTGAGTTTGTTTCGCCTTTTGCTAGGTTTTATTTTGGCGAAACATTTCACAGGAAGGCAGCGTTTGCTTTCATGTGCATTACAAGTGTATTGCAAGGTATTTAGAAGCCGCTTGACAGTAACAATCAGGTCTTAAAGGGGCAGTATTATGTGTTTTCCAACCACACAGTGGATCTTATCTTTGATGACTTTTATGTCTGCACCATCAAAAAAGTTCAAAGTTTCAGCCACTTTCTTTCCAAAGAGTTCAAAAGGTTCTCTCTGAATGCAGAGAGAGAGCGATGGATGGAGCAGGCGATGGATGGAGCAGGCGACAGCGGCCCAGAGTTGACAGACAGGCCCGGGAAGAGAACATGAAATATTTAGCAGCGGTAAATGGAAGAGGTGGCAGCAGGAGGCATCTTCCGTCAAGCCAGGAGTGCTGTGAATGTTTTTATTTGCATGCATTAATATTAACGTGTCATCGGTGTGCTTCATCACCGGAACATGAGTGTCTTTGACCCTCCTCGGCTCGCTCCACATCCTGGCCTTTTAACTCACTCAGACGGCGCTGGCTGTCTGGATTAATGACAGGAAGCGCTGTTCCAGAGTCCCGTAGACAGCATTGGGTCAGAAACCTGCAATCTTCAGAGACCCACCTTCATTCTTTTTATTAGACACTGACATGCTCTCATTCACTCGAGAGCATAGCTTTTATACAGTTTCACTCTCAGACTTTTTAAACGTCTGGTCTCACCGTATTTTTGTTGGACAACATGAAATGTAAAATGTGTGCGCTCTTCCTTACAGTTAATATCCCACCTTTGCTTATGTCTCAGTCCTAAATCAGTTTTGCACTCTATGAATTTGAATTTTTGCATGGATTTAAAAAAAAACAATAAAGTTCCTGCATGGCTATTGGTTTACATCTGTGGACTCCAGGACCTAAATGGAAAAGTTTTGTGCCAGAATAAAGTTCCAGAATGTAATTATGTTTCTGGATAGGATCAATTGGAATAGAGGTGTGGCCTCTTTGTAAAGTGCCCTAGGCATTTTACAAAGAAATAATTTAAATTCAGTTTATTTGCATAGAGGAAATTCACAACAAATGTGAACTGGTTGAATTGAATTTCCTGACCAAAACTATTAGAAAAAGTTCAGGTTACTTCCAGATGTAAAATAGTTAAGGTGGAGTTCCTCACTTCTTGTTTTGAGTATTCATTTCTAAGGAAAATAAAATGTATAGTTCCAGGTTTTCTGACCCGTTAATGGTCCAGATTCTAGTTGTGTTTTTACTGTCAGTTTGGGTTTTGAGTAGAAGTTGCATGTTAGCTACATTTCTACATCCGGATCCACCCAGAACAAATTTGTACAGATTTGAGACTAAATATAGTGGTTCAGCAACGCTCTTTATAAAAAAATTTAAAAAAGGTTCATAAAGATTAGGCCTTATGCACAATATTAATAATAACAAGCACACATGGTCAGTACAAAGCACAGACCTACTATCACACCTACGTTTGACCAGTTGAGGTTAGATGGAAATGAAGTGACGGGTGCGCACGGCGGTAAAGAACGGCGGTGCATGTCTTTCTTCTGCGGCCAAAGAGTCAAGTGAGATGCCACAAAGTGATTAATGCCATCAGACAGACGGGAATTACTGTCAGGACTGACAGACAAATGAAGTGAGTCAATGTTTGAGAAGACAAAGGTCATTTTCTGCTGCTATGTGTGACGAAGTGAGTTGGAGTCATTCCTCCCAGGAGAGGGAGAGCCGCCGGACGCCGGTGACGATGTGGAGGGACAGGTTTCTGAGTTTCCCCAGACGACAACACTTCCTCTGTTGTTCCTAGATTATTTTGTTGCATTTTAAGTTGCTTTGAAGGCGTCCGGACCTGTGGCAGCCAGATGTCACTGATCGTGACAGACCATGACACTCAGTCCAACAATCGATTTGCATGGTATCCTGATATAGATGTGGCATCTGGGCATCCATGGAAAAAGCTTCTCACAAAGTGAAGACATTTGATGTACTGTTGTTTGAAAATATTACGTAATCTGACAAGTAAGGTGACATTCTGAGCATGTCTGAAGATGGTCATCTTTACAACTTTTAACAGTTTTGGGAGGATGTTTTCCTTCCGGTTAACAATAATGTGCGACTTTGGGTTGATCTGTCACATAAACAACACTGAAGCTTGTGGCGGTTCATGGGCAAAATCCGAAAAAGTTGAAAGGACATGGATGTTTTTGTGAGGCTTCCTCTCAGAGCAAACGACGAGAAGCTTTTTCTCCTCTGAATAGACAGCAGTCACTGTTTTTAGATCAACTATATGCTTTATGTTATATTCATACACTGTAAATGTTGCTACACAACCAGAACCTGTCAGAGGGAAACTCAGGTGAATTAAATCTCTGAGAGACGTAAAGAAAACATAAGTTAAAAGATGCAAATCATTTATGGGTTTTCTGTAATCACTTCCAGGTCAGTGTTTACATTTACATCATGTTATAATGTTATTTCCTCATAACAAAAAAAAAAAAAAAAAAAAAACATGCCTGAAGTGTTGTCTTTACTCTGTTTGGGAAATCCTTTGATCTCCCATGGCAACCATCCAGCTGTGCAAAACGCCTGGTAGGACCTAGCTCCGCCTTCGAGGAACAACCCCTCCCCAGAGCTGCAGTTTTCAAGCTTCAGAACTTCCGCATGACAGAGCACTCATAAAATCCCTCATTCAGGTCCTTCAGACTAGCCAGCAGCAGTTAGCAAACATCTGGTAGAACTGGGCATCTGCTGAGCTCATTATTGGAGCTACTTTTCAATGAAATACTGGTAAGAAAGTTGCTAACGGGTTCATAGAGGAGCCATGTTGTGATGACTTCCTGAAGGCGGAGTTTCAGAAAGAGCAGGAGCTTCTTAAAAAGACAGAGACCCAATTTTCAGGCACCAAATTCAGGTCCTTCAGACTAACCAGTCTGATTGTCTGAGGGAGACAATAAGACAATAAGGAAGCTATTAGCAGAGCTGGATCTGGATCTCTTTTCCCTATTTTTTGTAGCTTGATATTGTTGGAGGCGTTTTATCTGGAGGCAATTCGAAAAAAAACAAAAAAAACCTCAAGTGATTTTAGATGTTTCTCTCTCTATATTGGTTTTCTTATAAGTCTGAATGTCCCCCTCTCTCTCTTTCTGTATGTGTGATATTAATGCTCCATCTGCCTCCCTGTCTGTCCATCTGTTCATCTGCCGTCCATCCAAACCATCACTCTGTTTATCCACCTGTCTTACCATCTGTCCAATTATTATACCTGGCCATCACTTGTACAGTTGTGCCGCTTTGATCACGCAGTAGCAATCAATGAGGCTGCCTCGTACTATTCGGTACATTTCCAGCCACCTTGTTTGCCCATACGGCTCATTAGCGCGTGTTATGGTGGCTGTTCTTTCTTTTATAGCCTACTATATTGGGATTCTGTAAAATCCTGTGTTTGGTGTTCGTCTTTTCTCAGCAATGAGATTGTCATAAGGAAAAACCATAGACAAAGAAAGTAACCCACTAAGAAGCTTGTTAAGACAAGAGTGGTCTTAACACTCTGAAACTGAACGTTTTGGAAATTTTTTTTTTTGTTTAATATCTGGAGCCAACAAAGCCTTAAAGGGACAGTTCTGTGTCAAAATGACTCCTTTTTTTAACTTTACGTGATGTTATGTTATTCCGTCATCAGAAACATACCTGGAGTGTCGCCTTGATTCTTTTATGTATTTTATATCAATAATAATAATAATAATAAGATTAAAAAAAAAAAAACTGAGTCTTCTTCCCACGGTAGCAACCTCCATACTGAAGAGACAGACGATCTTGAGTTAGAATCTGTGTGTGGGATCCTCCGGCTCACTCCCGCTGCCCAGGTGACATTGGTCTCCTAAAAATGCCACTGTGGGTCTGAATGTGTGTGTGCATGGCTGGTAGCGTGTACCCAACCTCTCACTGGTACCAGCCCCTCAAAGTTCTCCCAAAAAAATACACATAGATGAACTAAATGGATGACTTTGAGGAAAAACACCTATAAAGAATATTCACTGATTCCCACTGGTGATTGCTGTCTCTTCTTTTTTTTTAAATGGAGTAATTTGACTACCTGCTATTAGACATGAGGAGTAAAGGCTGGTTTGACTCAGTAAGAGGTGTTTCCAGCTCTATCTGGAAGAGTTTTAATCCCCTGAAGATGCGTCGCCGAAGCTCGTTAAAATCAGTCGAAGGCTCACGCTGCATACATGAAAGGTTTACAGCAAACACAAGCTGGGAGGAGAAAGAATATTCCCCCCCGCCACCCAAGTCACAGACGATATCCAAAATGCAAATCTGAGGGAGTTTTGTGACTGTAAAGGAAAGAAAATCCTTATTAACATACTTAGACATCACCAGTAGGTTTAAGGACCATGTGGACATTTTGTAGACAGATGGTGAAAGGCTTCAGCTTAGGAGAGACAAACACTCAGACAGAGGATGTGTTGGCATATTTTCATCAAGCTCAACATCGCAAAATGGTACCATTCCCTTTCATGTTTGGCTTTAAATTAGTGCTGACAAAAAAAGCGAGAGGACCGCAGAGACGAGTCAAAGCAGTTCGGCGCAGAGCTTCCTGTCTCGGGCTCAGCTGCGCGTTTTTGTGCCACATCTTGATTTGCAACACTTAGTCATTTGCAGAAATGCAGAAAGTCCATCTGAAGTGCAATTTCAACAACAAATACGCCGTCCTCTGCCAGCAGAGGAGCAGCACGTGTGCCGGTGCTCACAGGCTTTTTGTGCGACACGCCGTTGCTGTCGAGCCTGCGCCGAGGAACGAACAGACAAATGTTCTAACCTTGAAGGCCTGGTGGATTGGAAAAACGTTGCTCGTATGTTTGCTATCTTCCGCTTGTGGTTCTTAACAAGGCACCGTCCTGAAGGAGATTCTGACAGCATGACAACGCTGAGTAAAAAACACCAACAAAAAAAAAACCACCATGGTTTTCTGCCAGGAGGCAATCAAAACAAAGATTCAGAAATGGGAAGATTTTGATTACTCGCTCGAAATAGTTTTACTTTAAAACACAAGAGGTAAGGTGGGTGGCAAGGAAGAAAAGAGTTTTTAATTGGCTACATAACACCGAGTCTGTCAACGTGTCAACGACATTTGACATGAAGCTTTTTCGAAAAGAGTTTTTTCAAGTCACAACCTTTTATTTTGAAAACGTACAGCTCTGATTGCACATCCTCTATCTTTGGCTGGTTTCCACTAGCACTGACGCTTTACGTTGATGTTATTGTTATACATGCACATTGCTTGTGCATATATGGCTTGTTGCTATGGTTTCTACGTTCTCTATTTTTTTCTCACAGACTGCTATGGAGGTATTTTTGCATTCTTTCTCTGTTTAAGGACAGGGAAAAAAAAAGAAAAGAAAATATTTTGTCACAAAAGACCCTAGCAGTCATGTGCAAACTAAAGTAGAGCCATCCATCAGTGTATTGTAACACTGTTTAAAGATTACGGACGACAAGCTGCAGTGAGGATCTGTTAACCAGCTGACTGCAGGCTGCGCTTACCCTGACTGACTAGCTAGATAATCAACTTTTTAAAGAGTTGGCAAAATAATTACGTAATTCTGCAGAACCGTTCATTTTCATTTTGACTCAAAATGGTGGCCACCATTCAGCTGTGCAAAACACCTGGGTGGACATAGCTCCGCCTCTGAGTCACAGCTCCTCCTTGGTGCTGCAGTTTCCAAGATTCCACCTCCAGAGCATCACTGCTCCTGCAGCCAACCGACTCAGCTCCTACAAACTAGCTAGCAGCAATTAGCAAACACGTGGTGGAACTGCACATCTGCTAAGTTCATTGCACAATCTACGTCTTAGTCCAGAGCTGGTAAAAATGTTGTTAAAGGGTTAATAGAGGAGCCATGTTGTGATGACTTCCTGAAGGCGGAGTATCAGAAAGTGCAGGAGTTTCTTAAAAAAACAGACCCCCAATTTCAAAGCATTAAAATACAGAGTGAAGTTCATTTTAAGTCATATTTGATAAAGCGTCTCTATACCAACTGAATCTAACAGTTGCTCAATTGTGCAATAAGAGTTTCAGAAAGAGTGCGAGTTTCTTAAAGACACAGAAGCCCAATTTCGAGGCGTTAAATTATGGAGTCAAATTTCTTTTATGTCATGTTTGATATATGCAACATTTCTGTAACTGAAGTTAGCATAGCTACTCGACTGTGCAACAAAATGGCAAACACGTAACATTTGGTGTCATTGCCCTAATGGCAAATTTTTACCCAAGGTGATCATACATCTCGGCTGCCCATGACATCATTTTCCTATAGATCAATATTATCTTTAAAAATGCATGTGTGTGGGCCGACTTTCACAGCGCATGTGTGAACACACACCTTTCATGGTAACAATCCAATCAATAGACATGGCTCTGCTTTCTGATTGGCTTAAAATACACCCTGCAGCATGGTGTAATCACCTGTGTAAATGGCACATTATGTAGCACATGCCCGTCTGACTCAGTGAGCAAGCAGTTCAGCTGTAAGCCAGCCACTGTGCAACACACACACTGCACACACACACCGCTTCATCAATTAGCTAAGCCAGGGAAGGGGCACCTCCGACAAGCCGCCTTTCTCCTTTCCCCCTGCAAACGCTGGAAACCTCAGGTGGCTACGAGGATTTGGCCGATCGCTGGGCCGGAGTAATGAACAGACTTTATGGACACCTGATGATCCGCTAGATCAATACGTCGTTGGACACAGAGAGAGTCAATGCGGCAACACATTCACTCGCTAAATATTTGAAAACACCCCAGGTCACACAAGCATACACCAGAGTATTACAAAACCAGGAACTCGTACAATCATCCGTCAACTCTGACTGAGAAAGGTAAATTATTAAGATTGTAGAAAAATATTTGTCTCTCTGGTATAACGTGAGCCAGACCCGAATGAAGACTGAAGATTTTAACCATTTATCGCCTCTGCAACAACGTGAAGATCAAGAAAGAAGCAACTAACGTTTACACATGACTTTTTTTGTAACTTCAAGTTGCGCAGTGTGAGGTGGTGTAGTCAAAGGGTGAACAGAAAACAGCATCAGCAGCCAGTTCCAGGTTACTTCTTTCTTTCTTTCTTCCTTTTAAGTTCCGTCTATAAGTTGTTGTGAAGTGCTGGCAGCATGGTTTTGAATTGTGCAGCGTTTTGTTAGGGTTTATGGAGACAAATAAGAATTGTTGAACTTTGCGGTGCGATGGTTGGACTACGACAACTTTTGTGGCGTCGCAATCGCGTCGTCACGGCTTTGGAGCGAACGGTAGGAATGGTGCAGAGAAAAAGAGTGTGGATTCCTCAGATAATTGTAAAAATATTCTATAGAGTCCTCGATTACTAAAATATTCTTTTATAACAGCCCTAAACTTAACCACTTTGTTAGACATAATTTTGTGGTCTGGGGTCAGTAGATGCAGAGGGGTTACGGTGCACAGAGTTCTGCAAAGTTAGCGACTACAGATCTCCACAGTTCATGAGATTTTCAGATCAGCTCAAGAACGTTGCATACCGAGCTTCATATCACGGGTTTCTAAGGAACATGAACGTACCTCTCTATTTAGTGGTGTGGTGCTGGTTCCTGGATTTGGGTTTCTTCGTTTCTGTCCCAGTGACATGAACTCCTCATGCTACAGCCTTTTCAATAAAAATGGGACGTCATTAGAGGAGTGAGAAGGTCAACTGCCTCATATGTTTGGCAGTAGAGGTTATGTGTGATGGTGTCACAAGCAGTGTTAATTCATTTTGGTAAGGGGCTAATTGGGAACTCAAAGCCATTATGTGAACCAGTATCTGCAGCATGACACCGCAGGGACCCGATGTTCAGAAACTGAGGTGGAATAAAAACAAAACCCATTGCAGGGAGAGAAAAATGACGGGCAGATATTATTAGCTATAGAGTTGAGAATAATAGTAAGAGAAAATTAATAGAGGGCTCCCCTGCAGAGGTGAAATGAATGTTCTACGCCGCAACGGGGAGGATGGGGTGACATCTTAATGAAACAGAGCCGGTACATGAAACCCGATGCTCATTTTCAGCCCCGGTTCTGCTGGAACGGACGGCGAGACCGGGGACGGCGGGCAGCAGGACTCATCACTGACTTCGCTGGGAGCAGAGATGATAATCGACATGTTGCATCACGACCAACCGCACAAAGACGCTCGGGTTATAAAAAGGCTCCAGACAGCAGGGGCCCCGCGTCACCTACAGGTTACAGGAGAAACTGGAGCGGTACACGGCCCATGCTCCCAACTGTGTTGTCACGCAGAGATAATGCAACCCTGACATTTTCACAAAAAAAAAAAAAGAGAACACTAACCTACTGGAGATATTGAAAACTTGCTATGGTTACCAAAATAAATAAATAAATAAATGTGATGGTTATTACCAAAGCCAGGAGCATCTCTGAGCTTTTGAACAGAGGAAGAGCTCATTAGATTCAGCTGGAACACAAAGGCAGCTCCTGGATTCAACTCCTGGAGCGTATGTGGCATCTTTAGCAGAGGTTTTTTTTCCCCCCCTCTTCTTTCCAGGCAGATGTTGTATTTTTCTCAACCTAATATAGACATGATGAGACTTCAATGAAAGGGCTAGCACAGGCCAGCGCATTCAGCTAGCACACATATTAGCTCCTACAACTCTATAAGCCAACAGAAAATCAGTTTTTCAATTGACTTGTTTTTCAGGTGTTCCAGGGTTCTGGTCTCCTTCAGATGTAAGTTTTTTAAATTAGATGACCTCATATTTTTCCTTCAGCTGACCAGCTCCTGCATCCTTAAATCTGGAAACCTCTTTGGTTTGTAGTATCTATCCAGGTGCTTAATCTAAATTGTGCATTCAGTTTGTGCCGTAAAGTCATATCCTCTATTCTAATTTCCATTCAGTTCAGTTTTAGACTAACCTGTCCAAAGAACGTTATCCCAGAAGTCCTGGTTTGTTTTAAGTTATTTTTGGCAAACTTCAGTCTGGCCTTTGTCTTTCTCCTCGAGAAAAACTATTTCTTCCTCGCAGACGTCCACCGGAAGTCGGCATAAGTTTAATGAAGTGTTTTCTAACTGCTTCTCAAATGTCTGTAGATAATTTGTTGCCCCCAGTTAACTGATTTGTGGGACATCAAGGCTGCCTAAAGTGGCGGTCAGTGTCTCGGTGGTCAGCGGTCAGGTCCTGACGAAAGCACCTTCAGACTGTGTAGCAAAATCAAAATCCCTCTTTAAAAAGCACGAGATGTCCCTTTAATTCCTTATAGAGAAACCCAGCCAGGGTAATTAATTGCCAAGTGTCAACAGTCAACAGCATATTAATGAGCCTGGAAGACAGGAGTGGAAGCTTATTGGCTCCCAGTGCCAGGAGAGCGCTGTGCTCTCAGCACAGAGCCTCTTAGAGAAGGCTCCATCTTGCCAATATTAATCTAGCTTCGAGTTTAATTGACTTTGAACTGATTAAACACAAATACACACAGGTTTCCCTAAACGTCCACCAGAAAGGGAAATGACACTGATGATGTTTTTAGGCTGTCTTGTTGTTTTTAATCTTAATTTGCCATGTCAAAAGAAAAACAATCCCTGCCACAGGGGCTGCGTGATCGGAATTGGTTCGCTCAGATTGTTTGGCGATTGACAATATATTTGTGTATTAGAAGGAGTTTTGTCAGTATTATTTTATAGTAAAGGCAAGTTAGTGACCTGAGTCCGTTTGAGTGTCAAACTGCATATTATGATAGGGTCCAAAATACAAAGCAGTAACAAAATGATTGCAGGTTTCTTTTTGTTTGTTTGTTTGTTTTTGGTCACACAAACACTTAAAAATCATCCATCTAATCTGAAGAGGTCACCTGTTCAACACAGCGACACACAGAACAAATCACTATGCACGCACACTTTTAGCTAAAGACAACATTGGCCATGTTCACGCTGCAGCCTGAAGGTCCCCAAATCCAGGGCAGGTTCTGTTTCCTCAATTTGATCAGAACCAACACAGATCAGCAACAAGCTCTGAACTCATCCAGAGAGAGGAGACCATGAAGGGAGAGAGGTGGAGACATTTACACTTCCACTTATATTTAACAGAAGTATAATATTTGGAGCTTTTGTTCATTTTCCTCCCTTCTTTTCTCCGTTTAGAGCAGCAGTTGCGTTTGTGCTCTCTGGACACACACATACGCGCGCACACACACACTCACAACAGGCAGAACCATGAAACTGGCACCGTGTCATTCTGTTAATTGTGTTTTATGACTCCAATTATAATTTGACACGTAACTGGATTGGGCAGAATTTCCATAGTCGGACTCTTTTTTTTTTTTTTTTTTTTGCAAAAATACAAACGATGACATAAGTACCAGAAGGGGAGTTGTAATGTAGTTATGTAACTACTACATTATGTGTTTGTTTACCTTGTGCAGCCAGGGGAATCATTATTCATGAACAGAATGAATATTGCTTTTATTAATATTAGTTATAGTAGGCAATGAAACCCATTCCAATTAGAAGTAAAGTTTATGTTGGGTTTTCCTAACAGTTCCTGTGTCTGGTTCTGTTTAATGTTCTGTTTGGCTCTTCAAAGGACAAGGAAGATTTGCAGAATTCTGCACAATGTTCACAACAGGTCTATAACGCAGATTTTCAGCACTTTTGCGGTTTTCTGGAAATTAGTTCTCAGATTAATAATGATTAGGAACTGAATGCTGGTCAAACGTATTCTGATTCCTACTGAGTGGGTTTCTTATGCAGTCTTGGAAAGTATGGAATTTAATTTCAGTGTTTTCTAAGACACTGAGGGATGATTGTGTTTCAAGATTTATTGTGCTGCCCATTTTCTACTGTGTCCTTTCTTCTGTTTTCATCAGAAAACATTCAGGAATTCAGATTTCATCAAGTGGTTCTGATAATTCTCGTCCTAACCGTAACAACTAAATGCCCACTCCTGGCAAGAAGGCTAGAAAAAATGTTTCCAGCATCGTTTTCAGTTTATCGTCAAACACAGTTCTTATACGGAAATCGCAAAACCTGGCAGGTTCGGCTTAACATAAAGTAAAACAAGATTCACTGTTGTTGCTGCTGGCTAATATTTCAATGCAAGAACTTCTGTTGGGTTCAGCGAAGAAGTAAAATGACAGATTTCACTTCCTGCACATGAATTCATGCTATTTATTTTGTCAGTGGAGAACTTCCCTGAAACTGCCTGAACTTCACCTCCATGCCTCAGGCCTTCGAACCACCAACCAGGTACTTCTCCTTCACTTTGAATTAGTGATCCACCGATCCGATACCAATATATGGATCGGTCCCGATACTGAAAAAAATGTTATCATAATATTAGTGACAATGTTCGAAATCCATCAGGGCCGATCTATTAAGTCTATGCTTTGTGCTCTGAGCGACATCAGGCCTTATTGCTTATTTTACATTGTATTTAGAATTTATAATTGCGCTTTCTGATTGATTTGAAAGAATGTTTGATACAGTTTATTTTTTCACATAGTCATCCTGTTGTTTTTATCAGTTTCTCTATTGTTTATTTTACACTGGCTGTTCTACTCTTAACTGCACCAACTGAACAGATTAAAGTTGTTTGCAGGTACCAAGCCTGTGAAGGTATTTAAGTGTGCTAAATTGATGCAAAGTTCTAAAATAAATTTGTAATTCAGTACATTTATGTCCGTGTTGTTTTTCTTTAAATGCTTCTAATCAATTCAGGACAGTTTTTCAGTATCATATTGGTATTGACTGATACTAAATTTCAGATATCGGTATCGGTATCGGAAGTGAAAAAAGTCAATCGTGCATCCCTGCTCTGAGTCAAAGTACTACCGTCAACAAACAGCCAATGAAAACATGAACTTCAGCACTGAGCATCAGGAAAGTTATTAAATGTCTTCCAGCACATGCTGACCAAAAGTTGCTTGTGGTGAATCATGTACAGCCCTCCAACATACACACTCACACTAAATATTGCATGGCACAGGAAGAAAAGAACTTTCATCTGTCACCTTTCTGTCTCTGTGAGCAAAGGGACCGGTGTGTGTGTGTGTGTGTTGTAGGGGTGTGTAGGGGTGTGTATGCATGTGTATGTGTGCGTGGGTGTAGGTGTTTTAAAGAATGAACTGGTTCTGTGTGTTTTTGCTTGAAAGAGAATAAATGAAAAGCATAAGAAATTATTTAATTTGTTATTGTTGGAGCAACGCTTTTAATAAAATATCCCTTCAAAGAAGACGAAGAAATACATCATTAACCACCTATCAAAGCATGAATGATGAATCACTCAACATTTATGTTTCAGACTCAGGAAGATGAGCCTTTTCCTCTGCTTCCATCCAGATCTTTGGGATTATTCCGGAGCATTTAAAGAAGGTGGCCCGACTTTATCCAAATCAGACATCTTCGAATTATGTAACCTTTAAGGCATAAATGAGCTGGCGCTGACCTAGTCAAAGTCCAGATACAATTCTGATTGAGATGCACCGGAGTGACTTTTAATGGACTGTTCATGCTGGAAAGCAGTCCAGTGAGGCTGAATTGAATCAATTCTGCAAAGAAGAGTAGAGCCACGAATCCTTCCCAGTGAGGTAAAAAGTCCCACAGAAACAGAAAAACAGGTGAAATCTGAGGACAAATACTTATTACAGAACTATAGATGTCACAGTGAAATATTCATTGTTCCATACATGGAAGTGCTGCTTACACTTCAGTCCAACATGTTCTGTGTGAAAAAAAGTCTTCTTGTTTCTGAATGCACTTAAAGGGGCAGGATTATGCTTTCTAGAACCATTGTGCCATTTTATAGCACAGTGAAGGAACTGTTAGTTTAAGTTGTTATAGAAATATTTTATACATCAAATATGACTTTAAAAACATTTGATTTTGAAATCAAAATTGGAACTCTGTCTTCTTAAGAAACTCCTGCTCTTTCTGAAGCTCCGCCTCCAGGATGTCATGCCAACATGGCTCCTCAGTTAACCCTTTCACAACATTTTTACCAGCTTTATCCTGAGAAGTAGCTCCTGTAATGAGCTCAGCAGATGTGTGGTTCCACCTGATGTTTGCTAATTGCTGCTGGCTAGTCTGAAGGAGCCGAATGGGGGAGGGGTGCTCTGCAAGGCGGAAGCTTGGAAACTGCAACTCTGAGGAGGAGCTTTGTCCTTGAAGGCGGTGCTAGGTCCAACCAAGTGTTTTGTACATGTGAATGGTTGCTACGGGAGAGTACAGGATTTGTCAAATGTGTGTTTTGGTTTTTTTTTATGAGGGAATATCATTATAATATGATGTAAAGCTCAATAAGGTGGATTTGACATGTTACTGCCCCTTTAACTCTAGATCTCTGAACACAGAGTAAGTCTGAAACACCATGACAACCGTTCTGCTGATACTTTCACATGTGTCACGGACTCATCCAACAGTCTGGATATAAATATTTTCTTCCGCTGCTATGATACCGACTTTTTTTTTTTTTCTTACTATCTCCCAGTCTTGTGACTAGAATCTCAGGCTGGCAGCCATGTTTTGTTTTGATTGTGAGGAGACCGTGTGGAAACAGGTGGTCCGGTCTGCTTAGTTTGAAGCCGTTTGGAATCAAACGGCTTCAAACGTCTTCATGGTTCGTCACCAAAATAGATTCACACAGCCGCCGTATAATTGTCTCCTCTGAGCTTGCAGGGGCCCCCAGAGGAATGATTTGTGCAGCAGTTTTGATTGTCGCTGGCTGTGTTCACAGGCCCGCCGACATATTTCACCTGCTGTCGTTAGCTTGCTCCCCGCTCTCTGTTCTGGGATGGTGCGTTGCAGATTGCTGTGGGTGGATGGTGTCGGATGGAGTGAGAGGAAAGCAGCGTCGCACAGGAGCGCTTCGGCTTGTGTGTGCATGTGTTGTTGGTGCGGACTGGAATGTTGATGATCTGCTTTCTGAGCGAGCGCGAATCGATGATGTGGCGGGAGGAGAAGAGAACGTCAAAAGAACGCAGAAACAAGGCGGAAGATAGTTCCCACGACGACCCCTCTTATTCAATATGTATATGCTCCCACTAGCTCAGGTTATAACAGGAAACAATATTAGCTACCATAACTACGCAGATGATACTCAGCTCTACATTACGATGTCACCAGGTGACTCTGAACCCATCCAATCTCTGAACAGATGCTTAGAACAGATAAATGTGTGGATGTGCCAAAACTTTCTCCAGCTGAACAGAAACAAAACTGAAGTTATTATTTTTGGCCCTAAAGAGGAACAATCTAGAGTCAATGCACAGCTTCAGTTATAACAACTACAAACTAGCGATCAGGCCCGAAACCTGCAAGTAATGAACTCTGAACTCTGACCTGAACCTTTAGAGCCACATGAAGACAGTCACAAAGTCATTACAGGGTTTTCTTCCCTGACAGTGGGCTTCATAAGCCTAATAAGCAATGATTTGACTTGTACTAGACCAGATTTAAACTTTACTGATGACACAGTGTCTATTTTTTGTTGTTGTTGTTTTTGCTCGCGTTTGGTCCAGGTGCAGCGCTGCATCCTGCATGCTGACTCGCGGGCGGCGCGTATTGACCACAGGATTGCTTGCCGTCTTTTGTCACCCGGGACTCAAATATTGGCATGTTAAGAATAATTAAAGTTGCCCCACATGAGGCAACAATACAGTCAATACACCCCGAGGCTTTACTTGAATCGAGTTGGTCAATTTCATGGATTTATTCCAGTCATTACTGAAAAACGCAAGTCTGTACCTGAAGGGAGACTGTCGTGAAAAAAAGAAAGTTGTAAACAGAAACCATGGACGTTCGCTGCATGTTTTCCTTCTTCCGCCTGACCCACTTTCCTTTCATAGCACTGTCAAATAAAGGCCAAGACACCTTAATGAAAAAACAGTAGCTGTGTTCCCAGTAACACACCATCAAGGGGCTGGCCTTTACCACTAACCGTTTTCTCAATGCTAGTCTCTACAAAGCATGTCATATTTTCATCTTAGGACACCATAACATGTTATCTAGTTGAGAAATATGAAACAGTGAGCAGAACAAGCTAAGTCATCAGTGAGCTGTAATGATTAGCCTTCAATGTTTAGATGCTGTTCCCGCAGCGAAGGCAAGTTGAAAATCTCATTTTCTTTTGTTTCATCCTCCCTGTGAAAACACTTGTGAGCATATTTTAGTGGGTGTGTGTGTGTGTGTGTGTGTTTGACGGTGTATGTGCATCCTCGCACGCGTGTGTCCCTGTGTTTGGGTGTAAGCGAGTCAGGGTAATGGGTTCTTACATCATTTCCATTTTAGCCCCTCGTCTTTCATGGCCGCCCCCGGCTGAGGCCGAGGGGGATCAGGGCTCTGCGTGTCACACAGACTAAGAGCTGCCTGTCAACACAGCAATACGCTTCACTTCCTCAAGGGCCTCCTGTTGGCTCAGGGTCACTGTTCAGATCCAGCAGGAGGCTTTGAACAGTGAAAAAGGGCTCCCGGTTTGAGTTGTGACCAATGATCACTGTGCTGCGTTGGAGCGGCTTTAGGAAAACGATGTGCCCACCTTAGATCACGCAAAAACTTCCAGACCTTTGTGTTTTCCTGCATGCATGTGTGTGTGCGTGTGTGTGTGTGTGAACACAGCAGGTTTCCTCATTGATTTTTTTTTTTTTCCAGACTGAGGTAACTGTCATAATGCAGTGATGATGAAAGACCAAGGAAATGCGGCGTAGCACTTGAGAACCACCTCCTGTCCATCCTCCCTTACAGTTGCACTCACAAAACTCTCCGCATCTTCCTCAACATTTCAAAGGCATCAAAGAGGACATTCTAGGATTTCTGAGGAGGCGTTTTTCTGCTCTAGTGTGTTTTTATGTTGAAAACTTCAAGATCTCCAAAACCCGTCATAGCAGGGATTATTCCCTAGAAGAGAAAGTTGCGATTTTTGTCTCTTCTAGTCAGGAATCGGTTGCTGTGTTTTAAGTCAGTAGTTCCTTAACGTTGATGAAAAGGTTTAGTTCCACTGTCAGATTATTTCACCGATAAAAGACATTTTTGCCATGTTATAAGTGAAATAATCTACCATTGAAACTAATACTTTTTCATCAACATTAGGGAATTATTGATTTAACACAAGCGCTTTAAAACAGGGCATTACAGGGATGAATCGGTTTGAACAGAACCATTTGTGCTTTTGTTATCGATGAAGAAAAACCAGCAGCTCCAGCAGGTTTCCCCGGCTGCCGTTTCATTTAATCCTTTGTAGCCACATCAATCCGTTTCTTATATATTCTGCTCTTGTGGAGTCCAATCTGTCCCCTGGTAGAAGGTTTTTTAGCTTGCAGCTTGGTAGGGGTGAAGAAACAATCTGCTTCTCAGCCTCACAGAAAGGTAAAAGATTACACTTCAGGTGTGAAGGGCCGCCCTGCTTTCTTCCTGCCTCGTCTAACTTTCCTCATCAAATATAACAAACTTCTTCTGAGCTTTCCTTTCAAGCAGAAGCAAGTAAACAAAAGAGTCCAGAAAGTGTCTGAAAAAAAAAAAAAAAAAAACACTTCAGAAAAAAAAAATTACTGCCATAAGAATCCCTTATATTGAATGAAGCATCTTCAGATGGTGTTGATTAATGATGCTCTCCTGCTCTCTGGACGGTGTGTGAGCGTCATCGTGCTGATAGATGTCTAAAATCTCTGAAAGCAGCGTGAGATTAAACAGAACATTGTGTGTTCAATGGAAGACAGAAAGGAAAGAGTCGCTATCAGAGTTTGGCCCAAAAGCTGATACCCGTTATACCAGACTGGACTGCAAAAGTGTTAACAAAAAAAAAAGACAGAAAGAAAGAAATGACCACACTGTTCAATGTTGATTTATTTTTCTACAAACTTATTGAGAAAAATGTTTTTATCACTTGTGAAATGCTTGATACTGGACTCGAATATGACTTCCAAACATTTGACAATAGAATCTATTAAAAAAAAAAATTAATAACACTCAAGCAGCAAAAACCTTGAGAAAAACATTTCTGTTGGTTTGAACATTTTTTTAGTCACGACTTTCAACCATGAGAAGCAGCTGAACTCATCTGAACCGCTTCAGAAAAACAACAATGGGTCGGTACCGAAGCGGTCCCAAAAGTCCCAGCTTCCTGCAGCGATCGTCTCTGACGGTGACGATCGGAGAGTTCTTGTTTCCTTTCCACCGTCTGCTTTGTTGCTTTCCTCTGCTCTGCAGCTGGTATGGATTTTAGCTTTGCCAGCTGTAGCTGAGTGAAGGATTTATCCAAACATGGAGTCAACCCACAGCTGCAGACATGAACCCGCCTCTCTACGGACACCAAAAACCCACATAGCACGCCGCCGGGGCTATGAATGCAGGTCCTTCAGTACTCCAATTAAGGTGCATGCTTATCTCCGCTGCATCGTTTATTTTTTCCTTGCCTAAATGAATAAGAAATCGTCTCAGTTTGGGCAAGTTGCTGGAAAAGGTCTGGAGCAGAATGGCTCGGCCAGCCAGCTGTGAGGCGATGGCTCCTGCTCAGGGACCAATTTAACTTTAAGACTGAGGAGTTAGCATTTTTCTTTTCCTTAACACCCACTGCTGACCGACTGTCTCCAGTCAGCCAGCCGTCTCCCACCTGGTTCTGAAAACAATATGTAGCTCTAAGTGTTGTGCTGGGCGGACTGTGCTCTCAATCTAAACTCTTAACTGCTGACCAAGGATTTATTTCCCATCCAATTAAAGGGGACTCGCATCACAACCTCCTTCAGGAAATTAGGAAACTTTCTGCGGAGTAAATTAGGCTCTGCTGCAGATAGGAGGATCCATTAGGCACAAAGATGAACCAAAGTTAGACTGAACCCCTACACCATGTCATGAAGCTGTCCACCAGCTCTGTGTCCTCAGTCCTTTGTTTATCTCTGACACTAAAACCCCACTGCAGTCATCAGAGTATTTCTCTGACTTGATCTGACAAGTGGAAAATGATCTCGATGGTGGAGCATTGGTAATGAAGAATAATAAGCGTGTTTACCTCCTGACACTTTTCTTATTTTGCTTTTCTGTTTCACATCATCAAACAAACTTTAGCGAAAGCCGGAGATGACCTGAGTAAACACGACACTGCAAAACATTTGAAGTTGGTTCGACTTGAAAATGAAAGTCCATGCAACTTCATGAACTTCAATTTCTGGGTTGAAACCAGAACAATTTTCCTATTGACTTAAATTGCATTGATTCTACTTTTCCTTTAGAACCATTTAAATTTTTGCTTCATGTTGCAGAAACAAAACTTTTGGTCTGACAATGAATTTCATTAAGCATCTCAATGAATTCAGCTCAAACATTTAGAGTTTGATCAAAGTTTACAAAATGGCAGTCGCGAATCATTGAAAACATTTCCCTTAATAATGCACAATAGTCACATCATATCATATCTCACACTTTTGTCTCACTCACGGTGCCACACAGGATACGAGAACATGCCGCTAAGCACTCTGGGAAATAGTTCCCACTCCTGTCTTTTTTAAAGTCCTAACCTAAAAACGTTGGTTTATTTAACTCTTGGAGGTTTGACAACATTAATAAAAAAGTTAATAACTTTCCACTGTAAGTTTATCTTTCACAAATTCACACATTTAGGCTCAAAACATAAAACTTTCTAAAAGTCGCAGTTGCAGTGTGTAACTTAAACAAGAAAGAGTCAAAATCTCACGTAGATAAGTTTGTTCACGCAATAAGTCATTAAAAATCACGTCAGCTACTCCCTCTCATCTTTATGTGTTTTCTACTCTTTGTCTGTGTCTTTTTAAGAAAGACAAATTCATTTCTGGCATTTCACACTTCATAAAAAGTCAAGTACAAGTAGATTGGTCCGTCTGTCCAGCTGCAGCATGTTTATGTACAATGCCTAAAAAATATATATTCAATCCCCCTGATGTTTTATGCTTCTTACTGCTTTCACAAATCAATCATGACAGACAAAATGCTTATCATAAGGCCGGGCTGGTTTGGATAGTTTTCTATGCCTTGGAAATTCAAAAATCACGAATTAACGACTGCATTTTATGTTTCCTCCAGTTTTCTTTGTGTGGCAAGAAACTGTTGCCGTTGATCTGAAACATCAAAGTTTGCGGGAAAATCTAAAATAAAGCAAAAGCAAAAGAAATCTGTACGTTTTTCACGGCCGTGTTTGAGCCGAGGTAAACAGTCTGGAAGCGTGAACGTGGCGAAGTCCTGGTGATGCGCTCGACCCGTCCCACGCACACGCAGCAGCTCAACCTGCTTCATGTGTCAACTCTTAAGACTTTGGAGGCTGATGTCTCCTGTGATTCAAGCCGTCCTGACCGGACCTGGAGAAACGTTCTATTTCTGGTTTTTCCCTTTTTGAAAGATCAACTGAATGAGCATTAATGTACCTCACAGTCTGTGGTGTCTCTAGCTTTAGTCCATAACTGTTTTACTTCCTGATCACATCTACAGATTGCGACTGGAGCTTGGTTGCTGGGGGACGACTTAGTGGTAACCAACATGGTTGTACTCAGCAAACACAACCGACTGATAATGGTGCTGAATAATCAGGAGAAGTCCAGGAATGAGGGCTCAGCAGGCAGGAGAGCACCTGCTGCCAGCTGTCCAAGAGCAGCAGAGGCGGCAGGACGGTAATGAGAGCGGGTCGGGTCGGAAACGGAGACGGTGACAGACAAAGAAACACATTTCTGAAGGTGACTCACAGAATGAGTAAAGGCTGTGAGCGAAAAGTCGAAGTGAGAAGGGAGAGAAGGACAGGAAAGATGAGAGCAATGCAAAGGACAAAGTGACCGAGTGAATCTCTGGGTAACTTTATTCTGGGATTCAACACAGTGTTGTCACAGTCCTGTTGAGTGAAGAGAATGTCTATTTTTCTTCAGTTCCTCTGTGATTCTATTGTGTCTGGTTCATTTCTTTCCAACTCTAGTTTTTTGCGATGTCTACTTATTTTCGTGAGATTGATTTGCTAGTCCCCAGTGTGCTCTACCTCGACCCCCTCCCCCCTCTCTCGCCACACCGCAACCCATTAGCTCATCAACCCAACTCTTTTGTTCAGCATTCAGCCTCATTCTCAGTCACTCCTTGTTGGGTCCTCTTGTGGAATCCTGTTAAATCCAGTTATTTCCTGTGACTTCCTTGTTCTTCCTGCTGGCTTTTTGGTTCCTGGTTGATGTTCTTCTCTGGCTCCCTGGATTCCCTTTGAATTTGTACATTTTTTACTCAGCCTGCTGCATTTGGTTCCTCATCACCAACACTCATCATAACTGAGAATATGATATGAATATGTTGATAACAAACATTTGGAAGGTGCACTCAGATACACACCCTCTAAGTGTTTATCTTCCAGCCTCCAATGGGCATGATAGGTCCAGAGGTGAGATTGAGGAAATGTTCAGAAGAGAAGTCAAGATTTAGATTATTGTTCTTGTAAGAGAACCAATAGTGATCAACTATCAGTTTTCTTATTGAGTCCACCAATAAGAGGTTTATGGCCACAAGTCTTGAGTTTATAAAGATATGAACTCTGATACAGTTCCAGTGCCCTTAGAGGAGAAGGTAGGCCCACAGGATCACAAGTCCTCTTCTGTGTTTAACAGTCAGCCTGAGGCACAAAATTATGCCTTTCGGTGAGTGTTTGCTGCTCTTGGCATTCCTAAATTTCTAGAGAAAACAGTATTAGTGTTTCCACTGAGCACACATTTGTGGAAATTGGAATAACAAAATTAAATTTGCTTCGTGGTAATGAGCAAATTTCTGCTAAGAAAAACTTCTCTTTGAAAACCTCATGTTTTTCTCCTCTAGGAGGAGGCCATTTTTTTTGGCTTGTAATGAAATCAGTATATTTTGCAAAATTACAATAAAAACACTTTTTTCACATCACACAATCAAAAACCGGATGTTACTACTGGCGGAAACAACAAAGAAGACAAGAAGTGGTAGGAAGTAGACGGTGTGGCATGTTTTTTAATGACTTATCGCATGAACAAACTTATTTACATGTGACTTTCATTGTATTTCTTATTTAACAGAAACACCGCCGTTGCAGAGCTGTGTTTATCCAATGTCAGCTGAATATCGACAAAGTTTTGAGAACATTTGCAATGGAAATGCAGCTAGTGATATTTTGCACAGCTGAGAGTTTTCAAATTAAGAACAAACTTTTTGTTGTGAAGGCTAAACCTCTGATATGAACCTCTTGTTCTGTCCGACTCTTCAGGGAGGAATCGTGCAGACAGGCGAAGTTGGACGTTTGTTTCTAGAATCCTCCGTTGATGTGCAAAACTAAGTTTTTGTTGTTGTTGTTTTGTTTTTTTTTGCTTTTTTTGAGCTAACATACTAACCTTTCCCAGCTTGGTTTGCATTGATGCAACATTTAATAGCTTAGCTCCGTTATTGCGTGATTTGTGATGAAACTACACAGAGAAGAGGGTTTTATCTGGGAATAAATCTGTCAGTCTCACAGTTTGTTCTGACCTCTGCCGTGTCTTTGTAAGCCATCAAGCTGGATCCACCTCCAAACTCCTTACTGGATGTGTTCTGGTGCAACTCTGCAGTAAGAAATCACATTTCTCCTCATCGTTCTCCCACTAAGGCTGATCGCGTCCTTACAATCGGAACGAATGAAGAATATTTGTTTTGTTTTAGAGTCGCTTTTTAAGACATTTTAATCTTCCTGCATGACAGAAGTCTTTGCTTTGTCGTGAACGGATCTCCAGGGGTGGATAAACAGGTGTGCGTTTTCAAATTAGGCAGCAGCCAAACTCTGCTTTTAATCTACAGCTAAATGGCTTCCTGTAAGTCTGTCGTCTCCGGAATATAAAATCCCGTCTTCCCTCCTTTATTCCCCTTTTTAGAGCTTAAAGCTGCTCTTGATTTCCCTCGCCGTTTCAGCCACGTTGAACATAATTGCTGCGTGCTTCACAAAGGCAAATATACCTTTGCACTGGGAATTTTTGAGTTCATGTCACAATCACATCTCAAGCGGAAATGTTCCCGTATTGGTGGACAGAGATAAGCAGTGGCTGTAACGCTCCTAATTAGAACCGCTCCATGCAGTGAACTACATAAACTCACAGCTGAAACGTAAACCGTCTGTCTCTGGTGGCATCTTACCACACGCTTCTTTACGCAAAATGTATATTTTTATAAGCAGGGCTGGTCTTGTTTTCTGTGTGTCCTGCTGTGCAGGTTTAAACAGGCTGATAACTTTTACTAAAGTTTCTGTTCTTAATTAGCTTGTTGCGGCTCTGAATCGTTCAGCCGTCGTTGCAAAAGGCCAGTGGATGCTAATGTACAATCACTGAAAAGTCTTCGGCACGTCAGGCCTTGTCCAATTTTTGTTAGCAGTCAAATCAAAATCAAATCAAATCAAATATTATTTGTATAGCACATTTCAGCAGCAAGGCATTTCAAAGTGCTTTGCATAATAAACACAAAGTCATGCAACATAGAATCAACAATCAAAAACTACATTAAGTCAAGTGCCATGACAATGCAAATAAAACATTTTTAATATTTAACCTACAAAAGTCAATGTGAAAGGAGAGAAGGATGAACGATACCACGGACCTGTGATCCAAACAGCAATAGTGGAAGATGGTAAAAAAAAAAATTAAATCCTGAGAAACAAAGATCACACAAAGACAAAATTTAGGTAGAACCCCAAATAAACTAAATAGCTGGCTAACCTGCCAACTAAATATTCAGGATGAAAAAATATGTAGTTTAAAAATAAATATTTAGTTTGGAAAATAAATATGTAGTTTAGAGCTAAGTATTTAGCTCTAAACTCAGGATCCGCACAAAGTAAAACATTAGATAAATGGATAACAAGTTATAAAATTGACCGTCTAAATTAATGTTTTGATTGTTTATTCTATGTTACATGACTTTGTGTTTTTATGTTTGTTATGATGTAAAGCACTTTGAAATGCCTTGCTGCTGAAATGTGCTATACAAATAAAATTTGATTGATTTGATTGATTGATTAGTTTCTAAGCTAAATACTTAGCTTGTGTATTAAACACCCTGCCTCGCAGGGCGTCTTATTTTTCTTCACTAAACTTTATCTCATATTCTCACCAGATAACCTGGAGGAGGTAACTGGAGTCTCAACCTCAGAGTAATCGGCAGACGATGGATGGAAGTGTTGAAAGTCTTGGTGTTTATTTAGATATCCGTGTTCTTAAAAATGAAAGCTTTGATATTTATATCCAAACCACTGAGTCTTTTTTTTGTTATTTTTATTTTTATTGAGCAGTTCTACACACCAACTGAAACATTCCCCCATTCAGCCTGCATGCCGCTGTAACCCATCAGCCTTTAGATGAGCTGCTGATTCGCCCGCTGTGTTTACCTGTGAAGAGCCTCAGATTAGTTCAAACCCACAATAGGAGGAAGAAAAGCAACAACAAAAAAAAAAAAAAAAACAGAAGTGAATGGGACGAACTCAGCGGCTGGTGAGTATTTCAACCCCCACACGGGTGTTGAATAAGCGTGGGTGACGAACCCAGCAGGCTTTTATTGAGCCATCTCATCTTAGCAATTACTGACAGAGTCGGTAAATAACCAACATGAAAATAATAATAATAATAAAAAACCCATAGATGAATAAATAACTCCTGCTGAGTTATGAAAGAAACGCTGAGCATGAAATACGTTTCACGGACAGACTGTGGAATAAGGGTTGCGTTGCAGACGGGCCTGGCCTCCACAAGACAGCGCCATGATGGATCTCCAGAGAATGATGAGTCGGGAGATTTCCATAATGTCCTGCTGGGTGCTTCATCACATGGACATCCGACAGCATGTCATCTCTACGCTGCGTTTTGTTGGTCAATATTTACTTGTGGATTCAAAAATATTGCTGAGCACGGGTGGTCGTGTTTATAAGGCCTTGAAATTACAACGTATTGCTCAAAAAAAAAAAGAAGTGAAACAAATGGGATTTGTGCCCTGCTAGTTTGCTGCATTAATTACGGAGATAATTTATCAAAAACCTGCGAGGCCAAATTCAGTAACCATGAACGCAATCATCTGGTCCCTCTTATCACAACCGAGCGGTTCGCTATCCGTTTGTTTTCACCTCGGCGCCTGTGCGCGCAGGCATGTAATTGTGAGCGAGAGCAGGAACCCCGTCGGTTTCCCCAGAAGTGGCTGAACAAGGCGAGGTCAGAGACCAGGACACAACCAGGGTGAGAGATGGACGGGCGCAGAGCAGACAGGACAGCGGAGAAATGGGAAAATACCACCTGGTGATGATTTTCACTTACCTTTTCTTCTATACAAATATAGACGTTCCCTAAAAGTTCCCTAAATAAGACTAAGAAAGGGAATATTTTCGATGATTTTTCAGGAACCTTCTCCAATTTCAGAAATTTACTTTGTAAGCTTCTCATATGACTAATTTAATTATTATTATTATTATTTATTTTTTTTTTTAGTTTAATAAAGCCATTCATGTGAATGTGATTTAGGTAAACATGCACTATGGATAAATAAGCCAAAAAAAAAAAAAAAAAGAGAGAGAAGAGAAGAGAACCTCAAATTTCCAAAAGTGCAATTGAGACGCTTTTTTCACGTGACACGAGTCACATGATCCACAGCCGGATGTTACTACTGGCGGAAAGGATGAAGAAGACGACAGGAAGTGGTAGGAGGATGACAGCTTGTTTCTGTTTTCTTCTGGCATCACACGGTTCATAAAAAGTTGTGTGTCATTCAGACATGTTGAATAAGACGCCACAACTCCTCTGATTGGCTGATAGATGATTATGAATATATCTCATATAACTGATCACGTTGCCATTACTTTTAATGACTTATGAACAAACTTATGTACGTGTGATTTTAATTTCATGGAAACTACAATTACAAAATTGTCTTTTTGTGGACATTTTTAATAGATAGAAATCTATCTGTGCTGATGATGATGGAGCTGGAACAGCATTTCTGTTCCACTTCTATAACCGTCTCATTGTTGACGTCATGAATGTTCTCCGTACGCAGGACATTCAGGCTCTCTAAATTCACCCTTCATCTACATGTGCCTCTCGGACTTTTTGTTGTCTCCTTTTTCAAGAGCCCAATATTTTTAGAAAAAACATAAATAAAATTTGTCAGTGTGGGCTAAAATGAGAAGCTGCTCTTTTGCCCCGCGTCCTTGTCGGAGTACAAAACTTCCTTTGTGCCAGCTTTGGGTCAGCTGAATGCTTCAGCAGCAGATTTAAAGAGCTGTAAAAGTTTAAAAGTGGGTCAGTGATCCCTGGAAATAAACCTGGAAACTCTTCTGAAACCCCGGATGCAAGGTTGTATGGGTCTTTGCTCATCTAATTATTTCGCACTTTGGTGATTTGAAAAAAACAATAAAGTCATCCTCATTCTTTGTGTGTGTAGAAAAGAAATTAGGGGAAATATTCTTATTTAAGTGGGATCATTAATTTAGTGATTAAAAGACGCTGTGAAAAAGTTTTTTTTCCCCCCAAGACACAATACTGTGCAGTGTAATTTCATAGTGATAATTGTATTTCTTAGATTATTTTAATAAGGGCTCTCAATTGAAGCAAAATGTGTCTCTAGTAAATTGTGTCTGTATTTAAAATTGTATTTGTTTTTGTAACTTCGCTGTGCACGTAGCATAACCTGCATCCCACTGGTATTCTTTGAGTCTCATTGAACCTTTTACACTGAGCAACCATTTTACTAAAATTGGCCCACGGCGTACTGCAGTCAATGGATTGAAATTTGGACATTTTGATGTTTTATTTTAGATTCTTGATGCCAGGCTGAAAAAAAAATGCCAAACTCACCTGGAATTCAGAAAAGGATTATGTCCGTTTTCGCATTTAATAGGAAATAGATGAGTAGATGAAGCAAAATGGTGAAGTTCCATAAACAGATTAATCCGGGTTCTGATAGCATCTTTTCTGAGTCTCTGGCTCAAAGATTTGAGCTAATTTTTCTTCCTTTATGTTGACGTCTTCTGCTGCGTCAAAGATTTGAGCACATTTGTAATTGAAGCACAGCCACCGTCTACAGTGAAGTGGGTTTTACGTAACCATGGTCTCAGGTGGCTATCAGCCAAGAAGGAAGTACTTGGTTCAAGGTCTTTGCAAGCTGCACTGACAAGAACCGATGCAGTTTGTTGAAAAAGTTGTAGAAAAATTCTGTAATCAGATAAGATAAAAGTGTGCGGACAAGTCAAGCTGAGATTTTCCAACCAGAAAAAAACTAACATCTGTCCACCGCTGTGCTCTGGGGATTTGGCTGCTGGTGTGGCTGGAGCATTGATGATCAAAGCCAATGTAATGATGAAACTTGGGCACGACATCCAGTTTCTACAACATGAATCAGTGACTGCATTGTGGGAAGTTGGACAGAATTTAGTGTGCTAACAGGTCAAAGGTAGGATTTCTCTTTTGTATTTGGGAAACCATCAGGAGCTATTTCTTTCCACTATTTCCTAGTGACTCAAGTTCTAGACTCACATTTGTTTGGGTTGTATTTACCCAGAATTCCTTGCACCGTAGTCCACTTTCTTCCTTGAAGCACTCCTTGGTCAGCTTGGCGTTCACATATGCATTCAAACTGAACCAGAGTTCACTGCAACTGAACTGACACCGACGTTTGGAGAGGAAACAGAGTTCGGTTAAAACGGACTAAACAGGGCTGGTGTGAACGGACCTTTAAAGTCAAAAGAGAAGATCAACCAAGTGCTTGGAAGGTGTGAGTCCAGAGCAATAAGCAAAATGACTTGTGTTGGACATGTTGTGTCCTCAGGGACTTCAGTTATTTTTTAATTTTCACAGTAGGGGCAGTAATTATCCATGGCTGAAGTCCAGTTCATGCACTCTTGATGCTCCCGACCCGTCAAATGTATATCAATCAGAAGATATGAGATGTGCCACCTGACCTCTCCTTTTAGGTCTCAATGTGTGTTTTTTTTCTTCAATCCAACTGGTCACACAAACACACACCATACATCACAACATCGGTGAGCCACAAAGCCGGCTCACCCAGTCGTAACTCCGTCGTTATGGAGGCCTCAGTGCCTGGGTTGGTGAGTGAGTCATTTAAGAGAACACACAGAGAGCTCAGAAGGTGTCTACAGCGCCGGATTGAAGTGTTTTTTTCTAAAGGGCTAAAGATGATTCCAATTCGATGCACCATTGCGAACGTTAAAAGGAACAGGGATCAACTTGTATTCACCTCACATATTGAGAAAGGTATCATCTGGCAGGCCCGGGACTCAATCCGTCTGTAATTATTGCCTGATAGCTCTTCATAGTGGATGCTTTAGAAGCGGTGTAGTACAGAGAGGAGCATGCCTGTCTCCTTCCCTCTCTCATTTTCCTCACCTCGTCTGCTCTGCTGCCGCTAATACCAACCTGTTAGCAGGCGGCGTAGCGTCCTCTGGCTGTGGGCTCCGTGGCCATGCCCGCAGAAGGGCAACACCTCGTGGATTAATCACACGGTTGGCGGTTTAATGCCAGGATTCTTCCCCCTGCGTGTCAAAGTGTCCTCGAAGGAGCCAGCGAGCCCCTAAATTGTTCCAAGCACCGCGGCCGATGCTCGGTGTGACAGATCTGTGTGGGAGGGCGTGGGTGAATGAGACGCGCCATAAAGGACTCTGTCCTGCTTCGTTGTTAAAATGCCTTAGAAACACAGTCTGAACATTCAGCCACTATTTTCCCCTCATAAACATAAATGAATTGTAGATGCGAGCAAAAGAACGGATATAATCCTCCACTCAGTTTCACCCGGCGACATTCAAGTTGTTTTTTCTGTTCTGTTTCTGAAACACCTTTCAGAGACCTTTTTTATTTTTCTTCCTTTTCTTTTTTTTTTAAGCACCAAGTAAAATAAAACAAGGTGTTGCTATCAATAGATTCACCTGGTGTGACTGAATTGCAGCGCTTGATGCCGTTATTATAACTTAAATATTATCATTTAAGGACTTGAATAACAACCGTTTATTTTTCAAAACCCTGCTGCTTGTGTGTGTGTGGAAAAGATGCCAGTTACCTGTTGTTACAACGCGCCACACTTCACCCTTTTCACAAAATTACCTAATAAATTACAGTCTGATGATTAATTTTCTCCCCTCAGGCGACCTTTTGTCACCTAAGTTGTGGGAGATAAAGGCTATTTTTACATTTTATACCAGCTTGCATTGATGGAATTTAGTGAACAAATAGCTTTAGCCTGGTTGGTTGTTTATTTACCCATTTAGAGGTGAATTACATGATGTGCCTTTTATTGGAATGACTTAAGAAGATATGATGCCACAAGAAAACAATTCTTCTCCATCACTTTATTATACATTTCAATATACCAGGAGCTGCATTTCCATTACAAATGTCTATAAGTCGCTCTTCTGCTAATGTAAAAAAAAAAAAAAAATGTTTAGTTAGTGTTTCCATTAAATAAGAAATCTAATTAAAATCACGTTAGTAAGCTTGTTCACACAGTAAGTCATAAAAAAAATATTGCAGTAAACATTTATGAGATAAATTCATAATTCAGCCATGAGGCTAGTGCTCGTCATTTATGAGCCAATCAGAGGAGGCGTCAGGGTCTTCTTCAGACGTTGGCGCGACAAGCCCCGCCTACTGGAAAGCGGCTGCTTATGTGCTATTTTGGGGAAATTGTTGTCGGGCATTTTCTGAAAGAAGTCCTGGAAGTTATGGATCAACATGACGGATCGACTGTGATGCTGTGAGAGCTCTGGTGGAACCAGCTGCAAACGTCGTCTTCCTGTCGTCTTCTTTGTTGTTTTCGCCAGTAGTAACATCCAGGGGTTGACCATGTGACTCGTGTGACGTGAAAAAAGTGTTTCTGTTGCGGTTTTGTGAAATACATCTGTTTCGATACGGTTTAAAAATGACCTCATCTCAGTGCAAAATCTTTATCAAAAATGTGAATTTCTTCCAAATTGGTGTGTTTCCATAAAGCACATATATTGTCGTACTTTCAGTTTGTGCAATTCTGAATAACAAGAGCAGCTGGTGGCTCTCTACTCATAGGAAACTACTCACCTTTTCCCTTTTGAGAAGCGCGGCCTCAGTAGAGGGGCTGATCTCCTCACTCATCTGCAAACTGCTCCGATCTGCTACAATCACGCCTGATGCGTGTTGTGTATTGCTTCCCGAATTAGCCGTTTGACTTCCTCTCCTCATTGTTGGCTCACGGTGCGCTCTGCAGCCATTAGAACCCCTGGTAAAGATGTGTGAAAAGGTTTGAAACGGGTTCATCTGTCTGAACTCTCAGTCCCTCAGCATCCTCTGGGCTCGGTGACGGCTGGAAAAGCCAGTGGTTTGAAAAGGCGGGAAAACAATGTTGTGATATTTTCTGTCTGTGAAGCAAACAAAAATGTGTTTAGAGTTTGCAACAAGGTGTGAGACTGATATTTTTCTCACCTTTTGTATCTGTCTGGGCTGCTGTTTCGGTCCTTACTTGCACGGTTTCTATAATTGTGTAATGCACGTCAATTTGACTGAGGCTGAAGTACTTTCACGATTTTCACACGTGTCATAAATGTATCTCCAGGATTCGGTCGCTTTTTAATTCGTCTCTCCCTCAGCAGACGACAGTCATACGCAGACACCGATGCAAAGGTCAGGATCTTTTTTTTCTCTCCCGGCCATAATGTGACCTTTCTTTGAACGTCCACCGACACAGCTCTGAGCTTCTCTGTTTTACCACACCTTGCTTCAAAAATAAGTCCAAGGTCTGTGTAAAAACATTTGTCAAGGCCGACTTTCAACCTCGTCGACTTCCAGCCATGTTAATGGAATGTTAGGAAGCGTGGCTTCGTGTCTTTGACATGACATTTGGAGGATTCTGATAAACCCACGACTGGCTTGTTCGCTTTTATTTGCACAAGAAGATACTCAGCTGTGAATGGTTCTTCTGATTATAAATGATGTCTGCTTTTGTTCGGTTCTTGATCACCTGGTCTCCAGGTCACTCATTGCTACTTTTCAGTACCTTAGATCCTCGGTTGTCGCTTTTGTTTTTGGGTGATTTCATTCATGGTTTCTGCAAGTTAACTTTATGTTTTCGTTAAATCCTTGCATCCCTGATTCTACATATTTCCTATCTGCATTTCAGTTGCGTAAAAAAGGAAAAAAAAATAAAAATAGCGCTGCCCAATTTGTCCCATTTTGACTTGTTCTTTTTTTAGTTCCATTTCTAATATCTCCTTATTTTCTTGATTAAATAAGAAGCAGGTAAATTCTCCCTGAGTCTCTGGTTTCATCCCACAACCCAATAAAGTGTGTGTTATGTTAATTGCAGGATTCTGTAAAATCAACTTTTTGGAGATTTACATTATGTTAAAATGCTATTCCCTCATCAAAAACGAACCTGCAGTGTTGCTTTGATTCAGGCATGTTTAAGAAATCCTTTCATCTCCATGGCAAACATTCAGCTGTGCAAAACATTTGGATGGACCTATCTTTGCCTTTGAGAACGAAACTCCTCCTCTGAGCTGCAGTTTCCAAGCATCTCCCTCACAGACCAGCCCTCCCCCACAGCTCCCACACTCAGCTCCTTCAGACTAGCCAGTAGCAATTAGCAAACACCTGATGGAGCTTGCAAACTGTACTTCTTAGTGCAACGCTGGTAAAAAACATTGTTAAACAGTTAACAGAGGAGCCATGTTGTGATGACTTCCTGAAGGTGGAGCTTCAGAAAGAGTAGGAGCTTCTTAAAGAAACAGAGGCCCAATTTCAAGGCGTTGAATAACGAAGTTAAAATTGTTTAAGCGAAATGTGGTCATTTTTATAACTGAAGGCAACATAGCCATTTGACTGTGCTAGAAAATGTCACTATGTGGCTGGGAAACACACAGGACTGCCCTTTAATTGCCATTGGGTGTGACACATGGAGACCTCTGGGATGCAACTTGTCTTTCAAGCATTGCTGACTATAGATGCGAAGCAGCAAGGGTGTAGAAAATAGATGTCTGCCAGTTGGTTATGTAAATATTTGGGAATAAAAAAACAACACCAGAACTCCCAGATGAAATAATTTGTCCGCCTTTCTTTTCATGTCTTTCCTTATACATTGGCGTTCCCCCTTTGGGAGCGTGACTCACCAGGAGAGATCAGTATTTGGCAACACACAAAAGCAAACATTTCCAGCACATCAAATATCAGTGGATTCAGAATTCCAGATGGCTAATTCAACGTGCCTCTTTCATAACATGTGGCTTAGCCGCAGTCTCGAATCAATTCTGTTATTGAACCATTATGTGCTTTTTCTGCTACTCCAGACACTCAAAGAACTCTGGAAAGGATAAAGCAAAAAAAAGGTTGGCATATTTCATCACACGAAGGTGTAACGTGTTTCTGAGTTGGTCATGACAGCGAGCCTCCTTTAGAAGAAGTGATCATATCTGTGTGCATTATGTACATGGAGTCACATTATAATTACACTGAAATGTTTAGGAGAGATTAATTATAATCGCTCCTACAGTTGGTAATTAATCAATTTAATTCAAAAATTTTCCCGGAGATAAAATAATTCAAATCAAGTGTTATTGGTAGACCATTGAGCCAATCAGGAATAAATCATTTTTAAAAATAGTGGAAATATATATACATATAAAAAAGTGTTTCATGACATATTGTGTGGTATTCTCACTTAAGAAGGCAAAAAGTGTTTTTTTGTCAAATAATTAAGATCATAAAGTATAAATAATGTCTCTTTATTTATATAACTTGCCACAGACATGGTTTTATCGACTTGACGCCGTCACTGTTCCGTATAAACACACATTTCAAACTTTATTTTGAAAGAACAACATTTTCTCTCCACTTCACTTTTGTGAACTTTTGAATGTTTGTTCCCACATGATGTGTCAGAATTTCATTCAGAGTAACGAACAACACTGAGACTGCAGGAGGTGTTGAATTTAGATACAAATAATTACAATACCGGCGTTTTATACTATTAAAATAGTTATTGGTTTATTGATGAACCGTCCTGAAATTTGCCTCTGAAGCTCATTTAATGTGGTGGTTGAATAATTTTGCTTTGTTACATATTTGCTGCTGTAAATCCAACTTAATGCTCTTGGTTTAGAGTCTAGAAACATTCCCGACAGCAACAGAGCGACAGCGTCTCAGTCACACACAGGAGATGAAACTGTAAAACAGATTGTTGTGACTGACATCTACACAATTATCAAATTATTTCTGGAAAGAAAACCCACTTGCAGATTGGATGGAAGACGTTGTGGACGGCAATACCTGCCTTTCCACTACCAATGTGTTTAAGAAGACATGATGCTGCAGCAAAAATAATGCTTCTGCATCACCTTACTACATATTTGAAGGAGCTGAATTTCCATTACAAATGTGCGCAAATCTTTATTGCTCTTCTGCTAATGTAAAAAAAATTAAATAAAACAACAAAAACAATTTCTTAATAATTGTGGTGTTTCCGTTAAATAAGAAATGAACTTAAAATCACACGTGAATAAGCCTGTTCAAGCGAAGTCGTTAAAAAACATCCAGCCCAATCATCCTCCAACTACTTCCTGTCTTCTTCTTTGCGGTTTGCGCCAGCGGTAACATCCGGTTGTTGGTCATGTGACTGGTGTTGTGATGTGAAAAAAGTGTTTGCATTGCAGTTTTGCAAGATAAACCAATTTTGATGTAGTAAAAATCTGCCGTGTTTCCATTATGCAAAATTATTTTCAGAATGTCTGATTGTACAATGGCAGTTATTAAAACTTATGGCAGTGACAAACAGTGACATGACTCAGCCATGGCTCTGGCGCTCATCATCTATCAGCCAATCAGAGGAGACATCGGCATCTTATTCAGAACGATAAAGATATGCAGCGTTTTGGGGAAACTGTAGTTGGACATTTTACAGAAGAGTTATGGATTCAACTGAACTGTGTGACGCTATGAGAGCTCTAGTGGAGCCAGAAAAAAAAAAAACTATCCTCCTACCACTTCCTGTCTTCTTCTTCATCACTTCCACCAGTGGTAACATCCGGTTGTTGGTCATGCGACTCGTGTGATACATTAATAGAATCTTCTTCTGTTTTGCATTTACTGGAACGACTGTCAGATGAACTCTGAGTGAGAAGTATTTGAAAGACAAAACATGTCGGTGAACTGCAACTGGAAGCAACATCTACCTGCTACTGGTCAAACAGCTGCTGATAAAACCATGGCTTCAGCATGGTAGACTCACTACCTGCTGAGCGCTGCAGTCATGCTTAGAGCCTCCGGGTACAGAAATCAGATTGACATTATAGTGACTGACATCCAGGCAATAGGAAAGCCTTAATATTTTATGATAAGGGATTTTTTGCTCCTAATTACATCTGATGACTTGGCTAAAAATGGAAGCTGATGGCTCTTATAATTAATGGGTAAACACACACACACACACACACACACAAAGAAACAACACATTACTCCACAACTATGAGTCAATACTGACCATTGTGCCCACAATTCTTGGAAATCAATTTCAGATGGTCTTTTAGTGCAGCCTCACTGATCATTTCGGTTTCTCCTCCGAAACTCTCCATTTGTCTGCTTTGTTTCCCGCCTCTCTCCCTTTCTATCGCCTTCCCTGAGTTCCTCTCTGCGGTGCGCTGCGAGTGATTTTCCTAATTGTGTTTTTCATCAGGGAATTACAGAAAGAAAACACCGTGGCGTGCTGGACGAATCCGTCACAGCTGAGTGTCCCTGAACCAGCTCCCGGCGCCGCCTAATGCTTCTGCTGCTGTACGCCGCTGCTGCTAATTGGCTGATAAGGCTCAAACATGCTGGATGGCCGGATGTCTTTTGAAGTCTATCAGTGATTACAGTCAGACGCGCAGGGCTTAAATGCCAGTAATAATTCAAGATATATAGATTCAGGAAATATTACTGTTGTGTTTAAAAGCCTAAAGTAGAGGTGTAATGTACTGATCAGGCACTTAGTGCCACTTTATAGCACAATCAAGTAATTATGTTGCCTTTAGTTATAAAAATGTACATTTCAAACATAAAAGAAATTTGACTTCACAATTTGGTGCCTTGGGCCTCTGTCTCTTTAAGCAGTGAAGAAGAAGTCATCACAACAATGCTTCTTGTCATCTACAGCCGTTCCTAGGATTGTTGGACTGAGAAGTAGTTCATATGATGAGCTC
This sequence comes from Poeciliopsis retropinna, assembly GCA_010277075.1. Taxonomy (NCBI): domain Eukaryota; kingdom Metazoa; phylum Chordata; class Actinopteri; order Cyprinodontiformes; family Poeciliidae; genus Poeciliopsis; species Poeciliopsis retropinna. The sequence goes on from VMRM01000012.1 coordinate 21,213,289, forward strand.
AACAGATGCGTAATTCCACCAGGTGTTTGCTAATTGCTGCTGCCACTAGTCTTCAGGAGCCCAGTGGAGGAGGGGCGCTGTGTGAGGCGGACACTCGGCTGGAGATTTTTGTGGGAATGGGTGGAGCTTTGAGAGAGCAAGCAATCTGATCCGGAACAACAACTGAATTGACTTCAAGCGTTTCTTTTTTTAAGCACACACATAAATGTACTGAATTACAAATTGATTTGATGACTCTTCATAGCAGTACGGCATACTGAAATACACCAATAGCTTCACAAGCTTGGTTGAACGTGTTAAAACGGCATCTTTAATTTGTTCAGTCAGTGGAATTAGAAATATAAAGACTAAAAGAAATAATACAAAAACTGGAAAACAAACGGTTGGTCAAACAAGTAAAAATAAACTAATAAACCTTTTTTTTCACATTGTTCAGAAAGAGCAAATTCTAAATAGAATGTAAAATAAATAATAAAGCATGATGTCACTCCGAGCACAAAGCGTGGAATTAGATTAAATTCTGATAGATCAGGCACATCGTCACCAAAACGTGATCTAGATTTTTTTTTTTTTTTTTTTTTTTTTTTCCAATGTTGGGACCGATACCGATATTAATATCTGATCTGCGCGTCTCCAGTTGGGTCCGTTTGTTTTCTATTCCTCTCCAGTAAATCTCCTGCTGCGCTCCACCCTGTTCTCCTCTGCCTGTCGGGAGAATACTAAGTATAGTTTAGTAGGTGGAAAGCTCTCTGCTTTCCTTCTCTCAGTCTCTCAGAGGCTGTGCCCACCCTCGCCCCAGCCTCCGGGGGATCCTAGTCAAACTCTGATCTGGCTGTGTTTCTCCACTGCCGTGGTTTTTAGGTTTGCGTCTCAGCGGGTGAATAATAGACAGCCTGTCGGGAGCATAAATTGCAGCTGAAAGGGAAAGACACAACACAACATTTCTATCCAAGCTGAGTCCAGTAAAAGCAGAGTCAGAGGGAAAAAAGGGGGAAAACATAATATATATGTTTAATCTATAATTCATCTTGGTCTGATGTGGTTGGTGGAGAACAAAGCTGCTTGGTTTTATTAAAGTTATTTGATGCAGGGGGAGAAAAGCTGCTGGTTTGGGTCGTACACAGGCAGATCTTAGATGAACAAAACAAAAACAACAAAGTATTTTTGTTCTAGTTTCTAGTGCAAATATATTAGTACACTTGAAATGAGACAAAACTAACTTAAAAATACATTTTCTGTAAGATATAGAAGTCTGTTTTAAGTAAATAATTCTTGAATTTCAGGTTTTGTTTTCACTCATAAATAGGGGGAAATGGCTTTAATTTACATCAAATAAAACTAGTAGCTTTTAAATCAATATTAAGAAATTATTCAATTAAAACAAGCTCCCATATCTTGCTGAAAAGTCACTTGCAATATTTTGTCTCATTTCAAGATATTTGCACTGGAAACTAGACCAAAAATACTTTGGTAACATTTTCTGCTTTTGCAGTGTCGACGCTCCCTCGCACATTATGCAATCATCTGTTTCACACTCCCCTGTCGTAGTCTCCCTTCACAGCCTCGTTTTTCTGCTCCATCAGACAGCTCTGGATCAAACGCCGTTGAACCCACTTCACCGCACTCTCGGAAACAACCGGGATCCACAGCGACGCAGAGAAACAGGAGGCGCGGGGAACGGCGTCGTGCCGCGTTTGAGATAAAACGGTCGCGGAGGAAAACGGTCTGAGTAATAAATACTGTCAAGCAGCAGTGCAGCCGAAGTGTAATGATCCAATAACCTGTCAGAAGTACCTTCATGGCCCTTTGTGAAGGAAATCGAAGAAAAGAGAGTTTTTATTTCATATCAGAGAAAAGGAGACAAGAGGTAATAATAGCAGCCATTTTGCAGATTTATTCCACTGCCTCTGGAGCAACACCATGCATCTCCACTACCTTGATCAAATGTGTAGCATTTATTTGATGGGACTGTTTTGTTTAGGGGATTTTAGATGTTTTTGTTCACACACGCAGCACTCAATCGACACCACTTTTCCACAGCTTGCATGATAATATTTTAAAGGGGCAGTGTCATGAAAATTCAATTTCTTAGAACTTCACATCATGTTATAATGCTATTTCCTCATCAAAGACACACCTGAAGTGTTGGTTTCACTCTTTCACAGTGTTGTAGTCAAGACCACCTAACCCGAGTCCAAGTCAAGACCGAGACCGGCGCCCCGCGCTACATGACACAACAAAATGTGAAATATGATGAAAATTGCTAATCAAATTGATGTGAAAGATTCACATTCTCATAAAAACACCTCGATATTAAATACTTATAGCTGAAATAAATTTAAAAGCGCTGCTCAATTAGCTGTCGCCATCAGATTTCTTATGATTTATGCAGCGCAATTCTATTACTGACAATTCGACAGACATTTCTGCCGCTCAAAGAAAATAACTGCGCATGTCTTGGATTATTGCTTGAATTTTAACCGGTGCATTTTGCATCCATTGAAAACAAACATGTAAACAAATAAACTGGACAGTTTGCTGTAGGTTTAGTGATATTTCCACAGTTGCAGTCTTGACTGGTCTTGAAATAAAATCCCGAGTCCTCAGAGACCGAGATCAACAAAAATGGTCTCAAGACCAAGACCAGTCTCGAGACCTACAGCACTGCTCTTTCATTCATGTTTCAAACTCCGTGAATCTCCCGTGGCAACCATTCAGTTGTGCAAAACGCCTGGGTGCCCCTAGCTCCGCCTTTGAGGCGCAGCTAATCCTTCCTGGGGGCGGAGTTTCAGAAAGAGCAGGAGTTTTTAAAGTGACAGAGGTCCAATTTCAAGGCCTCAATCTTAAATATACATTTTCATCAACTTAAGAAACTTTGTGCTATAAAATGGCAATATGTGGCTGGAAAACACAAAAGACTAATAACATTATTCAGATTACTGTTTGTATAATAAACGTAAAAATATTGCGGAGATTGCTCAATCAAGTTTCTTAGAAGATATGTTTACAGAATGAATCCCATTGTCTATGATCATATCATGAGAAGAGCTAAATAAAAAATGTCCCAGACTTTGTGGAGAGCAGTGTTGAAATCAAATATGTAAAGCTGGTGAGACCGAAGAAGAAAAAAAGCTTTCGAAACCACCGAGGGAAATGGGTCACTTCTGTTAATCTTGTTACAGTAAATCGCCTCAATATAAAGTTTAGAAATCCTCCCAAATAAAGCAGCAGCTCCCGTTAGCGGAGCGTTTCTGGAGGAACAGGAGGAGAAAGAAGTGAAAAGCAAACTGCTCAAAGTACTTTATACCTGAAGTGATGGGTTGGAGCCAGACTCCCTGGTTCTGTGTTTCCTGTAACCGAGGGGTTGCAAGGTTGAATCCTCGCTCCTCTGAGTTCTTGTTTATGACGCTGGATCGGACAACACGTGAATTATCGTGCACCATGCCGGCGCCATTGCTACGCGTTGAGTCAGGAACATCAGTGGTTAGGAAAATGACATGGCCACACAAATAATCTGAAAAAATTGCCGTTGTGTTTTGCTATTACACTACAACAGCAAGCTGACAAGTCCAGAGATATTACATTTCACAGTTCATGAAAAAACATTAAGTAAAAAAATATCGAAAAAGTGGGAAGTAGTTCAGTTACACTACTATGACTTGAACATGGGTGTTCAGGTGAAATGTTTTGGCGCTTGAATGAGGTGATGTTGCCGCTGGCGCAAATCACAAAGAAGAGTTTGGCAGGAAGTAGTTGGAGGTTGATGATAAGGCGGTACGTATTTTAATGAATTATTGCAGAAACAAACTTATTCATCTGCGATATTAATTGCATTTTTTACTCAATTGAAACACTGCACTTATAAAATTGTATTTTTTCAACATTTAGAGGAATATTGACAAAGGTTTGTGCACATTTTGTAAGGGAAACGCAGTGAGTGTTATACATAAGTGATGTTGAGAGCTGCAGCTGGATATTTCTGTAAAACTTAACTTTATTTTCCACATTTATTAACATTTGCCTTTTGACAACCAATAGCCAGATTTTGCAGTAAACATGAGGAGGGATAAGTTACCTCTACGCGAACTGAACAAACTGAATAATTTGCCTATAGATAATCAATTACAAAAGTGTTTTGGTGGAAGTCTTGTCGAGACAGACCTACATTAGTCTGGTTGGTAATGTAGAAGGAACAATCCAAGCATTGCAGGGAAATCATAGTGGCAGAAGATGATGTACACAACACCAAATCAACTAAAATAACTCTCAGCCAGCAGATAAATCAGTTTCTCATTTGTTTGTCCCAGACTGCAGCGCTGGTCAGCACATCAGTCGATTGTGATGATCTTTCTGCAGTCAGTCTTCGTCTGCTTGTTTTGGGTGCTGGACATCATGAGAGACTTCAGAATAAACAAGTAATTCCTTTGTTAATATTTCTTCCTTTGTTCACGCTCAAAGCCTCTGTAGGCAAATTGCCAAGGATCTCACCGATTCTCCCGTTGACTACTGAGGGAAGGAACGGACGTGGAGAATATTGAATTTTTCCTTTTGTGATTCTGTGCTTTTCTCTGTCTTGAATGTATCAACTGGGAATTGAGGTCCTTCCCAGGATTAGCTAAAGTTTGACTTAGTTGATCCTTCCTGTGCATCATGGTGAATTCCTGAAAGGTAAAGACAGTTTGCCAGAGCAGCACTGTGTTCATTAATGACTTTTTAAACTAAAAAAAAAGGCCTAAAGGAGATTAAAATGAAGAATTTGTTGAGACTTTGACCTCGCATGCCAAACTATTTTATAATCCAATGTGAAGGCTTTTGTCGGAAAGCTTGTGTTTGGCTGTCCTGATTGGCTCATTAAGGGAACAATGGCCCCGAGCTCATCAATAGATATTTAACAGAATGACAAGCGTAGTTGTTCTCTGAAAGGCCAGACCTCCACCTGATTCAACCCTCAGAAAGCTATGGATGAACAAATGGTTGCAACTGCAAGCCAAAACCGACAATCTCTTACAGAAAGCAGATCCAGATGGGTCATCAGCTGTTGAATAATGGAGAGTAGTGAATTTTTAATATAATTCTGACAGACATGGAAAGGTCTTCCTCTGACTGCGGGTCTTGTTGGTTGTGCTTTCCTGACGGCTCATAACTTTGGAAGTGATTGCAAACGCTTCCCACCAAGAGGCTTCTGCCGTCTCAAATAAAATACACAAAATATGATCTTATAAACCCGTGGCACAAAGATTCAGTCCAATTCACACACTGAATACGTTTGTGTGCGCTCACGGCAGGTTGCTTTTTTGTAATAAATGATCTGCCATGTATCACGTGATAGAATACATGCCACCATTCTGGTAAACAAAACAAAAAACAAAAAAAAAACCTTGCTGATATTGTCTGCTGTCAGGTGTGATATTAAGAGCAAAACATAAGATCAAAGAATTGGAGTAAACAAAAGCAATAATGTTTAAGTAGGTGAATGTGTGAAAGCCTGTTTAACTGTTGAATTGGTTCCATTGTCAACATAAAACAAAATTTATCCAATCCAACCACCTGACACAATAACCAGGTAACCTAAACCTGCCTGTATGTATGGCAACTTACACATGGGGTGATTGCGTCATATCCAAATCATCAATAGCAATTTTTCCAAATATTTTTAAAAAGTTACTTTAGGTTCGGAATGCATGTCTTACAATTTCTTTGTAATTCTGAATCATGTTAGTTTGGAGTTTGTTAGACAAGAGAATACAGTCCTGTATTGTTATTTGTGGAAATCTGGACAACCATTCAACCACAGAGTTCTTTACTGAGACATAAAGTAATTTAGTTGACCTTGTTTTACTTATTAAACAAAATATATCCACAAAAATGTAGATACCTTACCCAGTGGAAGTTAGTGTGATACCCTAAAAGTGAGGCACTTCTCCCAGTCTCTGTTATCGCTCTAAAGGAGAGTTCGTCTATGTGAAGAACAAATCAGAACTAACATAACCGATCTTCTCCAACATGCTTCCACAGGCGCCACCATGGAATTTTACAATCCTACCAGTTTTAAAACACATTACAATGTTCTGTCGGAAGGACGTAGAAATCTCTTACCCTGGTGTTCGTTCTTACTTTTCTAGTAAGGGACACAAAATGAAATGTCCCGATGGATCCAACCTTCTGCTGAGAGTTACTCTGGATTTACTTTCATCAGCTTCAGTTGATGCTCTCATTGGTTTCATCCTACTTCTTTGATAACTTAACTCACCTTTCTGAAAGTTTGCTTGCTTTACATCAATTCATTAATTTCTGTTTGTCTTTGAGATAATAATAACTAAAAGGACGCCCAATAATACTGATGGGTTGAGAACCCTGAGTTCAAAAAGTCTGCTTACAGACAGTCATATAAAAGGCTAAAACGATGTGATTAATAGCTAACTGAATACAGTCAGATACAGTGGACCTGTTCTTTGACTATTCTCCATATGATTTGGTCAGTAAAAGCTTAACATTTACTTTCTGCACCTTTGTTACCATGGTGACAGTAGAGCCCAGCATTTGGGTGGGAAAGGAGGCGTTAATGACCAACTTTCCAGTGCAGCTCAAGTGCTGTCGTTCTGGCCGTTAACACGGCGAGCGCAAGGAAGATCCAGGATATGGAAAATGAAGTGTTTTTATTGTGCTCATACCGCCGTCACAGTGTATTTGAGTTCAAGAACTCAGGCATCACCCACGAGCTTGTGTGAGAATCCTCCCCTCACGCACACACACGCACACACACGCAGAAAACACACAAGGAGACTTTGGTTATTAGTTCTATTCCAGGATTCATGATTAGAGAAGTTTGGTGAGAGTTACTGATTAGTGTTTGCCTCTGAGTGAATGTGAGATATTCAGAGTGTGATCTCTTCCCTCCTACCATTTCACAGTAATCCAATTTGGTGTACCTCTTTGGGCTAGCTGAGGGTCTAGCTGAGGTTCTTCTGAAGTGAATTTCCCAAATTAAAATTTTTTTGGCTCCATCAGCAGTCTGAATTAACTCTATTTTGTACAAAGTTGACATAAATGTTATTTCAATATAGGGGTACTGTATTTCCCCCAGCATATTATAGGCCTGGCGGCCCACCGTGCTTTACCAGACCCACCGCCAGGCTAAGCCCTTCTTGTTTATGCTTTTAGGAAAATAATAATAAATAAAAAAAATCTTTTTTTTTTTAAGCAGGATTGCAAGTGTCTCTGTTGCTCTGAGCGTTTCAGATTTATTAATAAAAGATAGGTTTATAGTTTATGCATTTAAAGCCGGACCAATCACACCGCTGGCGCCTCTGCGCGTTGCCTCTGCGCGTTGCCTCTGCGCGTTGCCTCTGCGCGTTGCCTCTGCGCGTTGCCTCTGCGCGTTGCCTCTGCGCGTTGCCTCTGCGCGTTGCCTCTGCGCGTTGCCTCTGCGCGTTGCCTCTGCGCGTTGCCTCTGCCTTTCATTAAGCGGCTGTATTACTTCATGTTTTTACTTTAATAATAAATGCATGACAGGCAGCTTATAAATGCATTTACGACTGTAAACAAATCATTGTTTGGCGGTTAAACAGGACAATTTACGTTGTTTTTTGGGCTCTTTCCTCCCTATATTTTACATTTTTTTAGTTGAATTACATTCTTTTTTATTATTAAACTTTGCTAAATAGATGTTAACGATACTGTGTGGGATTAAAGCTGTGTAATAGCCGTGTAATATCAGTGTATACGAATCATATATTATCATTTCAGGGACACAATAAGCTGCACAGTTCGGTGACACATTGTGGCTGCGCTGCATTTGATAAAGTCTGTCATACAACGTTTTAATGAGCAAAAAAGAGTTGCGGTGATCTGTTGTCTGTATTTAATTTAATTTCAATAAAAACGTGTTTGGATTTGGATGTTAACAAACTGGTGAAGTGAAGGTGGAGGGAAGGCGGTAATACACCATAAATAATCTTGTAGATAGGACAAAGGATGAATATTTAACCATGTTTTCCCAAATGAGTTAACTATGTATTTATAACGTTGAACTCGATGATACATATTTGCATGTATCCTTTATGTCTTCTAAAAGCACATGGGCAGCGTTACGATTTATTACAAGTTTTACACAGTCTGAACAGCTGCAGTTTAGCCAGCGCTGTGATGACTTAAAAGTAAAAAGTATCTAAGATGAATTCAGGACACAGGCTGTGAGGGCTTCTTTGAAATTGTGGTGATTTGTGAGTTATTTCTGGTTAATCACTCACACGCTTTGTTTTAAACCTGAAATATTTTTTTTTCTTATCTCAACATCATCAACCCCCACTGTTCAATTAATACTACTTTTTGTGTGTGTGTGTGTGTGTGTGTGTGTGTGTGTTTCCTTACTTTAGCCGTGTTGTGGTGGAGGCTGCCTTCAGGTCTGCTTCTGCAGGCTTTCTAATGTCATTCACTGCTGTGTGTTGGGGCTTGTACAAGTATGAGAGAGTGTGTGCGTGTGTGTGTGGAGTGTGTGGGGTGTGTGCGTGTGTGTGCGCGCGTGCACAAATCAGAAACACTGTGTTCTTCTTATCAAAGCCCCGCCCTCTCTACAGTCTCTAAGGAAACGCAACACAATTGGTACCTGTCGCCTGGCAACATTGCCCGGTATCTTTGGGACGCAGAGCTGCTGGCAGAGACCGTACACACACACTCACACACACACACACACACATACAATTTATCTGCCACAGACCTGGTGTCTTTTACATGTCTGTGTCCAGAAGTTAAAGTGGCCCGACTCTCTCCTGAGACACAACCCAAAGTTTAAAGTTTGTTCTATGGACTGAGACCAGTTTCATAAAGTCCATATCAGACATTAGCTTCTGTAATTATAGGTTTTGTCAACTACATATGATCTTATAAAAGTGTGCAGCATGTACAAATCATTCACTTTGGAATCCACTTCTAGTGACGAATTTTCCAAAGTACCACAACAAGACATTTATGCAGATGATGACATGCTGTCCTCACAAATCTCCTGATTTGTGCTTTGTTGTCTTACAGCGCTGCTCTAGAAGAAGAGGTTTAGAAGAAACTGGAGCCGGGCATGATTACTCACCGATTTAGAGAAAGTTAAATGTTAGAAATATAAGTGGTCCAAAATATCAGCATGTGAACTGTAATGGGGATGTCCACGTCTCCTGGTACCTGTAGGTTTAATTACGGTACATGAGTCACTGCCGAATTTTATTGTTTTAATGTAATCACGGGGCAGAACATTGCTCCTAATGTAGAGGCAATTAAACCCTGAAGTTCAGGCCACTCAATAAAGGTGCAATTATTTCAGAACCCCCCTGTGTGACTGAAGAATAAAATGTCAGTGGGACGAAGCTTTCACATTAAAACCTCTCTGTCGTTCTGCTGATTCTCCATCGGTTAGTGTGGAACCTGTGGCGAGGCTGGTTTGTGTGACTGGCTGCAGCTGGACAGTGAGGATCTGCTCTCAGCGGATCAGCATTCACAGCGCTGCAGCAGAGGGACGCGGCTCTGACAGAAACACAGTTAGGAGACTATTTTTGCCCGTTCGCACACTCACTGAGGCCGGGGGCCGAGTGAGGGGACGGGGTTTTTGTTTCAGGTTCTTAAAGGTACTCGTGTGTTTCTACGTGTAGGCAGCCTGGAGGTCTGACAGTGGAGTATCAGGACCAGGCTAAGAAAAAAAAAAAAATACAATTATGAGAATAAAGTCTTAGAGGAATAACGTCAGAATGATGGGAGAATGATTTTGTACTATTACAAGAATAAAGTCAGGCTATTGGGCCTTTATTATTGTACTATTAGGACTTTATTCTCTTACAATCTTATTCTGATAATAATATGAGTTTATTCTCAAAATATTAAAGCTTTATTCTCATCCAACTTTATTCTCGTAATTCTATTTCTTTGTTTTTTGGGGGGTATTTTTTATTTACATGGCTGTAATATTCAGTCATAACATCTGACTTCACAAAATAGTAAAATTAAAAGTTTATTCCAGCATCTTTAGATCCAATAATTAGAGTTTTGTTGGTTTTGGTTTGGCTTCTTTGTCATTGGCACATTTTGGATCATTGTCCTGCCCTGAAATCTAAGTGTTAATTAATCTGATTAATTCATATTCATATCAGAGTTTGTTGAAATTTTCATATAGTATACCATCCCTTTTGTGCAATGCAACGGTCCCACAGCATGATCCTACCATCACTATGCTTTGCAGTTACTGTAGTGGCTTTAATGTCTGACATAAACCCATAAGTGTACGTACATTTTTGACCAAAAGTGTATTCAGAGTAAACTGGCTGATGTTTTATTTGAACATTGTGGCGATTCTTGGTTTTGCGTCTCAGTGGAAACATTTGCATCAGTGCAGAGACAGAACATGATTGAATTTCCAGCCTACACAAAGCGGCAGGAGACGGCAGTCAGCTCCAGAAAACAATGATTGCATTACGCCAACTCTTTGAAAAGAGATAAAGCAGAGGAAACGCTTCCACGTTCAGCTGACTGAGATGTGTTGGTTAAGATAAGGGGAGGGAGACTCGTCAGTAAGAGACAGAAACTGTTTCTGAGGAGAGAATCACATTTTATGACCTACAGGAAGTAGAAAGAGAGAAAGTTTTGATCACATTTTTCTTGGGATTTCGTCTGAGAGGTTGTGCAGAGAAAATGAATTCTTTTTCAACTTTTTGCCAAAAATCTGTGAAGTGCGGCATGCATTTGCAGAATGTGTCTGCCAGCTTTGTATATCTACAAATAATTGGATGATGATAATCCTAAAACATCAAGAAAATTTGTTTTTCTTGTAAAATAAAGTTCAGACTTTGATTTTTAATACTGGACTTTGACTAGGCAATTCTAGCACAAGAATATGCTTTAATCTAAACATTACATTTTAACTCTGGCTGTACGGTTAGATTTTCCTGAGGTATTTTCCTTTTATTATGATGATGTCACCAACTTGTATCGATGGCATTCTACTTTAGATGTATTTTTTAAAAAATAGAAAAAAGAAAACAAGTTTATTTGCTTTTTTGCTAAATAAACTTGAGAATAATCTCATAAATGTTCCAGAAAAAATCTTGGAGAAACTTCCAAGTTCCAAAAGTCAAAAATGTTCCAACTTTTGGACGTGTGTCCAGAGGGATGGTCAGTGTTAGCTTTAGCCAGCAACTGCTAACAAATTTCTAAGCCAACAGAAATGTGCTTCTTCAATAAATATAGGAATTCTGTTTCTGTCCAGATCTTGCTGACCAAATACGCTATCAAGCCTGCAGCAGAGCAAGCATCGGCCTGAACCCAGACATGATTTTCTCAGATATTCACAGCGACGGTTTAAAATTAACTGACTGTGAGCGTCAGGAAAAGGGTTCAAAGACGGAGTTGAAAGCGTCAAACCGGGGGCATCTGTCCTGAAAGCTCCCTGTCAGAAACAAATCTGTCCACATGATGCCCTCCTCCCCCCACCCACAGATGGCCGAGGCCCGACACGTGGCCCCCCTCCACGTCTCTGGCAGAATCTGCAGAGCAGCAGATGATGGAGCGCTTTGCTGTTTGTCTCAACTTTCAAACTATACTTTCCTCTGTTTCTTGCAGTAAAACCCAACAAGCTTTCATAAGACACTTAGAAAAAAAATATGAGCGATGCTGTGGGAGCTTGATCGCTGAATGTGGACGGGGATGGAATGAAATCCACACGCTTCACATGAGCAGCTGCAGTGCAGAGGCCGATTATTTCTCCTGGTTAAGATATATATCAGTCAGATGAAAGGATGGAAGCAGAACATCAACGATCAGACGCCAGTCAACAACTTTATCATTCACTTTGGAGCTTCGTCTGTTGTTGCAGGAATAATGGGAATGTATCTGAACAGACTTATTGTTTGTTCTTAAAAAAGAATAATTCAACCAAGGTGACTTTTGCTTAAAGATGCAGTATGTATCAATCAATCAATCAATCAAATTTTATTTGCAGAGCACCTTTCAGCAACAAGACATTTCAAAGTGTTTTACATGATAAAAACACAAAGATACAAAGTCATAACAACAATTGAAACATTACATTTTGCTGTTGTTACACGTCAGATTGTTGATTAATATTTCATTGATCATGTTTCAAAAGCAGCTATAAACTGCTGGGTTTTTTAGTCTGGATTTAAAAGACTCTGGTTCTGGATGCAGCGCAGAACCAGACCCGAAACGTCGGGAAGGCTGATACAACAGCTCTAGATCTTTGACGTATTGTGGTGCTGAGCCGTTCAGTGATTTATGCACTTTTACAAAAATATTTTTTATTAAAGTTGTCCCTGTCACCATGTAGTGACAGTATAAGATGAGTCAGATAATCTGTGAAAAGATGGAGCTCCTCCCAATCCTCCCTGAGCTTCTATGAAGAAACATACCGCGCCTGACCAAAAACAGCCAATCAGAGACAGGCAGCGGGCCTTAGCGCTACCAATCATCCTCATGTATGCTGCTCAATGTACCAATGCTGGAAAAACAACTTACCCTTACAGGAAAACCTTTTCTCTTCCATCATCGGTGGCTTTGCTAACTAGCTCAGCTGTATCAGGAGGGGGGTGAGCATGAGAGTGATTGACAGCACTAAGAACCTCCTCCTCGCTCCGATTGGTTGTTTGTGACTGAGTGGTGTATTTCTACAGTTAGTACTTGGAGCACTGTCACAATGTAATGATCATTTTAACAAATATTTGAAACACATTATTTTTCATCAAAGTTACATTCTGCAGCTTTAAGGTAGCATCACAATCATGCGTGATAATTGTTCAGACGTTTCTATTTGACATCTTTACCAAATCAAAAATGAACTCCTCTGAAGCGTTCAGCCCCAACGCAGGCTGTTTAACACTAATGACATCTTCAAAAGCTTCCCACGTCTCTGTGGTCAAAACATTTTGGGGCTTTTCCTTGACATCGTTCAAAAAGGGAAAAAAAGTATATGCTTGCCTCTGAAATTGGAAGATCAATTTATTTAATCTTCTTTTAGGTCAAGCAGTACGGTTGGAGTGCAGGCGAGGCAGTGATGTCATATTAAAGAGCGGAAACTGAAACTCACTGAATTTATTTCAAGTCGCGCAGTCAGTCACAGTCAAGAGGAATTTTGGAAATGTTTGAAAAAGAGAAATTGTTGGATGCAATTAAACACTTTGACAAAGTCTAAGAACTGAGATGAGCACAGAAACCGGACCAGAACACGTCAAAGCATTTGGCTATAGTTGAACTTTTTAACTGTTTAAACAGCTTTTTCAGTCATTTTCTTTATTATTCATTTCCAGAGATGGGCCTGTAATTCTGCAGCACTGATTTATCCAGATTGCGGTTTTTTTTATCAGCGGTTTGATAACGGCTGTTTTTAAAACACCCGACGTGAAAGAAACGTTTTGAGTAGAATATCAAGACAGCAGGAAGTGGAGCTTAATTGATTTATAATTTCTTCTAGGTTTTTATGGATAGAATTAGTTTCCCTCGCATGTTTCAGTGTGAAGTGATATCATTACAGTCTCACTTCGTAGATTTTGCAACCTGAAGTTGAGGTTTTTCCATTATTATTATTATTATTTTGCTTTTTTTTAAAGAAAGGAAGTTATCAACCAGCATATTTACTGAGTTACATGATGAAAGGGAGAATAAATTTGATGACAGGCTTCAGCTAAAATGCCTCAAAAGGGGAAAAAAAATGTTTTGTAATAATATCTCTCTGGGTAAGTGAAGCCGAAGAAAATGACTCTTTCAAATATAACAGAAAAATGATAAAACAGGGCCCTTTATAATAAGAAAGGGCCTAAATATTTGTCTGTTCAACATGTTCAAACCAAAGTTCTTTAGTGGAAAGCTCAAACAAGTTAATTCTTGATTCATTTTTTTTCCTTACTAAATTGAAATTAGTTTGTCGGGACGAATTTCACTATTGTTTATGTGCATAAAAGAAGCCCAGTGGTTTTTTTTAACGCCAGTTGAAGTTTTGTTTCTTCTCTCACTGTAAGTTATTTGCTGATTAGAGCAGAACAAAGCAACTGCTAATACAATGAGCTTTTTTGGTTTGCCTGAGAAAACAGCATTAGTACAGCCTGTTTATATTTTCTCTTATGACATCGGTGTTGTATGATAGAGAGTCATTGTTAAAATCCAAGTTAAACCTACCTAAAAAAAAAAAAAAACATAAAAAAGAAAGCTGCTTGCAAGAACAAAGTCAATTTTTTTAACCTGCGTTTATTAAAAACCAGCACGCCCAGCGGCTTTCCAGCCGTAGATGTGTGACCTGCCTTTAATAATTCATCTTTTACAAGCAAAAATGTCACCACAGAAATGTCTGGCAGTTTTTTTGGTGGGGAGGGAAGGTCTAACATGCAGTGGGGTCGGTATGAGAAGCAGAAGAAGTCAACATGTCAACACCGGGAGAGAAGACACTTGTTTCTGACACCTTCAGGGCCGTTAACTGAAAGAGGAGAGAAAGGAGACGACAGCAAGAACAAAAAGGATGCTGCTTTTCACACGACTTCATCTCCACGCCTGGCAGGTCAGCCTGCCACAGACTCCTGTTCCGGAGGAAGAGGATGAGGGTGGAGGTTCAGAGGTGAAATTGTGTGTGTGAGGGGGAGGGGATGTAAATTAGCTCAAATCTAGAAAATTTAAGCTCCAGCTTGTACATTTTTGTGGTTTTTATGTAGGATTTTTATCAATTAATCACATTTTCTGCTTATGGAAAATTTGACTTCTGGAAAATCTGGATGTACTCCTTTTGGTTTCGGGAGTAAGACGACTCAAGAACCACCGTTTTGTTCGGCTGGCGAGTATTACAGCTTCAAGGAAATAATTGAAATAAAAGTCAGTTTTTTAAGATATCTTCTGTGATTTTTTAAATTTTTTTTAAGGAAAATGGTAAAAAGAAAAAAAAAAAATCTAATTGAAAATCACATTTAGCATAAATTTTCTACCTTTGTGTTTCTCTTATGGGGTGCAAACCACTTCAACAAATTGAAAATCACAACAACATTGATGAAGCACGAGTACAAATTCACTTCACCAGCGTTCTCTCAGCCCATCAACGTCAAAGCAATAACTTTGCTTTGCAGAGTTTTTCATGCTACTCAGTTTTTTACACAATTTGTCCACTTACAACCACAAACTTCAATGTATTTTACCGAAATGTATGTGTTTGTGTACAGTATGCATTTGCATTTAGCCTCTGCTACTCAACACTCTAAAACCACCATCATCTTTCCACTGGTAGAAAAAAAAAAACTCCACTCATCTTCCTATTCGCTCTGATCGGTGTTTCTGTATCTGATGATGGGGGAAAAAAAGAGATGATGCTGCCGTCACCAGAGGGACGGTGCGTTCAGGGTAATGTGTGGAGTTAGTTTTTCACCTCACTACCGTTCGCATTAGCAGCATCATCTGAGTCTAATCAGACTCTGTCATCCACATGTTTGCTAAAGTGAATCTACAATATCACAGAGCGTTTACTTTAGGAAGGCAGATGAATAAAAATTTAGATAATATTGATACCATGTCAGTATTGGTATTGGCTTTATACTAGTGTGAAAAGATCAGTGCTATAGTGTCTGATACCCTCTTTGGAGTTGTAGTTTCTCAACTTTACAACCCAAAAAAGATATAGTTTTGATCAGTTTTTGCACTTATTGAGGAAAACACTCGCACAAACACCCCCACACACACACGCATTTGTGTTGTTCTGTTTTTCTGTTGATCTTCTTAATATGTTATTAAAGTATTTTGTAGATATCTATAAACTTTGTTCAAATTCTTTACATAATTCAAAGGAGAAACCACAAAAGTACCTAAATGTCAAAAGTCTGACATATCAAAGCTAAATAATAAATATCGGTATCAGTGTCAGTATTGTATCGATATCTGCAGTACTCGCCCTGTATTTATTCGGTTTTGGGTCGATACCAAAGTATGCAGTATCACAATCCTCCAGTATTTGTCGACGTTGAAGTTGAGACGTTTAGCATTACGTCTTCCTAATCTGCAGTCCTATAAAACGAAGATTCCCTGGAGTTCTGTAATTCTCCCTTTCCAAGGGCATCAGAGGACACACACGCACAAACACCCGCTACTATATCCACCTTTCAAAGCAGCAGCCCCTTCAAAGGCACTTTGAAGGGACCCTGATTACCAGACTGCCTGTAACTATAATCCAGCCACAGCCTGCGCAACAGAAAGCCTGAGAATGTCACCACAGGCTCATGGGAAATCAACTATTAGATGATTGTTTTGAATAGAAATGCATTTTGATAGTCCCTCCATTTTACATCAGCTTGGAGGGAAAAATAAGTATATTAAGTGCTGCCAGTCAATTGAATTGAATTTATTCAGATTACTCACTCTTTAGCGTTGTGATTAATCAAAATTAACCACTATGTTTAAATTTATAAGTTTGTAATGTGAAAATGCACATTTTCAAAAATGTTTTATTGTCTCAAACCAAACATGTCAGTTTTCCAGCTCTTCATATTGAGGAAGGTTTTAAAGAAGTAATTTTGTTTCAAATGTAAACATCCATCCATCCATCCATCCATCCGTCCATCCATCCATCCATCGTCCATCCGTCCATCCATTTATCCATCCATATGTCTATAGATATGTAGCAAGCGAGCGCTGCTGTTCCCACTCAAAGGCATTTACATGAAAAGACAATAACTGTCTGTCTGTCTGTCCGTCTGTCTTTTTCTGTTACAATCCCTGCAAACTCTGTCACACTATCAGCCGTTCGTAATAATCCTGACAAGTTTCCAGTCAGACAGTTCGTTGCTTATCAGCAGGGAAAGAAAAGTGACAAACACAGAAAGGGAGAAATACAAAAAGCCACAGACATCAAAGTAAAATGGAGGAGAAGGGGGAGTGGGCCAGCACTGTGTGACCAGCATAAAGCCGCGGTGTGCTGGTGATGGATGGCCTGCACCGTGCTGCTGCTCTGGTCCCCATCAGACCACCTGTGTGATGTGCTCTGCCAGTCAACGCATTCTGTGCTGGTCCATTTAAAATGACCTTTAGTCAGCAACCGGTGCGTCTCGGCCCGCTTCGCACGGCGTGCAGTTCACCCTCATCAAACTGCATGATCCATTACTGGTTTTTTCAGAAAGGACTCATCCTTTTGGGGTATTCACTGCGGGGTTCAAGGGCAGCTTCAGAAAGGCGCTCTCTGGGTTTTCACTCCAAGGGAGGCCGTATGTAAATGATGGACTACACTTATGCAGAGCTGCAGTCCTACTGACCTCTCCAAAGTGCTTCACACTGTAAGCCATGCTCACCTGTTCCCGCGTATCCGTGGAGCGCTTTTACCGCGGATGTTTTGCTTTTCATTGATACGCGGTTGCTGCCTCTGTCCTCGGCAAAGCCAGAGATCTCCTGATTGGCACACGAGCGATTCGACCTTCTGAGCCACAGCCGCTGTGGAAACTTTATAAATGTAGTTTAAGAGAGCTCCAGTCGCACTCAAGAACACTTCATCTAACATGTCCAAGCACGGCAGCTGATGTCTGCTGCAGGAACATCTGCAGGAGTTAAAGGATTGGCCTAAATGAGGCGCAGCTGTGTGTATATGATAGGAGTCAAGTGCTGTTCTGGTTTTTTTTTTTTTTTTGGTTTGTTTTTTTCCATCAGTAATTTGTTTAGATGTTTTAATGCGTAAGTCTGGCTGTGGCTGTTTTGATTACATCTCACACATTTTGTTTGCAGGACTAGAAGGAGATACGAGACATTAATTCCCCTAAAACCTTTTCACATTCTGTGACTCTACAATCAAAACGAGGAACATCTGATGAGATGAGATAAAACCAAAAAACGGACGTTTTTGACGTCCGAAACAAGATGAGAGAAAAGAGATAAGATGAATCTTTGTTTTTGTCGAACCACAATCAACAGATTTATTGATACTGGTAGGTTTTAAACTATGGAGAGAATAACAATAATAATATTAATGATAAACAGTGCATGAATAGTGCAGCCATAAATTGGAAAGATTAAAATTGATGAAGATGAAACCGCTATTTCAAAAGTGTAAAGAGAACAAAACTCAGCAGAGAAAAATACAACAGGAGTGAGAAATTAAACTTTCATGTATAGTTTGAGAAGAGGTAGGAATAATTCAGCAGATGAGTTCAGAATCTGGAATCCAAATAATTTCCACATTTTAAATTTTCAGAAATTTAGAAATTTCTGAAAATGGA
This sequence comes from Poeciliopsis retropinna, assembly GCA_010277075.1. Lineage (NCBI taxonomy): Eukaryota > Metazoa > Chordata > Actinopteri > Cyprinodontiformes > Poeciliidae > Poeciliopsis > Poeciliopsis retropinna. The sequence continues at coordinate 21,231,504 of VMRM01000012.1, forward strand.
TGACGGCTGGGGATAAAATGATGCAGAGTTTACACGGTTAAACGAAACATGTTGAAGTTTATTATTATAATGTGACAAAATATGAAAAAGTTCAACTGAATACTGTACTAGATCTTTATTTTATGTACCTTACAAACGAGCTACAGTTATTTTCCATGAGACCAGCATTCTTGTTTTTTTTTTGACATCTTTTCTTTTCTTTCTCTTTGTGTTGGTCGAGGTTTTCCCCATAAGCCTGGCAGCCCGCCAGGCTTTACTTTCCCTCTCCGCCAGGCTACAGCCAGGTCTATAGCTGGCGAATTGAAGTGGGTGTGTTGCTCCCTTACACATTGTCCTCATTTTCTTTCTTTTCTTTTTTTGTTTGTACGTCGGCATGCACCATGTTTGCCTGTGCCGTCATTCCTATAATTCTTCAACGTGGGCTCGTTTTCAGACAACGCTGGACCTGCATGGCTGACTTGCGGTCGTGAGCTTAAAGGTTGGGACTGAGCGGTGAAGCTTTTATACTTGAGGTGTTGGAGTACCATTTTCGGAGAACGAGCTCTCAGAGACGGTTCAGACAAGCTGCCGTACAGGTTAACCTGCTCTGCGAGAGCACCTTCCAAATTCTTGCGTTTGAGTGTAAGATGGCGCTTTTCCTCAAAAAAACGGTAGGATTTACGAAAGAAATAGAAACCTGAATACAATAAATACTTGAATTGTGTACACGGTAATACTTAGCTTTATTTTTTATTTAATACTCATTGTGGTGCTTGTTTGGTAAAATCCCTCTTTCATTTATTTTGCTTTTAAATATGACCATCTTAACACAGTTTGTCTTAACTGCTTGAACATTTAATTAGGATTTGACTCAACTGCAAAAAAAAAGACATTTATTTCAATTGTATGTTTTGTGTTTTCCTGTTTTGACCCTCTGAGGAAAACTGTGTTTATATTACTTACTCAACATTTTTCCATCTTTGCCCCAGCAGGGTGTCTGTCTTGTGGACATTAAGAAATGTAGCAAGTTTTATTTATTCTTCAAATAAACACAACTCCGACTTGCTGCAGGACTTTTCTTTCAAACATCATACAAAAATGTATATATATATATATATATATTTTCCAACAAAAGAGATTTACCAATGAGGTCTGTAATAAAGCAGCTTCTTTGGGAAGCGTAGGAGAGCATGTGCAGACTTGAATGAAAAGAGTGTGTTTGTGTGTGTGCGTGTGCGTGTGTGTTACTCACTTATTCAGTCAATTTCTACTTCTGATTAATCATCTTCAGTCAGTGGGCAAGAGGAAGTGCACACCCTGGAGTTTTCACCAATCCATCACAGAGCTAATGCAACCAGCAGTGCTGTGTTTCTGAACAAAGCAGAAACACGGCAGAGCCAAACGTGAAGAAACAGAAACTGAAGGAGCTCGCCGTCTTCAGTCGAGCACCAGGCAGTAAGGTGTTCATAAGACTGACATGACGCTGTCATGAACATGAACGAGTCTTTATGAATGTCCATGAATTGTCGTTCGGTAAATAATGAGACATTTAATGCAAAGTTGCTCTAAAAGTTGCATTGAAAGTGCATTAGAAGCGCCAACTTGGCATTAAAGTGTCACTATTTACAAAACAATGCAAAGTTGGCACTTTGCATTAATGGACTTTTAATGCAGCTTTTAAGCAACTTTGCATTAAAAATGTCATAATTTTTCTAATGACACTTCATGACATGATGGTCACAGACAGTCATAACGACTCCATGTTCATAACAGATGTTATATCATATTTATGACAGTGTCATGTCAGGGTTATGCACACCCCTTCAAATAAAGTGTCACTGAGTGGAAGAACCAATCAGTGAGATGCTCTGACTGGGTGTAACATTATGACAAAATTCAGTTCAGTTCAATTGAATTGATCTGATTTACATAAAGCCAGTTCTAAACAAGTGATTGAGGGGACTTGACAAAAATATCTTGTTTATATACACTGCAAAAAAAACAAAAATCTTACTAAGTATTTTTGGTCCAGTGTGCTTCATGTAGGACCAAACTAACTTACAAGAAACCTTGCAGGAAGTCAGGAGAGCTTATTTTAAGTCAATATGTTTAATAATATTAAAAGTATTATTAAAAAGTGGATTATTTCACTTATCAATCAAAGAATATATATATCTTGTATGTGAAATCATCTGTCAGAGCTTTTTATTAAGTTGTTACAAGCTCCTATGTTTTGTTGAAAAGTTACTTGTAAGTTATTTTTGCCTCATTTCAAGTGTACTAATGCGTTCAAACTAGAAACTGCACCAAAAATACTTGGTAAGATTTTTTTTTGCGTTTTTGCTGTGTACAGAGAGATTTAGGTCATTCAGTTTAATCGTGCAGACAAATGTGAAGCCAGTCACATAAATTTCAATCCAAAGAAAAGTTTTCTATCTCAGCCCGCCCAGCTGACAGAATGCAGTCACTGCGTTTTCAGCTGTCTCTTGTGTAATGAGTGTATGGCGGCAGTGGAGGGAGCGGCGGCCCCCGCCGGGCAGAAGGACGACATTTTGTCCTCCTCACTGATGTGTTAAAAGCCTTGATGCACATTTGTGTTTAGCTTGACCTTGTGATCTGAACCACTGAAGAAGATAATGCTGGTTCTGATAGAAGGGTATCAGACCACACAGTTCACCTCGGCTTCTTACATGTGTGGTTTTAATGAGAATGTCCTTGTTGACATCCATTCACAGGCGAAAGCCTCTATAATGGGTGGGCTTTAGAACTGGATAATGGCCACAAGACATTTCCTTGCTTGAGCGATGTTGTAGATGATGTTCGCCCTTTAATAGAAATGTCCTCTTCAGCAATGTGTTGTGCTCCAATTTCCCAAAAAGTTCAGAAATGGTTTACAGAGAAGGTTTTTTGACTTTACTTCCAATTGAGTGTCAATGGGCAAAACAACCAGGTCTGAACTCCAAAGGCTCCATTTTACAAATTAGCATCTCACTCTTACTAGGGTGGTATTGTGTATTTAACAGGCATGTAATCTCATCTTATTGCATTATCAACTACGTTACCTTTAGTTATTATAACTGTGCTGCACATATCGAACATAACTTAACAGATTTGAATTTGTAATTTGACACCATGAAATTGGACTCTGTCTCTTTAAGAAACTCCTGTCTTTACCAACAACCTCAATCGTCGTCACAGAATACCTTCTCATTGTGCCGCATACAACCGTCCTTAGGCATGTTGGACATAGCTCCTACGATGAACCCAGCAGGCTTGCAGCTCCACCAGGTGTTTGCTAATTGCTGCTGCCGCTAGTCTGGAGGAGCTGAGTGGCGAGGGGTGCTCTGCCAACTGGAGACTGCAGCCCTGAGGAGGAGCTTTGTGGAAATAGGCGGAGCTTAGTGGGAGCAAGCGTTTCGCCGCCCTGAATGGTTGCCAAGGGCGATTCAAGGGTTCCTGAAACATGCATGAAAGAATCAAAGCGACACTCCAGGCATGTTTTTGATGAGGGAATAACATTGTAGCACAATATACATACAAATTAACTGACTTTTAATCATGTGCATTTGTATAATGCATCTGCTTTTAGCTATGTCTGCTGAAGTCAGACATAGCAGAGAATTTTGCTTATGTTTTGACTTATTTTCTATTGCCATATAAATGTCAAATAAGTCATTTTAACATAACATACCATCTTTATTGGAGCCACTGATGCATGTTGGGCTGCCTGCAGCAGCAAATGGGGAACCAACATACTACAAAAACATACAGATTCTTGGTCTAATTTCTAATGCAAATATCTTAGTACACTTGAAATAAGATCAAATTAACTCAGAAGTCAATTTTCAGCAGATTATGTTTTAATGAAAAATCTTGATGTAGGAAATAATCTATCAATTGAACTGTCACTTTTCCATCAGTATTATGGAATTATTGACTTAAAACGAGCTCCAATATCTTGCTGAAACGTTACCTATGTCTCGGTTTTGTCTTATTGAAATTCAAGTGTACTAAGGTAATTCCTCTAGAAACTCGTGCAAAACGTCCTAGTATGATTAGCTGTTTTGCGATGCACCAGGCAGTTTGTGCCTGGAAATAAATGAGAGTTCCTGATCTGAATTCGGTTAGTAAAGATGGGACTGAACCAGGCCCCGGGTCAGAGCCGACATCCCTAATGATGCTTTTGAGCACAGAAGCTGCTCCTTTTTTAATTTTTTTTTTTGTTAACATATTAATCCGTTTGCTCTCCCGTTCACTGTGAGAATACTTCCTGCTCTTCCAGATGATCTCTAATCCAGTTACGTTTTGGGTTGCTTTGAGGGGGGAAAGGAGAGGCGATCCGATCTCAATTTGGTTACCAAATTCTGATAATCCAATAAGAGAGCAGTGCTACAATCAGTTGGAGCTGCAGAAGCAACACACTGAGTTCTCCCATTCACATGAAATGCACACTTTTCCTCATACACACACACACGCACACAAATACACTGTCTAATGTAATCATCTCACGTTGTTGCTGGGCCGGTGTGCTGGATTATTCATCAAAGCTGGGCAGCTGCTATGCCTTCAGGCATGTTTGTAGGATGGATTCCTAGTTGGTCCATCTCAGCTTGTACTTCAAGGCTACCACTCGCTGTGAAAACATCAGAAAGCCCACTGGAAATAATCAATCCACTTCACAAATGACGAGAGTTTGTGATGCTCTTTACTTTTCTGAACTAATATTCTTCATAAGCAGACTAAACTCTTGTAAGTTTGTCTAACTTATGGGTTCATTGCCTGAAGCTTCTTTGTTGTGCTAACAAAGCACGTCTGCTGGATATTTCAGCTGTTTGTTTCTTTCTGAATGAACGATGAACTGTTGGGATGCATATTTGCGTGCATTTTTTTTTTTTGTTGCCCCACGTTTTAAATTGAGTTCATTTTTGCGGCGATATTGTAGATGGTTTTCCCTCGAGAGCCACAGGTTGCAGATACATGAATAACTCACTTCCTGAAAGGAGTGGGGGGGGATTGAAATATTCTATGATATTCTAATGCTTTGAGCTGGACTTGCATACTGAAGTTTTGTTTTTTGTTTTTTTTAAGTTGGTCCATACATGAGAGAAGTTGCTCATTGCGCCCTGCAGATTAAAAAGCACGGCCAAAGGTCATGCTTCATTTGAAGGGAACTTCAAACAGGAAGCTCATCAGTCGTCTTCACAGGACACGAGAAATCTAAGGGCCAGATATTCAGCAGACAGAGCAAAAACTAATAAGGGAGTGAGGAATATGTTGCACGGCAATAAAATCTACTCTCACTGCTCTTTTCTTTCACTTTGTTGTCTGGGTGCTCTCAGTTTTTGAAGTGATCAGGCAGCATAAATATAGAGGAGAGAGGTTCATCTAAAGGAAAAAAATATTTACTCAGACCGGGTCTGGGAACTGCAGCAGAGAGTTGAACTGGTTCTGTCGTCAAAGACAGCAGAGCATTTCATCTGATCAGAACTGTAGGAGTTAACACTGTTTGTTTTTTTGTTGTTTGTTTTTATAGTGCCTATTATATGACATTGTTATCATGGATCTGAAACTGATAGGTACCTCCTGTCCTCCCGCCTCACTTCCTCTCAGCCTGTTCTTGACCATATAGGCAGTTGTCCAGGGCGCCAACTGCTGAAGGGGGGCGGGGGGGGGAGGGAGATTGGTGGGCCAACTCGAAAAAAGAAAAAGAAAAAAAACAAAAAACAAAGAATATCTCCCAGAATTAAATAAACAAAATTTGTCTTTTTTGATAAAAAAAAAAAAAAAAACTTACAAAAAAAAAACAGTTTAATATCAAACTGAAAACTGATTTTTACAAAATAAAAACAATTAAGTAAAAATATATAATATATGTCCAGTCCATCGCATGTAGAAGTGGAAGAAAGTTTTGTAGTCTGATGGACCAAAATGAAGCTTTTCAGCCATCAGAACAGATGTTGCATTCCCACTGTGAAGCATGGTGGTGGTAGCATCATTCTGTGGGGTTACTCCTCAGCAGCAGGACTGTAAAGGTACAGCCAAAGAATCGTCGACTAAAACACTGACTTGAAGGGGGTGAATATTTATTTCTAAATATTGTCCACAATCAGTTTGACTCTAAATTGTTTGTGCTATTTTTTGACAAATGTTGATGAATACTTTTATAGGTGCTGTGCACAGGGAGAACATTGAAACTCCATGCAGAAAGACCCCGGGCCGGGAATCGAACCCAGGACCTTTTTTTGCTGCAAGCCAACAGTGCTACCAACTGCACCACTGTGCAGCCTGAATGGAAACATAAAGGACATTATTTTTTTAAAATAGCCACAGATTAAATTATTGGACTGTGCCTTTATTGCTGGTGAGGAGCAGAGCTGCTCTAAATGCTGTTTGGTCAGAACGTCTCTGTCTTTATCAGCTTATTTTTGCTTATTGGACGAAAAAACCTGCTCTTGTTTTTATGTTGAAGGTCTGGTCTCCTAATGCGAGCAACATTACCTGATGCCGCTGCTGTAGCTGCTGCACTATCCAAAGTGCAGTGCAATATATATATATACTTTTTTTTTGTTATTTCTAACTCCATGATCTCAGCTAAATAATTTATGTTGAACGCATCCAGGAGTTTGTCTGCTGCAGGTTCAGGTTCTGCTTGTTCTGTTCAGCAGCAGGCAAATAAATCTAATCTACTTCTGTCCCGGACAGACGCACTGACAACACACAGGGTTACTGTAAAAGTACATTTTTTTGCTGTGCTAATAAAATGGCTAAAGCTTCAACCTTTTCCAAATCTCCAAAAAGACAGAAAACAAGGCGCACTACAACGTCCAGATTTATTACAGTTTTCTTTCCGATTCACTTTTCCCTCATATTTGACCTTCTCAAAAGCACTCCACTTTAGAGAACCAATTTTTATTTATAAGTAAAAACTATCTTCAAAGTACAGCATGTCCCATGCTTGGAGTGAAAATAGCTGCAGAAAGGAAAAATCAGGAACATTCATATAAAGGAACACTGAAGAAAAAGAAGTCTCACTAACTTTTTTTTTTTTTTTTTTAACAATTATACATTCTTATGTTTAAAATCAGATGACTTTCATTGTCTGATTAAAGTCAGGCGACTTTAATCAGACAATGTCAGATTTCTGAGATTAAAATCAGAAAATTAAAGTGAGAATTCCAAGAAAAAGACAGTTTTAGAATTAAGTCAAGATGCTAAGAAAAAAAGCCACAATTCTGAGATGGAGGTCCGAGTTCTGAGGAAAAATAGTCTGAATTCTTAGGGGAAAAAATCTGATTTTTTTAAAATTTTTTTTTACTTGAGTGGCCCTAGTCCTCTTCTGTATAAAGTCCCAGGAAGTGAAAAAGATGACTAAATATTACATAATGTTTGTCTACTTCCTGTCCAAACCTCCCCAGTTATTTCAACCATAACATTTTCTGCAAAAACACAGATATTTTTGGTTTTATATTTCACGTTGTACAATCATATCAGTATTCTCTCCTAATCTATTAAGGAAGGCCCTCTGACCTGAGGGGATAAAATGGAACTGAAGGTGTTTACACAGCTTCTTAAATGACCTGGTATTAAATGTGTTGCTGCCTTTCTCTGGCGTCACTTTAAAAAAAAAACCATAAAAAGTGTCATTATTTTATTAAAAGGGTTCTTCTCTGCCCCAGAGTTCTCAGCTTGCTAACTAGAAGTTTGGGCTGCAGAGTTGAGGCTGTTGATGAATGATTTATAAGATATTTTTAAGGTGCGTTGGAGCACAATGGAGGGCAGAAATGATGCCATCCTCAGACAGACGGGCTGCTGGTCTCTGACGAGCAGGAGAAGCGGTTCCTCCAGGCTCTGCATGCAGATCATGCTGACCGCTGCGGGCCTGATGTGGTGGAGAATAGATCTAGGCTCCTTGGATAATGGTTGATGTTTTTTTTTATTTTTATTTATTTACTATTTTTGTGATATGCCAGTAACAGATCTTTAAAACTACCCGGCAACAATCCTTTCTTTGCACTTTGAATGAATGGTCGGTCATCACTTGCAGATGGTTGAACTACGAAAAAAACACAACAACAAAAAAAAAATCAAAATATTTTTTTACATATTTCTTGAAAACTTTGCAGTGACAGTTTGGCATGAGACAGATAATCTGTGAAAAAAAAAGAGCTCCTCTGCCTCCTCCTAATGCTCACTAGAAACAACCAATCAGAGCCAGGAGGCGGGTCTTAGCGCCATGAATGACCCTCCATGTAGTGCTGCCCATTCCCTCTCTTACCTTCCCTCCCTTTCTCCCTGCCATGCTGTAGCTCAGTCACCTGGTCATCAATGGTTACTGGCGGTTGCTATGCTAACTAGCATGACACCGATGACAGCAGATAAACGGTTTTCCTATAGTGGTAAATTGTTCCTCTGCTAATGGCCCATTGAGCAGCAAGTACACGAGAGTGATTGACAGCGCTAAGCCACTTCTCCTGGCTCTGAATGGTTGTTTTTGGTCAGGAGCGGAGCATTCATTGAGACAGTAGTCACAGACATTTTATTAAAGTTACTGGAGCTTTAAGGAAAGTTTTAAGTGCAGTTGTGCATAATTTAGTCTTATTCTAAGAGAAATGTTGTAGTAAAATTCCAGCACATCTTCCAGAACACGACACCGAGCGTCGCCGTACAGGCCGACCTGAAGGGGTTTAAGTATCTTCACTGATAAAACGTTGATGGACAAAACGCCAAGGTCAGCACAAAGCTTCCATTGTGAACGTTCCGTATCGCATTTTCCTCTTTCGGCTCTGTCCTGGGTGGAAGGCTGTGCAGAGGGCGTCACATGGGTCAGAGCTCAGCAGCTTGACATTTAAGGTTTTTCTCAGGTAGTCTGACAGACTCAGCCCAGAGAGAGTAAGGTGACATAGAGCACATTACAGCGCTCTCACGGCTGCAGCATGTCATCTGTCTGGGTTAGATGAGACCTAAGACTCAAGTTCAGAATAAAACTACATCCAGATTTTTGTTTAATGAGCCCTTAATATTGAAGATATTATGCAAACAGTGAGGATCTGCATGGATAACAGACAGCATTAGACGGCCAGCGCTCCTTCACAGATGGAGATTGTCCCACTGCATGATGGAGGGGCATTTTCTCCATGGTTACTAATGATTAGGATTGCGTCTTACTAACATCACTTACTTATGAAAAACATGAATGTTAATCTTCTTACCTTGTAAAAAGTGTTTGCTGCCAGTCCTTATGACTTCCATATCAAAAATTCATAATAAAATGAAAAGTTTAGTTTGCATCCTCATCTATATCTGCACCCTATACCATCGTTACAGCAGCATTAGGCAACCAACTGTCTGTTTGCTTAGGTTGTTTTAATGCCTGTGACGGCAGAGCAGGATGCTTTCTAACGAGAGTGACATCATGTGCAAAGGGTCAGTGATTATCCTTTGATAATCACTTCATACGTATAAAATCAAAGCATCCAAATGGAACCATTGCTGTGTTTTGTGGGTGGAGTGGATTGGAACTTCCTCTTGATTTAAACCGAGAGGAGTGAAGGGATTCAGTCTGGGGTTAGGGTTAGTTCAGGAAGTGTTTCTTCTTTAGTGTTTCCATCTTGGTTCTGACTTGACGATGTCCAACTTTATGAAAGTCCCACCGCTTTCCACGCACCGACAGCCTCAGACGGTTCGTCGGCATAATGTGAGTCCATTCGTCGCCCGCTCTGATTGGTGTGGCGGCCCAAATGACGCGCAGTCAGTGAGTCAGCGAACAGAGGGTGATCTTGACGCTCTGACATTTGTTCGTGATGCTGGAGTTGCTAAGGAGACAAAAATAAAAGGCAGCATATGTATCCAACTTCCAGTGTATTTCTAATGCCTGAGTTTGCCCCCCAGCCTCTCCCCCCTCCCTCATCGCCGGTACCAGCTCAGTCCAGTGTAGCCTTTGAGTTGCCGGTGTGACGCCATGCTCTCCGTCTAACAGCAGCTTCCCTCCTTGCTTCCTTTTAGTCACTTCTACACGGTCTTACAGGGAAATTAGGAAGTCAAAATACATGCTTAAAGCTGTGAAACATGGTTAAAGTTGTTTTTATCTCATATCATTATTAAGTTAAATAAAATGATGCAAGTTATTGTTGGAAATTTTTTGAAAAATAGACAGTACAGCCCACTTAACCGTTGTTAGGTCAGCCTCTATTTCTACATATGAATACAGGTTCTGGATCCATTTATTGGGGCTGCTGCCACGTTTGCTAAACTTTGTGGATTTAGCTGTTCAGAGGGCATTTCAGGCGTTTTTCCTGTTCATCATACAAAGTCATAAGATTCATAACAATCTACTGAAAAGTGCCTGATAAGCTTAGAAAAGGTTATAAATCACTCACACAGATCGATCAGCACAGATTGATATACTTTCAGATTCCCCTATGAGATTTCATTTTATCTTTGTGTTGTAATTTCTCAAGTCTACCTAAAAAAGGATTTCTTTTAATAAAATGATTTAGAGGAAAAACCATAAAATGCCTAAATGTTTGAAACATTAAAAGCATTTGTATCTGTATCGGAGCAATACCAGCATGATAAGATGATTAATACCTTAGTCCCATATTCCCTTATGAAAGTTTATTGTTTGGTAGTTTCTCAACTCTATCCCCAAAAAGATTGTTTAATTTTTCCCCTCAAATCTTTTTTTTTTTTTTTTTTTTTGCAATTTAAAAAAAAAAAAAACTAAATGTCATAAGTTTGATGAGTCCATCTTAAAAAATATAATTATTGGTATCAATATTGGTGTTGGAGAAGATCGATGATTTAGTTTCAGATTCCCTGATGAAATGAGTTTTTTTTATTTTTGTGGATTTTTTGTAGTTTCTCAACTTTACCCCAAAAGAGATTATGTATGATTTTCTTTCAAATTCTAATATTTTATTTTATTTAGGAAAAAGCCCATAGAAATTTGTTTTTCTACTATTTCTGGTTATCTTGTTAATATGTTTTTAAAATATTTTGTGGACAGCTGAAAACCTCAACAAAATAATGCAAAAAAAAAAAAAAAATCCCAAAAACGCCTATGTCAGGCTAAACAGTAAAAGGTACAAATCGACTTGTATCGCTGTTGGCGATACTGTCCCTGTATTTATTTGGTATCGAATCGATAATTAAAATGGCGTCGCCCACCTCTGGACCGCCGGCCTGTCACCTGTTTGTTGTGCTGGTAGTTTTACCTGGAAATGCTGCCAAGTGTGGGACCCTGAGTACGTACACTCCCGCAGCACATCCAGACCTCTGGGTATCCGGTGACATCAGCACCGATTCCCAGTGGAGGAGGAAGTAAAGCAGGAAGATGGTCCTCTCTTCTCCCAGGAGAACACAAACAACAACAGAGCAGGAAGGGGAGGAAAGGTTCATGTTTCAAACACAGGAGTAATTAGCTGATATGGATTGTGTAATGATTGCTTGAGTGACTGATGATGGTCTGAAGGATATTACACGCTATTAACTTGGGGTTTCAGCCAACATCTGTATTGGTGCCCTCTTCACCGCGTTGATGTGGTCTTAGGTCTTAGTTTCTTTCCTCAGCACTTCATTTTAAGCTCTCTAATGAGCTCCAGGCACACACACACACACACACACACACAACTTGTGAATCAGCCATCAGATATTTAATATGTGTTCTTACGGGTCCTCGGCGCTGATGGATCGACGAGAACGATGGAGCACAACATAACAGATTGTCCCTTTCAGAGCTCTCGTTCTTCTGGATGCCCGGAGCCACAAACTGAATATGCAGCAGGGCAGAAATGTTCCTCTTGACATCTACATGCGTGTGCATACACACATTTGTCAGGAGAACGCTGATTAACAGCCAGAATGTGTTTGAAGGCAGTAAGCAGCGTGTGTTCCTGCCTGATTGTAACCGGAGGGCGGACACGTGAGCTACTGGTGGCATCAATTAAAGAAAGCTCATGCGGTTCTGTGATGACTCTTGTCGTGTTTACTTCACCCGATCAATTCTTGTTAGCCATCTCCCGAGCCTCCAGCGGGCCGCCTCGGCTCTTCACGTTTGAGTAAAAAATGAGCCCAGTGCTCGGTTTAAGGATTTCTTTGTTTTCTCCGTGTTTTAGTTCTCTGATTGCTGTGAGATTCAACCTGCAGGGGATGAAAATATTTGACGAGCAAATACTTGTTTTTTTCTTGCGTGTGTGCGTGTCTGTGTGTGTGTGAGTAGAAAACAGAAAAATGTCTTTGATGTACCTCAGTCGGCTTTCATGGTATTCGCTCTGAACAAATCTTCAGCTTTGGAAGCATGCAGACCCACTTCTGAATTTTTAGTTTACCACCATTGTTGGTGGACCTCTAGTTTTAGAAAGAGTCAAAAAAAAAAAAACATTAGCAGCATTGTTACATGTTGGGGTTCACTGCCGACTAAAATTGGAGGAAAATAAACCCTGAAATGACCAATTGTCCATGGCTGACAAACTGATGGATGCATGTAGAAAACTGTTGTTTGTCGCACCACTTTATCCTATTATCCTCTGTAATTGTTCAGCATCAGAGCCAAAAGGTCACATGTCAAACTTAAACAATAAGAAGCATCAGTGATACTTGTCCTGTATTTACTGAGTATGAGACTGGCACAAAAACATGAAGCTCCACTCACCTTTAGTTTCCTGTTAGTTCAGCACAGAAATGAGCTAACCCAGTTAGCTACAGCTAAAGGGCGCTTCCACCCAATTTTTCTGTGCCTTGAGTGTCTTTAATCTGCTCTAGTATAAAAAACTAAAATACTTACACACTTCAGACCTGGACTAGATTGCTCTACTCTGATAGCATATTACTTAAAACTTGATTTATGAAATATTCTAAATAATATACAGGATGCATATTTGATAAATTATCAAAAAATAAACTATTTATAAATTGATTGTGAGGAGTGTATTGACATTTAGTGGTCAGTAAGTTCTTATGTGTAAGCTCTTGTTCTCATGCTTGGTTTTTAAAAATGGGCTACTAGTTCATCCCGGTTACTAAAACCGACGTAGACAGGAAATGAAAAGTTTCTTCCCACTAAACTAATCATCTTTATTTTATTACATTTTTGACATATTGGTATCCCATGTCTATTGTTTTGCACAACACTCTCTATGAATGTAATCCGGCTGTTGTTCTGACCGCTCGCCTGTCTGCCCTCCACAGACAGTAACTTTGTCCTGGGGAACGCCCAGGTCCAGTCCCTGTACCCCATCGTCTACTGCTCCGACGGCTTCTGCGAGCTCACCGGTTACGCCCGCGCCGAACTCATGCAGAAGAGCTGCGCCTGTCACTTCCTGTACGGCCCGGAAACCAGCGACCGCTCCACGGCCCAGATCCAAGGAGCGCTGGACGACAGGAGGGAGTTCAAAACGGAGCTGGTGTTCTACAAGAAGGAAGGTGAGACCAGAACCTGCAGAGTTCTGGACCCGTCAGCAGGAACACTGAGAGTCACTGCAACTCATTCTGTGTTTGTCCTGGACGTGTTTATGGTCATGTCAGTTCTTTGCTTTTCCTGAGTATTCATAACACTTCAACTTCCTCACATTTTGTCGCATTATAACAAGCTTCATTGTGTTTTATTAGGATTCAACTGTATGTGATGAGTTAGCAAAGACAGTGTACTGTGGATAAAAAATAAAAATAAAAAGTAAATTCCCACCAAAAAATACACATTTTGAGATTAGTCTCAGAAATTGTCAAGAAAGAATAAGTTTCAAAAGTTACTTTTTTTTTTTTATTACTTTTGTCACTGAAATTTTCCGTTTTTTTCTGTTTTATTCTATAAGTACTTCTAAGAAAAATATAGCAGAAAGACCTGCAGCTGTAAATGCAACAGAGTATGGACTGATGAAGGCCAAATCCTACAGGGGAAAAAAAAATCATTGTTTTATTTTAAAAATTGTTAAAAAAAAAAAAAACTATACATCACTTTTCTTCCATTCCATAATCATGTGCAAGTTTGCATTTGTGTGTCAGTTCAAATTAGGGCTGGGAAATAAATAAATGGTTTATATTGTGATAAACACATAATCCATTTTCAATAGATTATAGGTCTGACTGAATTTTAGCTGTCCAACCTCACAGCTAAGTAAGGTGAAGTTGGAAGCAAGGTGGCATCAAGAAACTCACTCGCTCTTTGGTTACCTAGCAACAACCTGTGGAGTAACTTGTGCAGCAGCAGTTTCAGGTTTCACCAACGAGCCTCAGAACTGCTTAGAAATAAAAAAATAAAAAAATAAATAGCAGCATGGATAGAAAACTGGACAAAACAGAAAAGGTCACATGCGTATTTTGGCACTATTTCAGATATTTAAAACAAAAAACTAATCAATAATTATTGATATCGGCCGATACGATACCCTTGCGTAGTGCATCCAAAAAAGATACATTAGATCCAAGAAAATTGACTTTGTAGCTGTAATATCACAAAATGCAAAAAAAGAAAGAAAAAAAAAGTTCCAGGGAATGGAAACTGTTGCAGAGCACTGAGACATGCTGTCCCTGAGCTGCTGTTTGGCCCATATGGCATAAAGAATCCAGTTTTTCATTTTGCTTTGACTCAGCAAAGCAAATATGCTGCAAATTTTGTAGCCGTGTAGGAAGATGCATTTCCATGTGCAAACTGGAACGGTTAGCTGGCTGGTTGTCTCCACTAAGAAGCCATTTTTACTGGATGAAGCCTGTGTGCTACAGAGTATTAGCTTCAGTGTCGAAATCAGTTATGCAGACTCTGCTGAGGTTGTTGTAAACGTTGTCAGATTCGTTGTTGCAGCAGAATGTGAGAGCAAACATTGCGTCACTATAAGTCATGTTACTAAAAATGTGACATGATTTTTCTGTCTTTAAAAAACGTTGCTTGTTGCACAGCCAGACATCGGGGAGACGGGTAGGAGTTGAGCTGGCTTCAAGAAACTACAAACGATTTAATTTATCCTAAAGGAAAAAAAAAAACATCAATCCAGAGAAAAACAAAATGATTGAGTGAAATGAGGTTTGTGAAAGAAATAGAGAAGAAAAAATTCTTCTGATTAATCCACTTTGGGTCCAGGCTGGACATGAAAGAGAAAGTGTGGAAGTTAAAAAGGTAAAAACTCAGCTGAATAAAAACACGATGCCTCCTGAGCGACTGGACCCGTCTGCTCCGCTGTGATATTAACAACCAACAAACACAAACACAATACAAATGTTTCTTTTTTGGTCTTTGTTATTCTCTCTAAAGCTAAAATTCCAAGTGTTTATCTGAACAATTTGATCTCTTTGTCTCATTCAGAACATTGGAGATTAAAAAAAAAAAAAAAAAAAAAAAGCAGAACATTTCTGACTTGCCTGGTGACAGCCGTTAGCGAACAAAATCCCTTGAATTTCACATGGGGTCACATCTGGTTCCCATGTTTCACATGTGATCAAGTGTTTTGTTCATGGTTTCACATGTTTCTGTGAGGATTTGGTTTTCTGCGTGTCAGTTTAGTTCCTGTGTCATCTTGTCTGCCCTGATCTGATTTTGTGTTCCCTGATGAACTCTTGTGTATTTATTCCCACCCGCATCCCCTGCTCCATGTTGGACCCGTGTTGTGTCATGTGTCTAGTGTTCTGTAAACCCCCAGGTCTACTGGTGTCTGCGTTTCCTTGCCTTGTGGCTCACCTGGATTCCTGTTCTCCTTTGTGTTTGTTATTAAATCAACATTATTTGAGTCCACTGCCTCCTGTCCTCACCGAAGACAAACCACAACTCATGACAGTTCCACATGTGATGCATGTGTTTCAAATGTGTATTCCTTGCCATACACATGGGTTTCATATATTTTAGGTAACACGTGTCTAGCACATGTGCCTCACATGTGGCGCATGTTTCACATGTGTATCATGTTTTACGGTCTGAAATATTTTCAAATGTGAGATAAAATGTGATGCACATGTTTTATATGTGTGTCATGTGTTTCCACATGTGTATCACATATACAACATGTCACACAGGTTTTATGTGATGCACACATGAAAACATGTACATCACATGCGTGGCCCATGTGAGATCCATGGGCTACACATGTGTATCACATGTGTTATATTTGACACACGTGGAAATATGTGATACCACATGGGACTCCCGTGGGTTTTTACCATGAAACGTTCCGGAATCGCATGTACACATGTGATTTTACATATGATTCATGTAATTCCCATGTCGTTCACATGTGAACATTTGTGTGAAGCACATGTACGTTTTTCATGAGTTTCAATTGTGAATTTCATGGGATTTGTTTGAAGGGGTTCAGTGGAGCCCCAGTGGTTGTGGAGGTTAAGGACCACAGCTTCTCAACAACAGCTAAAACGCTGGAGTCTCCACAAAAAATATTTATAAGTGTCTGTTTTAATAGTTAAAACAACAAAATGTTGAGTCGTTCCTTTTGAGGAAATTCACAATAAATTCAATATTGAGTCGCCATCTTTTCACTTCTAAAATCTTCCTGTTTTATGTTGTATAATTGCGCCGCTCCTGACAAAAAAGAAACAGTTCAAATGAATTACAAAAAGCAAAAAAATAAATATGGCATAGCTGCTGTATCAATTTTCTGATTGGAATTTACTTTTAATCACAAAGCCAATCGAGGACTACTAACTGTAGTTAGTAGTAGTGACTCTCCCTCTTCCAGAGTAGTTTTATATTTGGTGAGAAGAAGGACGGGGAGACGAGCAACGACAGCTTTGAACCCTGTGATGTAACAGCCTACTCCACATCTAAACAGCTCACTGAATCAAATGTTTTCTGCCCAAGGCAGACCTCAGGAAGTACAGGAATTCTGTTTTCATGTACAGTATGTGTTGGATTATTAGAAATTTTAGATGATATTGTTTAATTTAGTGTTTGTCCTTTTGGGATTTTGCAAAGACTGTACCATTTTCTCCTTGAGCTGTTTACAAAAAAAACCCGGTTAACAAGAACAAAAAGGCAAAAGCTGTGTAATCAGAGTGATATGCTGTTAAATGGACTCAGAGTATCAGTAGATAAAAGGCAGAAATGCTTAAGGAGAAGCAAT
This sequence comes from Poeciliopsis retropinna, assembly GCA_010277075.1. Lineage (NCBI taxonomy): Eukaryota > Metazoa > Chordata > Actinopteri > Cyprinodontiformes > Poeciliidae > Poeciliopsis > Poeciliopsis retropinna. The sequence goes on from VMRM01000012.1 coordinate 21,248,540, forward strand.
GGATCTACACATTGCATTTTTTTTTTTCCATGTTTATTATAATTTGTTTCTTGGTAAAAGTGAAAATATCTCCACAGAAGAAGCATGAAGAGCTTGAAGCTGTTCCTTTACCAGGGACTCTATTTTTAGGGATTCTCCTCCACACGCTCCATCTGAGAAATCTGCTATTAGTGAGAGATGTGGTCATGTGCAGAATCCACATCAAGTTCAAACAGTTTATTTCCCCTTTCAGAAGTGTAAATTTGTCGAAAATAAAATCTACAAAAGGGAATTCTGGGAGAGAAACTCTAATTATTATTAACTGAGTTGTTGATGTTTTTTTTTCTTTCTATGGTTTAAAATCATAACTTCTAACATTTAAGGAATCTAATTGGCAGATCTAATACTAATGTGATATTGCAACTCAGACATAATTAAGATATACGGTATATAAATAATAACATACTCAAACTATTTAAGTGGAGATCTCTGCAAGAAACCAGAGAGCAGATTGTGATTTGGGGAAACAGGACAACCGGTGAGGACCACACATACATCCTCATCAAATCATTTTAATCCTGTCGAAAACGTCTGTTTCTCCACTCGCTGATTGGCAACGATGTTGCTTTTGACAAATGATGATGAATTCTTCACCGCTTTGATGTCTGACCTTTGATCTGTGAAAGGCCTTGAATCAAATTCAGGGCCTTTCACATGCCCACAGGCCTTTCCCTACCCTAATCCTAACCCTAACCCTTTTCCTCTTACAGGTCAGTTTTCTCATTGCTCTGAGCAGCTAACTGCCACCAACACAAGCTGAGGAGATTTTTATATCCCTGTAGTTTTTCTTCTCAAATAATGGAGTTGCCATGTTCCCCAACGGAAGTTGTAAAATTTTGTCAGTGTTCCCCTAATGTTGGAAAGACAATTTTGCAACTGCGGCATTTTCATTAAATAAGAAATGAACTTAAAATCACTCTTGAACATGCTTATTATCCAATAAGTCGTGTAAATGTCATGCAAACGGTTACATGACATGCTAATTCAGCCAATCAGAGGATTGGAGCGACAAGCCCCACCTACTTGTGAGCGGCGTGCGGCATTTTGGGGAAATTGTGGTCGGCGAGTTCTGGATTCAACATGTTGGAACGGCACGACATTTTCTGAACCGTGATGCTGTGAGAGCTCTGTTTTCACCAGCGGCAACATCCAGTTGCTGATCTTGTGACTTGTGTGTTGTAAAAAAAAAAAAAAAAAGTTTTCCATTTCAGTTCTGTGAAATACATCAACTTCAACACAGCTGGAAAACCACCTCATCCTAGCACGACATTTTTTCATAGAAAATGTGAGTTTTTCTCCAAAATCGTCTTGTTTCCTTTAAGGAAACCTATTTGCCTAATTTCAGTTTACGCAGTTCTATGCTTAATGGAAATGCAGCGACTGTGCGGTACGGCAGATTGCAAAACTGTAAGCCGCACTCTTTACACTCCTCAGAGGTGTAAAGAGAGAATGCAGGTTTTCATCCATCTGTATGACGATGATGATGGTCTCATTATACCTCCGACTCTCTGTAGTGATTAAAATCATCCTGTTCACCCTCAAGGAATCGCTCAGGGAACAGGATGCCAAGGGAAATCAGTTCCACGTTAATATGCTCACTGCCATCTCTTATGCACCACCAAGGTCTGCATTAGGCTCCGAGTCGATTAAAATGACGCTGCAAAATGACTTTACTCTTAAGTGAAATGTGGGATTGTTAGTGAAAAAGCTCACAAAGTAGAGCTTTAATTGTGAGGTGAAAATGCACCTTTTTTTTTTTTCAGGACAATTTTTTTTTTTTTTTTTCTCCTCTGATAGGAGGAGAAAAAAATCCTCCAATCTAAGGAGATTGGAGGAGTTTCGAGAAAGTGGTTTCTCGAACCACTTTTAGACACAGATGCGTACATTTTGGAGTTTGTTGCTACTAGCTTTGCACATATAGACACAGAGGTTTTTGGGTAGATTTCACTGGAAATCATCCATAAAAATCATTCTTCTTTAAAATATCTTGCCATATGTTCTGAATTGGCTTTATTTCTTGACCTCTAAAAGGTCATATTGACTCTGCCCAGTCTTTTGGCACCTCTAATAGTTTGTTGGGTTTTTTTTACCCTGCATTTGGATTCATTCATCTGTTTATCACCTCTCACTAACTGACACAATGATATAACTGATATGATGTTTTATACCTCTGCTTTAAACTTCAGTTATCCGTTGTTGCAAACGTTTGAAGCATTCACAGAACTAATACGGTTATACAAAAATGTTTTTTTTTCCCCTTTACTTTCATGAGTTTGATTATGTACCACCACCCTGTCCTGATTCTCATTGATAAAAAACTTTGAAAACCATGCAGCGTTTTCATTTACTTTATCATTTCTCACCACTTTGCGTTGGTCTATCAAATACAATCCCAATTAAATACAACTCTGTGGGTATAATGTGACAAAATATCAATAAATTAAAGAGTTTTCTTTGTTTCTGCAACTAAAAATATGAGACAAAATGCAAATCACCTAGAGATAACAGAGCTACTGTTCTCTAACATGGATCAAATGTGGTTGAAGAGAAAAACTTGTTCACATCTGAGTTAAGCTCCTATTCTTCTAGCCTGTTCAGATTGAACGTCTCCACTCATACTGGATCAAATTTAGCCGAATAAGCTGAAAATCCTACATTTTGCTTCTCTTTTTTTCTTGCGATTTTGGATTCTGGCACCTTTCTGACAGGTTTGTCTCCTTTGTGAATACAAATGTTCTTATCTACGAGGCTAAGACCTGCATAAACACCTGCCAGGATGAGATTTAAATTATCCTTGGATAGATAGCTGGAGCCCAGAGCCCAGAAGACAAAACTGTTTCATTCTTCCTCTCACTCCTCCCTCATATGCCTTTAACCTGACAAAATGTTCTCTGGTTTTAAGTTTTTTGGGTTTCTTATTACCCACAATGCACCTTGGGGAGCGGGTGGGCTGCAAGTGAAGCTATAAAAAGGAAGCAGAGATTTTCTCCTGGTGAAAATGTAACGTCATTTTTAGTAGTTTATTCAGCATTATGCATGGCATTTGTAATTCAGCAAAATTCCCACTGCACATTTTTGACTGATGTTCAGTAAAGTGACTTGGAAAGGTCATATGCTTTATTGTACAGGATGTCCTGCATATTTTGAACAATAAAAGCAAAAACGGAATATTTTGTCTAGAAACCAAAAACAGCTTAAGTTGTATTTCTTTTTCAGACGAAACATTCGAATTAAATCCTGATTTAATTCCCTTTCCACGTGGAATCCGATCTAGGAAAACAACAGCTGCAAGCTCAAAGATTCTTGTGATGTTTCGAAGCTCTGTTGAATCTGAATCTCGGTGAAGAAAAAACTAATTGTTGTCTCTGATTCAATGAAATTTATTTAATTCATTCCGAGATATCACGTGGCGTTTGGGACACTAACTGAAAAATGAACACCTTCAAATAACGAGTGGCGCATAACAGCAGCGTCTCAAGGCGATCACTTTGACAGGAGATTTCACCGGTAGATTGCACTGTCACATGAATGAGAGACAGAGAAGATGACTTCTGGACAGTTTGGTGAGATCAGCGTGACGTTAATTAGCCGCCAACTAATTAACGTTGGCGACGGCCAACGTCGCCGTGCATTCCCTATGAACACACGCTCACTACGAGTTCTCCTCCTTCCAGGTACAAAGTTCTGGTGTCTGCTGGACATCGTGCCCATTAAGAACGAGAAAGGAGAGGTGGTTCTGTTCCTCGTGTCCCACAAAGACATAACCGAGAAGAAGATGGAGCAGGATCCGGAGCAAGGGCCTGAAACCGGTGAGTGAATAAGAACCTCAGACTGGCTTTGACTTGCTCTCTAGAGACTCAGGCCTTACAAACAATCTTTATCTCATGGACTCGGAGCGACCACATGGAAAAATTCCAGGAGTTGTTTTGGAAGTTTTCCAAAATAAAACATTTTTTGCTTTATTTTGGAAATTCTTTTTTTTATTATTTTAATTGTAAAATAAATAAATTTTAAATCCAAAATATTTTATTTTTATTTTGATAAATAAAATACAAATTTAATATTTATTTAAAAAAAATAAAATTTTATTAAACATGTTATGGATATGAATACATTTTCATTTTCTGTTGGTTTTTCTTTTAGCAATGCACACAATTAATCTAAAAACCAGCCACTTATTATAAGACCAAAGGCAGTAGTTTTGATTTTAATGTTTACCGCTCAAACATGGAATTGTTGTCAGAAATGTACAAAATTTATCACTGGCTCCAAATGATGCTGCAATGCAAACTGCATCAGCTGGTATACATTGATAAGCCATTTCAAATGATGGAGGATGTCAACACTTACATAGTATATATTCATAGTTTAGTCATGGTGTTAGCGTTCATCATCTATCAGCCAATCAGAGGAGACGGTGGCATGTCATTCAGGGGTTGGAGTGACGAGCCCCACCGAGTCGGGCGTTTTGGGGGAACTATAGTCGGCCATTTTACAAAAACAAAAACAAACCATCATCCTCCTCCCACTTCCTGTCTTCTTCTTCTTCATGGTTTTTCCTACTTGTAACATCTGGCTGTTGGTCATGTGACTCGTGTGATGCGATAAAAGTGTTTCCATTACAGTTTTGCACAATACATCTGTTTCGATATGGCTAAAAAAATATTTAAAAAAAACCCACCTCAACACTTTGTCCTAACGCAAAAATTATTTCTGTTTGCATTAAGCTAATTTATTGTCTCACTTTCAGTTTGCTCGATTTTATGGAAATGCAGCTAGTGTTTTAGATGATCTGTTTCAATAAATGACTAAATAAATGCTTTGAATTTGAAGACGCACCTTAGGCTGTGATTAGGTATTGAGTGGTTAATGTGGAAGGTTTTGAAGCAATTCCACAGTAAAACGTGATCCAGCCAATCAGGGATGATCAGAAAACAATGCAGAAAAACCTCAGGATCTACAAATACATGGTCTATGTTCTTTCTGCTTCACAAATGTGCTGTAATTTGTGCATATTTGCACATAATATAGCCTAATTCCAATAAAACACAATACGGTTTGTGTATTTAACGTGCGAAAATGAAAAACCAATACGAGCAGTTTAGGGATCTTGTTCTGCAGTTCCTTAATTAGCAGAGTAATTCTAACCGTCGTAGTAATTAATGTGGTTTTTATGACTCACTCTTATAGGCAATCAAAGTTTTATAGTTGCCGCGTGAACTCCGGTGCAGGCAATGCATCTGGAGTCATTTTCATTGCATCGTTTTATTGTGTTAAGTTTATAAAGTTAGCTTTTTTTTTTTCTGAAGTGTTAAGTGTTCGACACCTGTGTTGATCTGTTCACAACAGAACGTAACCTGCGGGGCTTTAAGAACATGACTTGTTCATGGATGAGCTTTCCACTCTCATGTTCTTGACGTAAACATGGCTGCATATCATGAAAATATTTACAAGATGAATAAAACGTTCCAATCAGAGCCACGCAGGACAAACAAAGGAAACCAGGATGAAGAACCGCCACGTTTGGATTCTGAAGAACGCAAATCAGCCTCTGTCAGCGCAGATGTATAATTTTTTGTCCACATGGAGGAAATCTGCAGCATGAAACACTTTTCCCTTCAGCTCTCAGGTTATTATGAAAGAAAGCAAACAACAATTAACCATCCATTAATAATGTTAATCAGTCTTCTCCCACAGTACGGCTCACGCTGATTGAACAAGCGACTCTGTCAATTTGAACGTTTGATGAATGCAAACGACGTCCCGAAATGAAACGCACATGCTGCACTGTAAACATTCAGGAAATGCGACAATCCAGACGCTGACGGAGGAGGGGAGCCACGATTTAAATTACAGCGGAGAATTATGTGAGTTAATTAGGAGCAGAGAGGAACCCATCCTCGGCTTGAAAGTCCTGTACATGAATTTGTTGTTGCTGCTGCTGCGAATTCTGCAAATGAGGCGTTTCATGAGCATCTTCTTGTACATGAAGTCTTGTCTTGATGACTCTGTCTGCTCCGCATCCTCATGTGGGTGAGGTTGTGAAGGGTTTCAATTTCCCTAGAGCCACATCTGGGATAGAAAAGCCGGTAGTCTGAGTCAGTGGTTTTATGCCACGCCACTTTTATTTACAGCACAATAACTATAACGTTCGTTCAGCAGAAATGCCGCCTTTTGGCTTCTGGTTTTACGCAAACAATTTCTGTGGTGGAAAATTTTATCAGGTAATATATTACAACTCCCAGTCTGATACTTTATATTCATAAAATTAATGCCACATATTTCATTAAAAACTAGTTGGCTCTAAGAAAAGGTAAACAGCACAAAACTGCAGAGCAACATGCTAATAAAACATACTGGAAGATGGAACAAACCTGGCGTCTGTAGAATCGTCTGTATCGTCATTCGAATGATGAATTTGGAGGCAGTTGCCCCTCTACTGTCTACATCAACTTCATCAACTTTATCACCATGGCAACCTAAATCCTTCACACATTTTCTGTAGCAGAGGTTAAACTTCCAGCACCACAGAGTCATTAAAGTCATTGATGCTGATTGGCTAAACATTTATTATTTTTCCCTAGCAACCACGCAAATTTGCCTGTTTAGCTGCAGGGACTCTTTACACTATCACCTCAGGAGAGAAATGATATAGGTGGAAATCCACTGTTAAATAAGAGTTTTGTAAGACATTAATATAGGCAGAGTAGTAAGGAAAACTGAGACTGATAGTACTTTTTTGAAAAAATATGCATACATGTTTTCTGATCTGCATATGGAGCAGCCGCCACTGGATTTGGTTCAGTGTGTTGCTCTGCAAATGCAGAAGTAATTTTATTAAAACCCAATTTGTTTGACCCACTTCCTGAGCCTTAAGCTCAGAATCTCATTTCAGCAGGTATGGAGAGCAGGAAACAAAAAGGGAGAGGAAAAACAGCCGTGGACAGAGGGGGGGAACAAACACGGCTCTGCTTAAATTAAGTCTGCTAAACATAAAAAAATACAATAAAGGAGAAACTGGCCTGGCAATAAATCAATGAGGAATACAATGCTTTGGATAAATATGGGTAAATATCTATACTTTTCCATATATATTTCAGCCACAGACTGAAATCATCAAGCTAATGTTCTTCAACGAAACCTCTGAGGCCAGAAACAGAAACAACTGGATTTACTGAGATTAAGACGTAAGAGTATCAATACTTCCACGTATTTTTACTCAAGTATAAGTAAAAGTATTTGATAGAAAGTCTACTCATCATCAAATGGACCAAAAATATAAAATTGAGTGGAAATTTTGATATTTTAAGAAGCAAATAATGATAATAATTTATATAAGGAGCAAAAAAAAAAAAAAAGAAATCAGGCAATATAATGTTTTTCCAAATCAGTTTTTTTCAACAAAAACTTTTGAAACTTTAACAAAAACTGCTTTGTTTTTCGTTCAGTGAGCAGAGAAACCAGAAATGTTCTCTCAAGTAAAAGTAGCGATATTTCATAATAAAATTACTCAAGTAAAAGTTAAAAAGTACAGCATAGTAAAAATACTGCCGAAAGTACACTTTTTCAAAAAAAAAAGTTACTCAAGGAAATGTAACTGAGTAAATACAACTAGTCACACAACCCGATTCTGTTTATGGGTATCAGAGTAGAGGGGGCCTAATTCAAACACATGCCACACTTTACAGGTTTACAAAAATAACTTGTCATTTTTATTCCACTTTATGAATTTGCACTTCTTTGTGTTGTTAAGTGGTATCTAAATAAAATACAATGCGGTTGTCATGGAGACGTGATAGAATGCAATAGAAAGCTCAAGGAAGAAAACTGCAGTTATCAGTTATTTAAATTAGTTTAATTTATAGAGCTGCACTAACAAACGTTTACCTTCAGCATGTTCACACACACACACACACATCGTGGAATGTTGTATGCGCTGACAGAACACAGACCATGAACTCCATACCATGAAGACAATCTGCTGCACAGAGTGCAAACATGTCCTCCTTCCTTTGTTCTTAATCTCCCAGCAGGAAATGATGCAGAGGAGGATGCTCTATGCTCTATGACCCAGAGACCTCGGCTTCCCGCCACTCCATTCTGCTGAGACCTGTTACCATGTCAGTCTGTTAATATTTCTTTCAGAAAGCAGTGGTTTGACATTTTGGAAAATGAACCGTCCCTTTCTTCAGCCAGAACGTTGGCCCTTATTGTGAGTGCATCGCTAAACATGAAGGTGTAAGAATTAAAACTTAGCCTGGTGAAAATCAAATCCACCTATCAGCATATTTTTACTAATGCGTAACTAACACACTCTAAGCTCTTAGAATAGCTTTTATTTTTTTAATTCTCTTGTTTGACCACTGTATGGCGCTAAGGAGCAGGTCTTCACGCTCAATTACAATTTTACGCTGAAATCCGACTTTTACAAAAAAATTTTGCCGTGGTTGTTCATCCTACTGACTGACTCACATGTAGAGAAGAAGAATGTTTACGGCACAACAAAACGCATTGTTTATGGAATTAATAATGGATGTCTCCATCGAAAGTTGTTCAGCCCTGGGAGATGACATAGTAATAACACAAATGAAGCCAACAAAAAAAAAACACAACCAGCAGCAGCCTTTAGTGGAGCATTGACCAGAACTTTTGTAGAGATGTGTGTTTTTCATCTAGGAAGGACTAGATTAGACTAGTAAAAGATTTGTATTTGACCAACCACCTTTAATCACTGGGAAATTTTCAAACCTAAACCATTGGAAACATGGGAACTAAATAAATGTCAGAAAAAGAAAGTGCTTAGACTTTTTAAGAGCAAATTGGAGACCTGCACAATTTCAAACACCAGTATTCAGAGTCACAAGCTTCATAATGGATCATTTAAGGAGCAGTAGTATGTGTTTTCCAGCCACATGGTGCCACTTTATTGCATAATTGAGTCACTGCGATAACTTCAGTTGTTATAAAAATGCTACCTGTATCAACTATGACTTAGGAGAAACTTCAGGAGAAATTTTACTTCTGGATGTAACGCATTGAAACTGGACCTCTGTCTCTTTAAAATCTCCTGCTCTTTCCGCCTTCAGGACGTCCTCACAACATGGCTCCTTTATTAAACTTTTAGCAAAGTTTTTACCAGCGTTTCACTGAGAAGTAGCTCCTATAATGAGCTCAGTTGATGCATAGTTCCCCCAGGTGTTTGCTAATTGCTTCTGGCTAGTCTGAAGGAGCTGAGCGGGAGAGTTGTGGGAGAGGGTTGCTCTGTGAGGCAGAAGCTCGGAAACTTGGAATCTTGGAAACTGCTGCTCTGAGGTGGAGCTGCGCCTTGAAGGCGGAGCCAGGTCCAACCAGCCGAACGGTTGCCACGGGAGACTAAAGGATTTCTCAAACATGCATGACAGAATCAAAGAAACATGACGAGGGAATAACATTACAACATAAAGTAAAGCTCCAAAATGTCGATTTTACATAACACCGCCCCTTTACGTGAGAAATATTTGCTTTAGCTGCTAGCTTCAGCACACGTTTTTAAAATGATGGTTTAGATTTTGTTGTTTCAGTGGAAAACACTCATGTTTTCACTCACTTTGCAGCAGTGAGCAAGAGTGTGAAACTCCTGACATATGCCTGAAATATTTCCCAAAAGTTTGTTCTTTTTTGTTGTTCTTGTTGCTGTGACGAGCTGCAGAGGCTGTAAAAGAAGAAGGAGGTTCAGTCACACGGTCTGTTTGGAGCGTAGATAATAGAACAGCACCAGACTGCATTATCCTGACTAAGACAAACTAGCCAGAATAACGGTATGCCTGAAGAGTGGATGAAACACCAGGGGGATCGGGAGGCTTAGCGGAGCTACGGGCTAACAAGCCTCCCCCAGAAGGCGCTCGGGCTGACGAAGGGTTAGCATTATGGCTGACATTTCTACCTGCTTCTATAGGACAGTGGCGAACAGACCTAATGTAATGAATCCCTAAAAACCACTGGGAATAGAAAACAAGTGGATTAACATGATTAAGTTATGATTTGGTGACAGAATCAGTTTTACAAGTCAAATGAAAAAAGGTCATGTTGGGTGTTTAGTTTTATTCCACTCTGACTTTGTTTGTCTAATTTCATTAGTTTTCGTCCATCTATCAGAGCGGGTCCGCTTGTTTTAATTCATTATTAGTTCAATATTGTTTCGTTTCAGTTTGGTTTTCATTCGTAGTAGTTTTAGTTTTTTCATACTTTGGTTCATTTTTAGGTGCAGAATTCAAAAAGGTCAAAGTATCATATTGTTATTGTGACACATCGTTTGGGTAATGATTACTCGACTGAAAATACCATTTTCAAAAAATGGATTTGATTACTGTTGAAATAACATCTTACTCTGGTGTTTTCTAGCAACCTTTGCTGTCTCCGTTTAGAGGACTAGCGCCACCAGGAGGCACATGGAGAACGGAAACTTTCTGACATCTGATGTAAACAGTTTGTGTCGTCAGTTCAAATAAATAGATTCACAAACACAAAAACAGAGAATATTGTACCTATAATGTTTTAGTTAATTTCATGAATGCCCTACATTAGCTATAGTTTTCTATGTTTTCATTTATTTCAGTTAATGAAAATGTTTTTTTTTCAATTTCAGTTTTCATTATTTCATCAGTTTTAGTTAACTATAACACAAATGTCCTTTTAAACATGCAAAACGTGATCATCTTCTTCTTTTCTTGTAATAAATGCTTTATGTATATTCATAGTTTTATATCCACGTAAAGGGGCCACACGCAATAGTCAGACAAGCAGGTGGCTGAAAAGTTGGTGGAAAATATATTTTTAGTCGTTGAACCACAGCCTCACATTGTCCAGGCACTGTCTGATTACAGTTACCATGGTTACCTCTGAAACTTTGTACAAAATGCATTTACCCCTTCCATAAAACAATGGCATAGGAGGATGAGGAAATCAAACCAGGGGTTGAGTTCCTGTCTGGAGAAGCTTTTAACCTTTTAAAAAACAGATGCAGAACATAAATAAATTAGTTGAAAGAGATCTAACATAAAATGCCTTCTTTAGTTTCTTGGACAACTTTGAACTGAGGCATTTATTAAGTGTGGGATTTAAATGCAGGTTTCTGAGCCTCCATGTTTTTTAATAATAATAAAAAAAAATTAAAAAAAACGGATGTCAGCCCCCGGCTAATTAACCCACACCTACACAACGTCCTGCAGAGCTCTGGCTTTTAGGAGATGACTGAGACAATCAAGCTGGGCCAGCTGGTGCCACACACACACACACACCACACAACACACCTACACACACACATACACACAATTAACTGTTTGTTCTTGAACTGCCTCTGCTTTATGACACTCAGGACACACACAGCTTCCAGTAGAGAAAATGAAATGCTGGACTTTAAGATGTCAGAACACTTTATGTTACAGGAAACATCACCTTTGTGAAAAGTCCCAGATTATTTTTTATTTTAATGAGAAAGAGCAGAAAGATTGAGTATTAATTATCCAATCGATGTATCCATAATCACAATAATACTCTTTATGAATTCTGCAACTACTGCTATACTAAATAGAACTAAAAGAAACTCAACTAAAACTAAGCAATATTTTACTAATAATAACTATGGCAGCTAAAGCTGGCAAACACACTCTAAAAACTAATTAAAACTAACTCAGTTAGACAAAAGTTACAACAAAATCAAATTAAACTGTAATGAAAAACACAAAACTACTGTAACCCTGACCTCTCCACACCTGCACCAATGTATTCATTTATGCAAAAGGAGCCACAGCCGAGTACAGAGTGCACAGAAACTGCCATAATTTTTAGAAGCCTGACATTTAAGATTTATTTTTTGATACTTTTGTTATTTTTATGCCTTAATCAGCGAAATTACAAGAAGCAAAGGCTTGAAATATGTCCGCTTGTCTGTAATGAATCTCTATGATTTTCCCTTTTTGAAATAAGCGAGGATACAATCTGTAATTTTTTAACAACATTCTGTCTCTTCAGATGGACTCATACGAAGATGCTTTCTTGACCTTCACTGAAAAGAAATTGAAGCCAAGGACAGAAAGGAAGGAACATTTCTCAGAACCCACACTGTGAAAAACATCCACACTGCAAGCTGCATGTGTAAAATCACAGCTGCTCCAAGGACAAAACCCAAAGGAGAAAAACAAAAGGAACATGAAATATTGTTCTGTTTGGAATTTGACAGGGTTTGTTAATGGAAGGAGGCAAAAAGTATTGGATTAATTAAAAAATAATAATAATGAAAAGGGAACAAGTGGGAAATCTACTGTAACATTGCTTTTGTCATCAGAACTGAAATAGTTTCCCCCTTTAATTACAATTCATCTTCCAAAACAAAGATATTTTTTTTTACAGTGCTTGTCAGATTCTTCTGTGTGCCTTTGCTCTGTGCCTTCCACTCAAAATAAGAGTCTAAAATTCAGCTCCTTGGTCACAGACAGATTTGTTCTTTCTTCAAAATATTCGCCAAGAACATTCTCACCATCTCAACATGTGGACATTTAAGACATCTGCTTCACGTCTGTTCAAACAGGTGCAGGTCTTTCCCTGAATGTGTTCATCTTGTGTTGGTCACATCTGTTAAAAGTCTTGCAAAAAGTATTAAGTCAAGTTCACCTTACAGTTTGTGGCGCTACACCTGCAAACTTAAAAATATATTATTGGGCTTCAATGCAACCCAAAATAGCCCATGAATGTGAAACCTTAGATGGGTTTATGCTAAGCAAGTATGGCAATAAGTAACAGCAAAGACAATGGCGGATAGCACTGATAGCACTGTGCTACTTAACCTATTTAGCTTAGCACAATTCCTTATAGGAATGGTCGTTACGGCACTGAGTTCATGTCAGACGGAGAGAAGATACTGTTTACAATGAGGTGGAAGCGAAACTTTTTTTCCCCCCACAGGCGTGAAGAGAGCCACGAGAGAGCAGAGTAATACGCTCATGCGCAGAACTCACTGCTGTGGGTTTAGTTCTAAGCGGACAGCGTTGTGAATTTTCTGCTCTTTGTGTGGGAAATATTCCAGTGTTTTTTTTTTTAGAGGCGTTGTTGTCAGTTGCCATGGCAACGAGTCTGCATGTAGCCTGGCCAATGCAGAGACTGAGGAAGAAATAGTCCTGGAGTCCTGGAGGCCCGGTGTCCTGCAACTTTTAGATGAGCCTCTGCTGCACCTGAAGAGAATAATTAGGTCATTAAGGCTCTGGAGAACTGATCTACACAAGAAGGAGGCAATTAAGCCATTTCATTCCAGTGTTTTGTACTTGTGGCACATCCAAAACCTGCAGGACACCAGGAGGACTCGAGTTTGACACCTGTGGCGTAAGGTATGGGGCTTTGAAGACAAAGTCTTTATAAAAAAGCCCCGGCACTAATATTTTTCTTTTTTGTCTCGCGTGGCAACACTTGTGAACGAACCCTCATTTTCAATCTATACTAAAACCTCCATCTAAAACGATAGAGAGATAGACAGAGAGAGAGGTTAAAAGACAGAAATGATCATCTGTCTTGTCTATCTGGCTCATTCTTACAAACGTCAGCCTGCAAGACAAAAAAGAAAGAGAAAAGATTTGTGATCAAATGATCAAAGAAGGCCTACATTCAAAGACCGCTTCAATCTGTGACAGTCCTATTAACATACAGTCTTTAAATCAAGGCCTGTCACGATGGGTTTTTTTATATATATATATTTCATTTTAAATAATATATACAATCTACTTCAAATAATACCACAACGAATACATTTTGTATCCACAACACAAACATAAAAACCAACGGAACTAAACAAAAACGTGAACAACACAAACAAACAACCTAAAATTTTAGTGGTGCAATTTCAACAACATAAAAATAAAAAATAAATACAGGTTTTGGAATTGCCCTGAACTATTTTTACAATTTTTTATGTTATATATTCACCACTAAACTCTGGATACATTTTAGGTTGTTTGTTTGTGTTGAAGTTTTTCACGTTTTTGTTTAGTTCCGTTGGTTTTTATGTTTGTGCTGTGGATACAAAATGTATGCGTTGTGGTATTGTTTGAAGTTGATTGTATATATTATTTAAAATAAAATAAAAAATAAATTAAAAAAATTAAAAACAAACTTTGTGACAGGCCTTGATTTAAAGACTCTGCGTGTAAATAGGACTGTGAAATACCGTCCACTGCACCATGCAGCTACAGTCACCAGTACTTTCTTTCTTTCTGCATCATCTAAAATGCTTAAGATCTCTCCTGGACTTTGTGAACAAATTTCATTTACTTGTAGAGAATGAATTGATTTGGTTACATGGGTGGGTACTTTCCAAGAAAGACAGCATATTATGGGCAGGGGAACATCTCAAATAGGAAATGAAATAAACAAGGCGATATCTTCTGCCCGGGTGATGACTTAATGTACCCATTATGGGACCAAACCCCCCTGTTTAATCCATTTGTGTGCTTTTGTTTCTTTTTCCTGCATGGAGACCTTTGTTCATATGAGAGAAAAGATGACATGAATGAGGTTTTGTGGGCTGTTTGTCATTAGTATTGATTCTAGTCTATGGACACAGATACAGAGCCTGTTTGAATTGTACACTGACAACAGCTCCAGTCAATAAAGAGGCAGAACACAGGTCAATATCAGGTAAGCTTTTACCACAAAAGAAGTACGCGAACATAAGAGCAGGTGGTTTCACCGACGCTGCGTCATTGTTATGGTCTCTGAGTCAAACCGCATTATCTGTCAGTCACTAAAATATCGCTGTCAATTTGTCAGTCCTAGGTCAGAAACAGTCTGTTTCAAAAAACCAACATGCACAGGATCAGACAGATACCGATTGAAATTCTCTCTGTGGATCGAAAAACAGCATGTCTCCGTCTCATCCCCAGATGAGGAGACGGGCCTGCAGGTGCATCAGGTAACCCGCCCTCCAGGCTTCAACGCCAACCGGCGCCGCAGCAGAGCCGTGCTCTATCAGCTGTCGGGACACCTGCAGAAACAGGACAAGAGCAAGCTCAAGATCAACAACGTGAGTTTCCCAGCGTCGGCGTGGATGAATCTCTGCTGCTTTGTTGCTGGGTGGAAACCAACCAAAAAGACAAACGTACTCTCCTGCAGTTAGAAAATTTTTTGACCTCAATGCAAAATATTTTCTAGCAAGTTGGGGAGAGTTGGGTAAGACGAGGCATTGTTTCTATTTGGGATCACTAGATGAAGGTAGCCTTAGTTTAGTTTGGTCGCTAACTAACACTGCTTTCATCTACTGGCTCAACTAACCACAAAACTACCATTTCAACTTTGTTTGTTCCCACACTGAAAAGTCTACACTTTTATCTTTTACTTATGACCTCATGTCATAGCTCATACATAGCACAATTGATATATGAAACAAATTTAAATATATCTATTATGATCTAAACACTGTTCTTATGAAGCTTATGATAGACTAAACCCCCTTTGAAAACCGTTTTTAAGAAATAAAAGTCAAACTAATTTACCTAGGAGGGTTTTACTTTCACAAATTTCATTAAAAGATGCCTTCCTCCTAACTATTTGGTCACATCATCAATGATTTTTTACTATTTATTAGAAACAAGGGGTGGCTTGACATACATGTTTTCTGTGTCGGAGCTCACAGAGAGAGGAATCTTTTTACACAATCTCTCTAGGCTGAGACATCTGCAGCTGCGTTTCCATTCCAAGTGTGAGCAAAACTTTGTCAAAAAAGAAAAACAACACAATTTTTAAGAAAATAAGAAACAATTCAAATCAAGCGTGAACAAGTTTGTTCGCTCAATAAATCATTTGAAAACGTGCAGCCCAATCAACCTCCAACTACTTCCTGTCTTCATCCTCATCTTTTCTTGCAGTAGTAACATCTGGTTGCTGATCATGTGACTTGTGTGATTTGAAAAAAGTGTTTCCATTGTAGTTTTTACAAAATGGAAAAATTTTAATATGGCCAAAAAAAAAAAAAAACAGCTCATGATTCCATTAAGCAAATTTAATTTTGAAATGTCAAATTGCTCAATTATACGCTCGATGTAAACGCAGCTATTGTTGTAAATTTTGCTTAAAATATTCAACATGACATCATACCCTCTAATAAACTTAATTAGAGGGTAATTAAGTTTATTACCTCCATGCTTTCATGGGGGAGAAAACATGATATACAAGTCTACATTCTCATCATTTGGTTTGTACGACACCCAGTAGGAATGCTTGTTACCAAATAGCCTAAACTGTTTCCATCTAATGGTTGTTATGGAGATAGGAGGAGAGCGGCTCCACTTGCCCCATTGTTCAGACTTGCATAAATATTAATAATTACTTGGCAATGTGAAAAGGCTTCCTGGTTCCAGCTAACTTCTGCAGCCTTGTCTTCAGCATGAGTCGCTGTTGCATTATGGATTGTGTAGTGTTGTGATTATTATATGACCTACTGCAGGGCCATCATTAATACTAGAATTATGAAATTATCTCATCAGTCAGACAGTATTGTTTTGAGCTGCACATGGCTAGCAGCCTGGAGCTTCACATTCCTGATCCAGAGAGCACATTCAATCATCCATCCATCCATCCATCCATCCATCCATCCATCCATCCATCCATCCATCCACCCATCCATCCATCCATCCATCCATCCATCCATCCATCCATCCATCCATCCATCTTCTGTCCACCCTTGCTCCCAGTGGGGTCAGGAGGTGCTGGTCTATCTCCAGCTAACGTTCCGGGTGAGAGGTGGGGTCACCCTGGACAGGTCACCAGTCTGTCACAGGGCAACACAGAGACACACAGGACAAACAACCACACACACACACACTCACCCAGAGAGAATTTAGAGAGACCAATGAACCTGACAGTCAGGTTTTTGGATTGTGGGAGGAAGCCGTAGTACCAGGAGAGAACCACATTAAAATCAGTCTTTCTAAAATCTTTGAGATATAGAATAACTTTCAAAATACAGAACTAATGTTTGCTAATAAATAATGTCTAATTCAACCAGTAATTTGTAATCTTGTTTTTCTAAATAAAACGAGAAGATCGTTTCATGTTCATCTCATTAGGCTAGACTCTCTGTCGTAGAGGAGGAAGGGAGTCAGGCTCTAGAAATAGATTTTTTTTTTATTTGGAGGAAAACATAGAGGAAGAAATACATCGTGATTATCGTGTCCTGTGTAAAAGTTTCCATTGTCCCAGATCTGAAACGTCCTCCTCATACGCTCCGTAGCCTTTTGTTTCTGCCGAATTCTAAATCTGGCTCTGTATGCATCAAGCAGACAAAACAAAGGCTTTTTCACACAGTTTTCATTTATATTCTTCACTGAGAATGAAGAAAATGTCGGTTTTTCCTCCTTAACATAAAGCTCTTTTTACCCTTAAATTCAACAATGCTCTCTGGGAAATAAGAGCTTCTTTCATAGCAGAGACTTTGCCAGTCTACTCCACCTCTCTAATCACTAACAGGCTTAAAGGAATAAATATTTCCTAATTAAACAAGAAGAATCAAATAAACACTTTGACACCTGAAGGACTGAAGACGTCCAATAATTAGATTATGTCCTCGTTTCTTTACGCGTGATATTAGACGCTGGAGGACATCATTTAGTCAGAGATATTAAAATGCTTTTCTTCAGGATTCATTCGTCTCTCAGCCTAATTAAAATCTCTCAAACCTTCAACAACTCTTCATTCAGACTGAGAGGCAGCAGAAGATACAATATTCAAACACAAGAAGGCAAGATGAACTCTAGTTTCAGAGCAGAAGCTCGTTTTTTTCCTTCTTCTTCTTGCATGAGTTGTCGGTGTGCTCCAGTGCAGCTCTAACCCCAACAGATGGTCTGAAGGACATGAGGAGTTTGGAGTTTTTTCACATCTGGCTGACTCCAGGTGGAAAGAACTTCACATTTTGCTGACTCGGGTGAGGCAGCACTTTTGTTGAAGTTCTCTTTGTAATATTAAAAATCAGAATGTGAATTATTTTTGTTGCACAGTGGATCCCCCCACTCTAAACCTACAAATACAAAACTTCTTAAATGTGTTTTTATTGGTTGGTGGCAGTGGATCTGAAGCATGGTAGCAGTGATGCAGTGTATTCATGATGTAGCCATGTGCACTAATGAGATGCTATCATCCTCCAACCACTTCCTGTTGTCTTCTTCTTCGTGGTTTGCTCCAGTAGCAACATCCGGTTGTTGATCCTGTGATGCAAAAAAGAGTGCTTCCATTGCAGTTTTGTGATTTTTTGCATTTTTACATGGATTTTTTTAAAAAGCACCAAAAACTTTTTTTTTTTTTAATCAAAAACAAGACTTTTTTTCTGAAATTGGCATATATCCATTAAACTTTTTTTTTTTAAACCAAATGTCAAATTACAATGGAAATTGTTGATTTGAGTAAATCTGATATTTACCTAAAGAAAATTTGTTGAATTGTTTTTATTTGACGCAAAAACAATGTACATATTGATAGATTGACCATAATCACAAGATTCCTTCTAAGTTACAAATGCTGGTAAAATGAGAGAAATGGTGAAAACAGCGGCAGGAGACTCCCTGTCTTCTGACGATTTTTGCAAACAACATCCAAGGCTAAGGTAACCTTTTTTACCAAGTGTTTCATCATCACCAAAATCAACAGGTGAAGGTGAGGCAGGGCTCCATCAAGACTCCAGCACTTTCTCTGCCTTCACTTAAAGGAGTTTAAACCACAAGGACAGCAAGACAGGACATTTAGCAACTTTTTAAACCCTGTGTAGACTTTGATCCCGGTATCTTCTGCAGCCTCTCAGTCAGTGTAATTAAAACTGCTCTAACCTGCAAATGTGGTTTCAAAGTCAAAAAAATATATAGGATAACGACAATGTGCGGCTCAGATCTGAAAGGTTTTAGAAAATCTCATTCTAAAATATTAAGCTGAGCAAAAATCAGGACAAATCATAAGCATGCAGTCTTAATAATAATAATAATAATAATAATAAAGATTGTGTTTTGTATAATTCTCACAATTCTAGAGTTTTTGAGATGTGCTTAGATTTTTAGAAACTTTTTATGTAAATGTAAGAGAGCTGCATACTATTTTTATCCTGTTTTCGTTTGGTTTGGGGGGTTTTCAGAGCATGTGAAAATCAGATGGGGTTTTAGTTTCTATTTGTATGGAAATGCTGAAAGTTGGAAGTTGTTTGAAGACACCAGCAGAGGCCTTTTCCCAAAGTATTTGACCTAATTTGTTCTGTGCCTTATACAAACTCATGATTAAATCCAACGGGGACGACTGGGTGTGTTTTTGGCAGCCGAATAACAGAAAGAAGATCACTTTCCATTGTTGATCAGCTTTCGGAAATAAAATTTGTGAGCAGGAAGTAAAAGAGGTGACCCCAGGCGCCTGACGCGATGTTGCCGTTGACAACCGTGTTCCTTTTGATCCGATGCAGAACATGTTTGGGCAGAAACCTCCGATCCCAGAGTACAAAGTAGCAGCCATCCAGAAGTCCCGCTTCATCCTGCTCCACTATGGCACCTTCAAGGCCGGCTGGGACTGGCTGATTCTGCTGGCGACCTTCTACGTGGCCGTCACCGTTCCCTACAACGTCTGCTTCAGTGGAGGGCGGGACGAAGGCGGCGCCTCGAGAAGTCCACCCAGTGTCAGTGACATCCTGGTGGAGATCCTTTTCATTTTAGGTGAGAATCAACTCAATAAAAAAAGTAATAAAAAAAAAAAAAAAAAAAAAAAAATATATATATATATATATATATATATATATATATATATATATAGAGATAGATAATTTTTAAGAGGTCAATAACAAACTAAATGAACAACTCGCTCATGTAGTTTATCTCCTACAGATTTAGTTCGATTTGTCACTTTCAGCAACACGGCAGTTTAAAGCCTTTTACATGATAAAAACACAAAAATACAAAGTCATAAAAACATCATACAGTCACCAATACAGAAACCAGAAGCAGACGTTACATTTTGTCGAGTGCCATCATCAAAATGATATATTGGTCAGTGCTCCAGTGAAGATGTGGTAACATGATTTTCCAAGCCGTCATTAAACGCACAACAAGGGAATAGATAAACGTTCACAGCCGTGGGTCCAATCACAACCTCCCAACCCCACTAGGAACAAGGGTGGATGGATGGTTCTGATCCATGAGCAGCTGCTGAGCTGGGCTGCAGATCTGTGTCGTGTTCAGCAATTAGCCAGAGCCAAAAGTCATGAGACTTTACTGAATTTTCTTCCAAACAAATTGTGTGTGTTGAGTAATGCTAAAGCTAAATGATGATTAGTTAATCTATGCCAGTACATCATATTAAGGCCAATAACAACAATACTAATTCATGTTTTTATACCCTTTGCCAGTTAGTTAATGCCAGGAATAAACCTGATCCTCTTTCATTTCTGTACAGAAGTTGTGCTCACTGGTGCTTTCCTCAGAATCTTTTAAATGCCACAATAGAAAAGCAAAAAGTCAAGGAGGAGACATCAGAGCAGAGTCCAGCAGCAGGACGATGTTTCAGGGTCTTCTCAGGTAGAGAGGGATTAGGACTTTCTGAGAAAAAAAGAGATCTGTTGCCGGGAGAAACCATGATCAATAATATAAAGCAATATTGTCAAAAAGTATAAAACAGTCAATGCAACTGAACTGAAAATTTCAACAGTTAAAAGGTTAACAACAAATGAAACAAACACAAGGAGGCAAATATGATCTGATTTAAGGTGAAATAAGAAGTCAGGGTTAAGAAAGTTTAGAAAAGTTTGAGTTTGCGCTTTAGTTTTTATACTTTCCTCTGCCTGCATAGTTCCAGGAATTTTATTTCAGCGTTGGTGTAGCGAGCAATAAAAGGAAGCAACATGATCCGGTAGATCCTGACTGATATGAAACCAGTTGGCAGAACGTTGTTGGTCGTTGTGTCAGCCTCCTGCCGGTTGGAGGTCAGCCAATAATCCTCCACCTCCAAAACCTGTAAAGCCTTTTAATGATGCACGATGCAGTAAGAGGATATGAACCATTTACATCAGGCCATTACTCCTCACTGCCGACTCTTTTTTCCAAGAAACCGGCGTGCCTCTTTGCTCCTGTCGGTGTAACTGCGAGCATGAGCTCTATTCAGCACACAATTAGTTTTATTGCAATGTTCACCATTGGATTTATGGAAACCAACTGTGGTGAGATGTGTGTCGCCCGTCAATGAATATCCCATTCGTTAGGACGAATAGGCCAAACCTGCTGATCAATACTTTCAGTTCACCCGTTCATTCTGCAGATGACCTGTTGAAATTGTTCCATCAGGTTAATTTATGCTTTTAATAAAGACATTTAAGTGTTGTGAAAGTGTGAAGGTTGCAGACGAACCGCCTTCACTCACTTCCTGTTTATGCTCAGCAAACAGAGTTGCACTTTGAAGGATAATGAGCAGTTGAGACTCTCTGTGAATATTTGAAGAGCAACAAAAAAGGATATAAAATTCTGATTAGAGGTGTGTTGACACCTCTCGATGTGGTCACATGTCCTTAAAAGTTTCTACTAAATGATCTAAAGCCGATGTGTTCTTGAACTCTTGTTTCTGTATATTGTTCTTTTAGCTAATATTAATTTTGATCAAAGAAAACATCTGGAAAAACTGACAAGCTTCTCTCTCACATAGCTCCAGTGGACTCATACTTCATCTGAAGTGCGGAAATCGGCTCTCGTCAGCTGAGTTTCCATTAACTCTGATGGTCTGAGGAAAATGTCGCAGTCTGACAGCGGGGCTCCGACTTTACAAAAACAAAACAAAACAAAAAAACTTGTAAAATCGTGCGCAGGGTCAGTACGACCCGGCTGGACTGCGCGCAGAGTGAAAACGCTTGTGAGTTTCTGAGTGACCCTCGTCTCATAAGAGAGTAGGAGGGTTATAAAATTGGGCAAATTGAAATTATGTAAATAAATATGCTTAATGGCAACACGGTAATTTTGAAAAAAAATCCACGCTTTTCAATAAAAAGTTTTTTGTGTTGGTTCTATCAGAATAGATCTGTTGAGCTAAACAGTTTTTGCTTCACGCAAGTCACACGTTCTGATGTTACGACAGGAGGAGCCATGTTGTGATGACTTCCTGAATTCATCACTTCAGTGGTAAACTCAATAATAATACATAAAATAAAAACATTTAATGAAAGGTATTTGTTCATATCTGAAGTCACATTCACTCGACACATAACTACAATAAATTCAAAATAGTGCACTGAATTCTTACTTTAAAAACGCATTGAGGATGTATATTCAACTTGAATCTGAGCTCATATAAATCAGTAAAAGCTAAAACATGGCAGCTATGCTGCTGAAGAGTGTAAATGCACACTGCACCAGAACTGCTCCAACACCCTCCGGCCCTCATCCTAATGAGGGCTTGCTTGTTTACTGACGCTGGCGTCCGGGCATGGCTCAACAGAAATCACGAAAAAGTTTCAAATATATCAAAGTTTGTGTAAAAACAGAACATACACTTTGGGGGTTTTTTCCCCCCTTTGCTTTAACAAATGGAAACCTACAACATAAAGTGTGAATATAAAGTGCCATGAGCATGTGCATATCTCTAAACTACACTGAAGGCATCATTATGTAACTTAGATTATGCTTAACAAAATCACAACAGTGATGTTTTGCCTGCCTGCCTGTGTTCTGAGATATCAGCCCACAGATTCAATGCAGAAACTTCAACGTTCCTGTGCAGCTGCTGATGAATAAAAGCTACTCGCAGATATATCTATATCTATATAGATCTATATAGATATAGAGATATATATCTATATCTCTATATCTATATTTATATAGATATATCTATATAGATATAGATAAATATCTATATAGATATACATTGTTCAAAAAAATAAAGGGAACACTCAAATAACACATCCTAGATGGACAGTTTGATTTCACAGAAGTTTGATTTACTTGGAGTTATATTGTGTTGTTTAAGTGTTCCCTTTATTTTTTTGAGCAGTATATATAGAGAGAGATATATCTATATTTAGATATATATCTCTCTCTCTATATATATATATATTTAAAGAACTGAGTACAATTAAAATAAGCAAAAATATTCAGGCAGAGATTTTAACAGAATGCTGCTTCATTGTTAGCATGTATCTGTTTTTTAACAGCATGTTGTTGTTGTTGCCCTCAGACATCATGTTGAACTTTCGTACGACCTTTGTGAGCACGTCGGGTCAGGTGGTCTACGACGCCCGCTCCATCTGTGTCCACTACGTCACCACCTGGCTCTTTGTTGACCTTGTTGCTGCCCTGCCCTTTGACCTGCTTTACGCTTTCAACGTCACTGTGGTGAGTTCACTTGTGTGACCAAAACCTCGACAAATATTATTATTATTATTTATTTTTTTTTTATTTATTTATTTTTTTACAAAAGACAATCTCTTGACTGTTATTTAATTCATGTGCACAGTTCTATTTTCTCAAATGACTGGATCATCTTTTCCTTCCTATTGCTGTTGTATACAAACACATTTCCTCTCTAATTAATTTGACTCACCTGCAAAGAATTCGAAAAGGCAATGAACCGAGGGCTAAATTAGTTCAGCTAAATGCTAACTGACTCATTAGAAGCTGGAAAGCATTGGATTCTCTATCAACAACAACTGTTGAAATTTGTTGCTAGAGAACCCAACTGATATGTCAATTAAATAGTTGTCATTCCTCTGCTTTAGAACACCTGTTTGTTTTTCAGACTGACCTTTTGACCTCTCGCTATGCCCCTGTGTGCAGAACTTCAGGGTCCACTTGCTGAAGACTGTCCGGCTGCTGCGGCTGCTGCGGCTCCTGCAGAAGCTGGAGCGCTACTCACAGTACAGCGCCGTGGTTCTGACTCTGCTCATGTCCATGTTTGCCTTGCTGGCCCACTGGATGGCCTGTGTCTGGTACTACATCGGTCGCAAGGAGATCGAAGGCTTGGGCTCCTCGGACATCGGTGAGCGGGCACTTTTACTATTTGTTCTTCGGTTCTAACTTACATGCAGTTCCTTGCAAGAACATATGTACCTTTTGGATGTATTTTATTAGAAATGTTTGTGATTGGCCAATGCTAAGCCATATTCTGATAGGGGAAGAAAAATGAGACATGGTTTTCACACACTTTGCAAATTTAAAGGGGCAGTGTTATGTATTTTTCAGGTACATTGTGGCATTTTATAGCACAATAAAGTAACTATCTTACCTTGAGCTGTAACAAAAGATGTGGCATATGTGACATCTGGCTTAAAAGAAATTTGACTTTGTCATTTGATGCCTTGAAATTGGGCCACTGTCTCTTTAAGAAACTCCTGATCTTTCTGTTATGTAAATATTCATAGCATGGGAAGCATTTGAATTCTACTTTCTACACTGAAATTAGCAGTGTGTATGCTTGATGAGTCAACTGGGGGTTTGATTTAATAAGAAGTTAGTTATTCCTATTCTAACTGAACATTTTATTTTTATGTTGATGTTTGCTCCTATTTTTATTTTCTTGTTCTTATCTTATTTTACCCTGCTGACATTTGTTGCTTACATGTTCACAACATAAATTTCATCATCATCATCATCATCATCATCAAAGCGAGAGCCTCTGCTGTACGCTTTAGCATCCAGTGTTGTGCAGGATCACAGTTTGAAAAACTGCCTCAAAGATCAAATCTGATGAAACTGTTTCTGTGCTACAACCTGGAACAGCCCTAACTGAACAGACCCATAATCATTCATCATTTTTCTATAAAATTGGTCGAAAACAGGAAATGATGTGATAATTAGCGTGAAAAACACATTGACCAGTCGCACTGGTATTTTTCTTTGTCAGTTTTATTGTATTCACACACATAATATGTGGGCAATATTCCTTTTCATCACTCATCATTTATCATCGCTTATCATCCATTTGTTCTCAAAAGACAAAAAGATAAAGTAAAGATTTATAACTGCATTTCTAATCTTGGTCATGTTGAAAGAATGTTAAAGATCTATTCTCTTCTATAGGAAATTCCTGATTTTATATATTTTATATATTTTATATATTATATATATATATATAATAATATTAAAATATATATTAATTTAATTTATGTGAGCAAATTTTTTTTTATCAGTTTTCCTTATATATATATATATATATATATATATTTATATATTATATATTTATATATTTAATCAGTTTCCTATATATATATATACATTATATAAAGGAAAACTGATTAAAAAAAAAATTTGCTCACATAAATTAAATTAATCTTGACTTATCTAGGCTATGTTTGCCTGTGCAATTTAAAAAACCCAAAAACAAAACACAACAAAAAATAAAAAAAACTAGAGAAGTCATTTTTCCATGAACTCCTTCCAAACACTCCTCTCTGTGTGGAGCAATCACTGGAGAGCCGGCCATGCAGACATGACTCAACATATGCGTTCTAATCCTGATGGCTGACTGAGCCATCAGCCTTTCATTTTTATTGTGGAGGTCTGAGGGGCAACACACACCATCAAAAGAAAAATACACTCCTACTATTTTGTATAGAACATCCCAGTCTGGTGTGTTTTGGCACCAACATTCTAATGTATGTTCAAGACGCCGCTTGTTCATCAATGAGACGCGCCGCAATGCTTCCGACGTGTTCTTCCTTTAAAGTGAGAATTTGCTTTTAGTCGATAATAATCATTGAACAGTAACAGCGCCACACTGCGCGCGCAGCAGCAGACTCGTTATCGTCTGGTAGTATTTCACATATTTAAAACAAAAACTAATCGATGATAACACTGGTCAACAGCCAAACAATTGTCTAGGGTTTCACAACAGTTTTAGGGTCATTTTGATGAGCTGAATGCAGGATTTGTTCTCTCATCTGGACCAATGAGAGGAGAGATTCCATCAGGACAGAAAAGATGATGGAGAATTTTACACAATGAGGACGTAATGCTCAATTTACATGAACTTACCCTTAAAAATGCTTCTTATTGTTGAATTTATAGAAATCCAAGCTTTTAACATTTAATTAATACACTCTATTAGAACACAATTTTTTTTTTCTGTCCTAAGATCTTTTTTGGATGAGAAATATAAGCAGAAATGAACTGATAATGTCACAAAAATATCTTCAATTTAGTCAGAAGACCGGATTCCTCTAAACCAAATCAGAATAAAAACTTGATTCAGAAACATGTTTGGATTCAGCGGTGCAACATAGTTATAATTCAGTTGAAACAAGGCAGATAACTTCCAAAAGATATTTTTTGTAACCCAGTGTTATTGACATAGGCTGATATGAAAACTTACATCTTCTACGTTTTTCAGTTATATCATCCAGTCCGACTTTCTTTTATTTAGTTCTTTGTGTTTGAAAAGGCAGTCGTGAAAAAATACTCCCTTAACATGTTCAGTCTTTTTCCCCTTTGCAAAGAATTTCATATCTTTTGTTAGTTTTTATTAGTTTTTTTTCTTTTTGTCCTCCTTCAATGAGCATCGTTTTGTGATTAGCTCAGCCTGTTTTGCATTCCTCTCTAAAGTCCTGCTCAGTTGAAGGTTTGCTACATTCAACTTGCTTTAAAGACAAATCAAGAATCTGCAGTTCAAACTTTATAATTCCACAAGCGTCTCTCAGTGGAGAACGTGAAGTCCTGCAGGCGGTGCGAAACCCTGACTCACAGTCTGATGAACATGTACAGACACAGAGACAGGGAGTTTCCAAGGGCAAAGGAACAAACTTTAATCCTTTTGACTGTGACCTCAGGCGACACTCAAGCTTTATGTTTCTCTTTTATATTTAGCAGCGACACAAGCAACACGGAAGACGCTGAAAATGAGTTTGTTCTGTGATCTGTGGACTCCAGCGCGCCGTGTTTTCCTTCCCGTCTCTGATTCCAGCACATCCCGTCGTATCTTCTCTCGATCTCCCATCTCACCCATTCACACTGTCCGATCTGTCGTTACCCTTTCAGCGGAGCGGCGGCGCGCCGCAGCGCTGCAGTCGGTTCATGTCAGAAGAGCCTCAATTGACCATTCAGAAAGGCCGAGGTAATGCAGGGGACAACAAAGAGCAGCCTGCGGCCTGACCTTTACGTGCCACCAGCTGAGATTCACAATGGAGGACTGATATCAGAGCAAGCATACGCCGGACTGTTCAGTCTGTCAGTCACTGGACAGCCTTCTGCTGCTGCCGGGTCTTCACGTCAATAATTTACAGACTGCAGAGCTGTGGCATGCGGTTAAGAGTTCACTCAGCCGGTGGAGAAGCAACACATCCTGTGTGATATAGGAGACACATCCTGGGACGTGGATTTTGTCCCTTTTAAATACAGACGGAAGTGGCAGGAAAATTGAAAGTTTATTGATCTGTAAGAATGTGTTATTGCTCGAAAATGGTCTCAAAACAACAATATTAAAGTTTATCGCAATAATTTTTTTTGGACCATTTATCGGCCAGCAAACTTTGTGATCATGACAGGTCTGGTCTAACCCGACATCGCTGCATCTGTTAAAGGGACGGTATTGTGTAAAATCAACTTTTTTCAGCTTTACATCATTTTGTAGTATTAGTCCCTCATCAAAATCATACCTTAAATGTTGCTTTGATGCTTTCATGCATGTTTGAGAAATCCTTGAATCTTCCATGGCAACCATCCATCTTCCCTGTGACTGCCCCATTCAGCTCCTGCAGACTAGTCAGCAGCAATTAGCAAACATCTGGTGGAACTGCACATCTGCTGACCTCATCATTATAGGAGCTACTTTTCAATGCAACACTGAAAAAAGGTTTTGTTGAAGGTTTAATAGAGGAACCATGTTGTGATAGAGGTGGTGTTTCAGGAAGAGCAGGAGTTTCTTAAAGAGACAGAGGCCCGATTTCTAGATGTTAAAATATGAAGTTAAATTTATTTTAAGACATATTTAATATGTATATTATCTTTATAGCAATTGAAGATAGCATATTTACTCTATTGTGCTACAAAATGAACACTGCTGCTTCAGTAAACAGCAGTCTTTTAACTTTTAATAAAATATGGAATCTATTTTCAAAATCAATATTTAGAACCTTTGTTCTAAATTGTAAATGGACCGCATGTCTAATTAAGCACTCACTTCATAAACTAAATGCAGCAGCATAGGCTCACTTCCGCAGAGAGCTGCATGTTGACAATAACAGAAAAGCGCCACAAAAAGCCAGACTGCACTGGATGAGACACACTGAGGTGATTTTTATCGTGCCTCTAAAAAGGCTGAGAGCTAGACTTAGAAAAAAAAAATCTGGCAACCAGCGAGCGCACGGTGTATACAGACAGCACATAATTAGATACAAGGTGATAATTAACTGAGCAAAAATGTAGTGGAAAGACTGGTTGTAAGCTTATCTGACAGAGGTGTAAAAAAAAAGACAGTGTGTTAAATTCCAACAGGAAATGAGCCAACAGAACATGCTGGACCTGAAAGCAATATGTGGAAATTCATGTTGGAATAGCCGAGTACTGAGCAGATTTCAGTTCACAGACAGCTGAGAGAGAAAGTTTACTCCACCTGACTGGAGGGACGGGAGACATCAGCTCCATGGACAGAGGCAGACCCAACACAGACCAAACATGGAGCTTTGAAAACAGCTTCCATTTCTACAACTTTATTTTCCTTGTTTATAGAATAGAATAGAATAGAATATTTATCCACAAAGGGAAATTGCTTATTTGAAAAAGCTACTCCATCCCAGGTCTTAAATATTTATTCAAATATAACCATAAGAGATACATCTATAATATATATTTATGCGTAAGTCACTCAAAATTATGGCAGCGACGGATGTAAACAGTTAGATGTGTTCATAATTCAGTCATGGTTGTAGAGTCGATCAGCCAATCAGAGGAGACATTGGCATCTTATCCGACCATATACGTTGTTTGGGGGAAATTGCAGTCAGCCATTTTACATTAGTGTTATGAATTTAACGTCTTTGAATGATACAGAACTTTTTATTTATGAACTGTGAGGCTCTGGTGGAGACAGAAAAAAACAAAAAAACAAAAGCAAACCATCATCCTCTTACCACTTCCTGTCATCTTTTTCGTTTTCACCAGTTGTAAAATCCGACTGGTCATCATGTGAGTTCAGTAAACACATCTATTTCAGTACGGCTGAAAAACCTCCTCATCCGAGCTCAAAAGTTTTTCTCAAAGAACGTGAGTTTTCTTCCAAATTGATGTGCTTCTTTTAAGAGAATTTATTTTGGCACTTTCAATTTGTGCAGTTTTATGGGAACACAGCTACAACCCATAGAGCTTTCTTTTAGAAAAGGCAGATGTACTACATGGTTTGTCAGCAAATAGTCTGGATTTCAGTCCAGTTGACAGTGTGTGGTGGAAGCAGTCCAGGCTACAAAGCTGATCTGTCAGCTGCTGCAGAAGAAGAATGCTGGATCCTGACTGATGAGGCCTGTTGTTTCTCTTAAGCTGAGTTTGTGTCTCAAGGAACTCAGGCTGACAAAGATGCCAGAAGAGGTGCAGCGAAATGCCACCCAGGACAAACAGCTGTACACACACACACACCCACACACCACCCACCCCCACACATGTTTGCGCAGCTATCTTTGCGGGGACTTTCCATTGACTTCCATTCATTTCTACAGCCTAAACCTAACCCTTACCCTTATCCTAACCCTAACCATTACATACCTAACCCTAACCAAAACTCAATTCGCACCTTAGTCCTAAACCTGACCCCTGACCCAAAAACAGCATTTCCCCTTGTGGGGACCAGGCCTCAGTCCCCACAAGGAGCAGTGGTCCCCGTAGCATGTGTCAGGAAAATGGTCCCCACAAGGTATTAGAAACAAACGCGCGCGCACACACACACACACTCATACCTTAGCATAATTTAGACAGGCCAATTAATCTAACACTCATGCTTTTGGACTGTGGGTTGAAGAAAAAACACATGCACAGTTAACCCCCTCCACTCACACACGCACACACACACACACACCACACACACAGAGAGACAGAGAATGTAAACCCCATGCAGAAAAACCTTATACCTCCAAGGAAACAGCCATGCTAGCTGTTCCACTGTGCAACACCCGGTTACAGGCGGCGCTTTTTCATTTTTTGAGGTTTTCCAGGCCAGAATGTCTGGTTATGTAAGGTATTTTGATGTCATTTCTGTGCTTTGTTATATACAAGAGCTTTTACATTAGTATGTTGACAAATCAGCAGTACATTAATTTTGTTAATCTGACAGAAAAAAAAAAAAAAGTCAGCTATAAACAAATATTACATCAACAAGAAGTAACATCGAGTCAGTTTGTATCTACTGTGCATGCTTGTTTTTTTTAAATTATTATTATTAATAATATTTAGCTTTTTTGTTGTTCTTTTTCTTTGTTTGGAAATCAATAATATTAATAAAGAACTCTCAGGATGACCGAGCAATATAATGTCGTGGAGGAAAAAGAAAAACTTTCCATGAGATAATATTTCCTGTGGTGTCATCATGGGACTCTCAAGTTTGGAACAGCTCAGTGTCCAGAAACAGACAGTATTAAGAAAATGTGATATTGTTGTTGTTATTATTATTATTACAGGTGCACCGATTGCAGATTGCCAATCTTTTGAAAAGCTTTTTTTGGCCAATGTTTAACAATGAAATGTTGCTCTAAATAGCGAGACAGTTGTTGAGTTGGCAACAGTGGGGTCGCTATGTTACTTGTAAATGTGCAGACAGAACTGTCAGTCAAACCTTTCTTACTGGAGAGCAAAAGAGGGCTGTGGTTGATTCCTTTGCCTTTGCCAAGCTAGATAAGATCAGTGAATAAGATCGGCTTCATATGTAAAAATTGGCCGATCACAGACCTCCCAAAACGATGGAAATCGGCACTGATAAATTGATGCACCCCTAATTATTATTATTATTATTATCATTTGATTTGATTTGACTTTTGTAACCCACAGAGAGTTAGATCTACAAATCTATTGCTTTAAATGGAGAGAGTATTTTAGCAATCAATTATTTCACATCAAATATTTCTCTATCCTTATTATTTTTTTCTTTGTTGACATCAGAATCAGAATATACTTTATTAATCCTGAAGGTGAAATAGCAGTTTTAACAGAGTTTGCTTTGTAATTTTATTGATTGTGATTGATTTGTAAAAGCAATAAGCGTAAAACACCCATGTGAATACTTTTTCTTAGGTCCTGTTAATAAATGAACAGGTTTTGTGCATCTATCTGGCTGAAAGTCACTTACTGACACCGTCCTCCATTAAAATCAGTAATCAGTTTTGGTTTTTCCCGTTGTATCCCGCAGCTGCGCACGCTTTGGTGAAGCAAACTTCCAGTCAGGCCCGTGTGTTCAGAGCTTGGCAGAGGTTAAGTTGCACTAATGACGATGTAATCAGGAAACTACTGAGGTGTTAAATCCTCTGATGCTGACGGTTTAGCAGCTCTGCTGGGGATCCGCTCGCAGCTCCGCTGTCACTTCTGCTTATTGATGCTGGCAGGATAACAAAAGCCCGCTCCCTGACGGTTTGGATGCCAGGGATCAATAAATAGACTCATCCATATTGCATTGTGTAATTCTTACCAGAACACCCCTCTGCCGCGTTCTGCTGCTGCTGTCACAAAGTTTATTACAGCCTTCATTTACTCTTAGATGACAGCGTTTTCCTTCCTGTGCACTGAGGACATCTGCTGACTTTATCTAAATGTTTTGCATGTTTCAGATTGCTTATCCTGGACGCATTTTCTAGCACTATTGTTATAGCCTTCTGATTTACGCATAAGTTTGGTCACATTTTGTTATCCTACAACCACAAACTTCATATATTTACTCAATTTATAGGGGCAGTGTTATGTAAAATTTTTTTTTTTTTAGCTTTACATCATGTTGCAATATTATCCATTCATCAAAAACATACCTTGAGTGTTGCTTTGATCTTTCATACGTGTTTAAGAAATCCTTTAATCTCCATGGCAACCATTCAACTGCTCAAAACACCTATTTTGGGCATAGCCCAAACAGGTGAAAAATGTTTAGAAAATTACGTATCCTTTCATTTCAGAGTTATGCACTACTTTGTGTGTGTCTGTCACATAAAATCCCAGTAAAATACAGATATTTTATTACTGGAACAAAAATTGTTCCAGAGTTATGAATACTTGCATGAAATAAAGAGCTGAAAAGAGAACATATCCTCATTAAGATAAATGTTTTCAGGTTGAAGTTGTATTCAACTTGCAACTAATTTTTTTTTTTCAAAGGCGGCTTTTTATTGTAGAGTAGAAAGAACTGAAAATACTTCATCTGTTTTTATGGAAAAGACTCAGAAATTGGTCAAATTATTTATCACTGTAAAAACACAAAATATTACCAAGTGGTTTTGTTTTAGTTTCTAGAGCAAATATCTTAATGCACTTGAAATAAAACGTTTACTTGCATGTAGCTTTTCAGGGAGATATAAGAGCTTGTTTTTAGCCAATATTTTTTTAATATTGATGAAAAGTGCTAGAACTTTATTTCACTTATAGGAAAAATGTCTTATTTTAAGTGAAATAATCTGCCAGTGCAACTTTTTTTAAATAATATTAAGGAATTATTAAGTTAAATCAAGCTAATTTCTTGCTGAAAAATTACTTTAAGATATTTTTTTTTCTTATTTCAAGTGTATTGAGGTATTTCCACGAGAAATGAGACAAATATACTTGGTGAGACTTTGTGTTTTTGCAGTGTGTATATTTTCCCTTTTCTCCTCACAGGTTGGCTCTATGAATTGGCAAAGCGCCTGGGGACCCCGTACTTCATGTCTCCTCTGACCACACAGACCCCACCTGCAGCGAGCAGCCTCTCAGCCAACAGCACCCAGTGGGCCACCTCGGGGTCAGAGGTCGCGGGGCAAGGCACCTGGAACTCGAGCCAGGACTACGGGAACATTTCAGGATCGGGGGGCCTGAAGATGCTGGGCGGCGGCCCGTCGACCCGGAGCAGCTACGTGACAGCCCTGTACTTCGCTCTGAGCAGCCTGACCAGCGTGGGCTTCGGGAACGTGTCTGCCAACACGGACTCAGAGAAGATCTTCTCCATCTGCACCATGCTTATAGGAGGTACACTGCAAAAACTCACCTTTCAAAAAGAGTTGCAAAATAAGCCATACGTACAAACAGCAACGCTATTGACACCTGGCAGAGTGCTGTCTATGTATTAGGCTCACTGTAACAATTGTTGCCATGCTTACGTTCATTCTTCTTATGATTAAAATATGGATAAAGGGATACAGTTTTCTTTACACATCAGTAGAAGACACATGAAAGAACATATGTTCAAAATATTTTATTTATATTTGATTATTAAAGTATTTTACTGACTTCCTCTTGCACAGGTTTGTGACTGACAGTTACCTCCAGCGTTACAGGCAGGAAGTGAAGCGCTCTGGTCATGTGACCTTTCACACTTGCTAGAGAAGGCACATTATAATTTTTATTTTAAAACTTCAATTAGCTGCCAAAAGACAAAAATAATTATTTTAGAGCTTCCATAAGTTAGATAAAATGTCTGGCAATAATTGTTGCTGGTGGGATTAAATGGGTTAATAATTCCTTTAAGATCATTACTACAAACAAAATATACTCTGTAGTTATTAAAGAAATATTTGAACATCTTGAGTATGTCTATTCAACAGAGCTTTCCTGAGGAAGAAAAATTTGACAATGTTCTCTATCCATTCTCTATGTACAGTATTTATTTATCCTTCTTCATTTTTATCTTTATCTCTGTAATTATGAAGTTTATTTCCTTACCAAGTTCAGACAGAAACGTTATTTCCCTTCTGAGAGCCAAACCTGGTCAAAACTTTTATTCGGTGATGACTGGATGCCCGGGCTTGCATGGAGGAATCAGAGTAACTGTATCTAATCATGATCCCTTGTCAAAACAAGCTGCAGCTTCATTAGCCCGTCGGAATCTAAGTAGCGAGCTGCTGCCCTGAGGCGCTTTGTGCTGCAACTAAGAGACGCTTTAAAGTTAGAGTTTGCCTAAATGTGCCACGGGTTGATCTGCCTGAGGGGACAGTCATTAGTCTGTCAGTGAACTTTGGATGTCCTGCGATCCGACACTGATTCTGCCACTTTTTAGCTCGCTTAACATTTTCTCTGCTGCTGATTGGCTGCGGATCGGTTCACAGCACAGCTCAGATCAAGGAACCACTGAGAAGGTTTCACTACAATTTCAAGAACCATCAGAACCATCAGGCCTGTGGTCGATAGCTCAAAAAACATGAGCACATTTCCTCCACAAAACTGCAAAAGTTTGAGATTAAGATGAGAAATCTTCTAGAAATACAAGGAAATTAGTGAGTTTCAAAAGTCTACCTTTTTTTTAAACTCAGACCTTTCCAAGTTTTTTTCTTAAAAATTTCTGAGATTAACCTGAAATTATTTTTTTTCCGCATTTTAAACTCAGAAATTTCCTTGTTTTTGGAAGACAATTTCTGAGATGAATCCAAAAATTTGAGTTTTTCTGCAGAAGTGTACACCTCTTCATTTCCTAGCTACAATGGCCCTAATACGCCATTGTAGAATAGAAAATGAGGTGTGGAGCTTTAAAAATAGCTTTTCTGTCAGCACAATCCAAAAGATTTATTGCATTTCAGAGTTCTTTTTTAGTCACAATCTATACATTTTGTGGTTTTAAAGCAACAGAGTCATTTCTTACCATACAGTGTTCTAAACTCTTCGGGTTTGTGGAGACCTTTGAGTAAAACTATGTTCCTTCCAAACTGTGGTCCTACATTGTCCCTCGTCTTAACCGGACGGAGTTAACGAGAAAGCTATCCTCTGCCCACAGCACTGATGCACGCTGTGGTGTTTGGTAATGTGACCGCCATCATCCAGAGGATGTACTCCCGCCGCTCGCTGTACCACACCCGCACCAAGGACCTGAAGGACTTCATCAGGGTACACCGGCTACCTAAAGCCTTGGAACAACGCATGCTGGAGTGTTTCCAGACCACCTGGTCGGTTAACAACGGGATAGACGTCAATGAGGTACATTTAACACCTGGCACGCTACTCTGCTCACATTAAAGGAAACATATGTCAGTAGCTGCATTTCCGTTACAGATGTGCACAAAATATTGCCCATATTCTGGTGATGTCGATACAACACGATTTTGCAATTGTAGTGTTTTCATTAAATAAGAAAATTAAAATGACACTAATACGTTTGTTGGCGCAATAAGTCATTCAAAAGCATGCAGCGCCATCATCCTCCTACCACTTCCTGTCGTCTTCTTCGTAGTTTCTGCCAGTGGTAACATCCGGTATGTGTGATGTAAAAAAAAAAATGTTTCCATTGCAGTTTTATGAAGTAAATCAGTTTTGATACAGTTGAAAAACCACCTCATCCTAGTGCAAAAAAACATTTTACTAAAAAATGTGAGGTTTTTCAAAACTTCCTTGTTTGTTAAGCGAATTTATTTTTGTAATTCAAATTTGCGCAAATTTATGGTCAATGGAAACTCAGTGAGTGTTATGGGATTATTATATTATGGCTCCTCTATTGACTCGTTAACATTTTTACCAGCATTTCACTGAGAAGTTGCTCCATTTGTGAACTCAACAGATGCACAATACCACCAGGTGTTTGCTAAATGCTAATTGCTAGTCTGAAGGAACAGGAGGTGGTGCTCTGTAACTGCAGCTCCGTCCTTGAAGGTAGCATTATTATGTCCACCAGGCATTTTGCACCTGGTGGACAAACATGCAGAGGTATGTTTTAGATGATGGAATATTATAACATGATGGAAAACTTTAAAAAGCTGCACTTATATAACACTGCCCCTTTAAAGAGCGCAAAATCAGAAATAACATCCGTCCATTTTCTGTACACTCTTGTCCCGAGAACAGTGCTACCAACTGCACCACTGTGCATCCCTATAACAAAATATAAAAATCAGTAAAGAAACTTTTATCTTTTGTTTTAAGGCCCAAAACATAAACCTCAGCCTATCAGATGGCCTCGGTCCGTCCACATATCCGACAGCATCTCTGTTGTACAGGCCGCCACCAAGCATGAAGACTGGGGAAACTTTCACATAAGTCAAGGACAAAGTCATGCTGAATTAGAGATCAAGAAAGGGCCATCTACCAAAAGCCATAGACTCAGCAGGAAAGGCATTAATCAGAGAAGCAACAAAGATAACTCCCCTGGTAGCTGCTCTGTGCAGATAGCAGAATGTGTCTACTGGCGTTCTGTGAGCTTTACCTGGGCAAGAAAATAGCTGCTGCTTTTAGAAATAATAAGGTAGGACATCTGAAATGTATTCAAATTTATGTTGGATAGTGCTTAAGTATGTGGTTGGAGAAGCTAAAATCAAATGAAGAATTTTTTTACCTTTTTACGTAGAAATACATCAGTTCTATTTAGACACAGTGAGTGTTTTGGGATCTTAGCAATATGTTTGAGATTTTTCAGTAAAAATAGTCCCAAAAAGCCTTTTCATAAACCCTTTCAGTAGAATGCGTCAAAGGTTTATTCAATTAATCAATTAATCATCAGAATGATCGATTAATCATTTATTGCAGTCCTATTCATTTTAAGGGCTTTTTTTCCCCCAATTCTTCATTATTTATTACTGTCTTTTCTGTGTTTTCTCCTGTCTTAATATTAAATAAGTTTTTCTTAGAAGTTTTTCTTACTGAGTTTTTTTTTTTTTTAGTTAATTGAGCTAACTCAGTTAGCTAAAAACCTCTGGTGACGTTTTTAGACAGTGAACTGCTCTGCCTTCCCAGCTGCTGAAGGACTTCCCGGACGAGCTGCGGGCTGACATCGCCATGCACCTGAACAAGGAGCTGCTGCAGCTCCCACTGTTCGAGTCGGCCAGCAGGGGATGCCTGCGCTCCCTCTCCCTCATCATCAAGACCTCCTTCTGCGCCCCCGGGGAGTTCCTCATCCGGCAGGGCGACGCCCTGCAGGCCATCTACTTCGTCTGCTCAGGGTCCATGGAGGTGCTGAAGGACAACACTGTGCTGGCGATACTGGGTGAGTCTGTGAAAAGGGTCACCACTAAAGACGGTGACCCATATTCTTTCACGTATGTGCGTAAAAGATCGGAAAGCACATTTGTTCTTTGGCAGTTTAACTGTCCAGTGTTGATGTTACACATGAGTCTGATCAGTTTTTAAAAACAATTTTACATTTATTGTTTTTTTTTGTTTTTTGTTTTTCTGATCCAGTAAGGATCTGGTTTTAAAGACATTAGTAAGTAAATCTCTGACGTATTATTTCTGTTATTATTGTGGCATAATAATTTTCACATCAGACTAGGGAAATTTGGATGAAAAATTTGAATGGATTTAATGAGAATAAGAGGTAGGTGTGTGTGTGTGGGTGTGTGTGGGTGTGTGTGTGTGTGTGTGTCTATTTATTCTATGTATGTAAACTTCTGGTTTCAACTGAACATGCATATCTTGTAGGTTTTTCTTTCTTTATATAACCCAGCATGTTTCTTTTAATCATGCTGTTTTTAACAGCATTATTTCTCTTATCATGAACTTCAATGTAAAGAATGAACCAAAGTGAAACCTGCTGAAATTCTGAGATTCTGGTTCACCTTTAGTGCTATTTGAAAAAGAATGCTTTGGGAATGGAAATGTCCCTCTAATTTTTTATTTAATTTACACTTGATTAAATTCAACAATACTCTGTTTTTATTATGAGGAAAATCTCATAGTTGGCCAGCCAGATAACCTTAACTTATCAGTAAGGTTTTTGAAAATGAAGATGATGGAGGCAGAATAAGTCTAACACTTCTTTAGAACAACAATATGTTGAAAACTTTTGATTATAATAGAGATGTAATAATATCATAGAAGCTAGAACTGGCTCAGATCAATCTGAGCAGGTCAGAGCTCCATAAAAACTCAGAAATCTGTAATCACTTCATCTCCACTTAATTATTTCAAAAAAGCCTCTCCTGTAGCCAACATTTGGTGTTGAATGTAAAATCAACAGTAATATTGTCTCACTGAAAATAATCCAATTGGCGGCGGTATGCTGAGACAAACTATTGCTGCTGCCAAAACAATCATTTCTTTTGCTCTCACAGGTGGAAATCTAATTTAGTTGGGATGTGACTCAAAACCTTTGTAAGGCTAATCCAGGGAGCAGCTTCCCTCAGCCAGCGGCGTGTGAAGGAGGAGCAAACAACAAACTGGAGATACGGGAGGAGCTGAAAGGCCTACTGATGCACTCATGTACATGTTTATACAAAGGTCAACATGGATGATGTGGACTTGTATTTCTGTGTGTGTGTGTGACCAGGTTTTTAGATACTTGTGGGGTCCTGTTTCTGGTCCCCATGAGGGGAAATGCTGTTCGGTTATGGGTGATGGTTAGGAGTAGGATAAAGGTTAGGTGGGTAAAATGTTTTCTCGACAACTCCCCCCACCTCGTCCGTGGACTGGCCAGTTGAAACTGGGCTATAGAAAATAAATGGAAGTCAATGTAAAGCCCCCATAAGACATAAAAACTCGATTAGGTGTGCGTGTGTATGCGTGTGTGTGTGTGGGTGTGTGTGCACACTTGTATATATTATGGGCCACAAATGGAGGTTCTTTTCCCAGTCTTTTTTGCAGTTCACTAGTTATGTTTAGAGTTACGCTGTGAGTAACGTTTTGGTTCAGGTTAGGGTTAGGAATAGACTAGTGTTGATTAGGTTTTGGGAAAGAGTTGGTGTGAGGCAAAAATGCAGTTAATAAAATGAATGGACATGAATGTGAAGACCTCAGTTTAAAGTTGCAGTGTGTAAATTTTGTAACATATATTTTTTTTCACATATCTGTTGAAACTGTCACTATGCCCCAACAATACGGTATGAAACAGATAATATGTTTAAAAAAAAAAGGCTGCTAGAGTAGATCCTAATGCTACATTAGCAGAAGTTGTTGTGAATGTTAATGCTAGTTAGCATACCTAATGATGGCGGATAAATGGTTTTTCTGCAATGGTAAATTTCTTCTATTTCCATGAGTACATTTAGCAGCGAGTACATGAGCTTGATTGACAGACTGCGGTAAGCCCCTCCTCCTGGCTCTGATTGGTTGTTTTTGATCAGTAGTGATGACAATAGCAGCTCCAGGAGGAATCTTTTCACTGATTGTCTCACATTTTACTCTCACAAGAAACTGGCAGTTTTAACACATGTAAAAAATTTTTTAAAAAACCAATGTATTTTTTATAAAAGTTTTATGCTGCAACTTTAACAAAAGTAGAGTGATGTGTGTGTGTGTGTGTAATTGTAAAGTGAATGAGATTTTCCTCGAAACACCAGGCCCCTCAGCCTGTATTTGATCTGGATCATGACACACACATCGACAGGCGGTATGTGTTGCGGTGCAGCTGTTAATAATAAATAGATGTTGCATTATTGAAACAGCATCATTATTATGAGAGAACAGCAAAGCCCAGGAATCCATTGGTCGTGCTCGGCCCGGCGGACAGACTGTTCTTCCAGGAAAGATCCACTTTCCTCGTTGGTAACCAGAAGCCGACGGCGCTCTCCTTCCTCCAGTCATGCGTGTCCAAATGTTTCAGCGCCACGACTCAAGCGATATTACAGGTGGTCGAACATTTTTATTTCTGCTGTTAAATATCAATAAATCATCAGGGATTTATGATCACCTCCAACAGTTTGAGGTGATCACAAAGAAGACCATTTCTGATGAGATTTTTAATTTGACGCATTCGTCTGGCCTAGAACAGAATTACTAGTCTGAGTTTTGTCTGCCATCGCTGGTTTGAAAAGAACCGCATGCACTGTAAAAACAAAATCTTAGCAGGTAATTTTGTCTTGTTTCTAGTACAAACAAGACCAAACATTTGAAATAAGACAAAACTATCTCATGAGTAGCTTTTCAGCTTGTTTTTAGTATGAAAAAAAAAAGAAAGAAAAAAAAAACATTTAATGTTGATTTTAAAAGAATGCACTAATTCCATTGGCAGATTATTTCACTTGCAAATAGGGAAGAATGTTTTGTTAAACTAAAAAATATGTGCCAGTGGAACTGGAACATTTTTATTCAGTGACTTGCTGAAAAGATACTCGTAAGCTAGTTAATCAGTTGAGCTCTACAGAACATCATTCACAGCTGGTACAGTTGTCTGTTATTGCATGTAAGATATTTTTATCTAAAATTTAAAGTAATCTTACTGTGAGATGATTGTAGCTCTTTAGATTTGTTTGGTTGTTTATTTTGATTGTCTTTTTTAGTTGGAACTTGAGTCTGAGATAAGGTTTCTTTCTTTCTTGTTCTATTTCAAATGTTATAACATTTTTGCACTTGAATTTTTGTTGTTGTTGGTTTTTTTTTATTCTAAGATTTTGTGTTTGCCACAAAGAGTCCTGAGGGGTTTGAATAAGAACAGGACAGCAGAAGCACTCACAGTATCTGTTTTTTTGTTTTGTTTTGTTGTTGTTGTTTTTTTAAATTAATTTGAAGAATTAATTGTTTTTATTATATTACCTGTTTGTATGTTTTTGGTAAAGAAGCTGATTCTCAGTGGAGGCTGAACAATTTCAGGTCAGCTGTAGCTGTTTGAAGTCAGAATAGCTTCCATAAGCGGCGATCCAATCAACACCTGGGCTGATATTGCATGAAATATTGAATTACAACCATGATGAAACATGGACCAGGAGCAGGGCTTGTGATATTACACTTCCAGCAGCCTGTCAATTTGTGCCAAAATTAACCTTTACTTTGACCATCACACTAAATCACAACAAGTATGACGCTGTGCATTACTTCAAGTTGAATTAACAGCATGTGACACCAATGAAAACACTGACCTTTTATTCTCTGACACCCCATGTTATCTAAGATGCATTACATCTTTTGGCTTTATCTATTAGAAAAGACGAGGTAGAGCCAGTGTAGATAGAAACAAAGGAGTACATTTCTTCCAAAAATCCACAAAAACAGCTGTAGAAAACACAAGTACATTTTGGTCAAAAATTTGCAAGAAAAAGAAATCAAATGTTCAATGATAAATCCCAAATATCTCCTAGAAAACACTTGGAAATTCCAAATTTCTCAAGTTTCCAAGTTTTTTGGGGTTTTTTCTTTTCAGAAGATCACTGAAGTAAATCTCAAATTTCCAAGTGTTTTCTAGCAGATTTTTTTTTACTTCACACATTTCACAATCAAATCTTTGAATTTGAAAAAGCAAAAATCTGCTATAAAAAAAACGTAGAAATTTGAGATTAATCCTGGTGAATTTCGGGGGAAAAAAAACTTGGAAATTTGAGTCCTAAAAAAAAGTCTAAAACATTTACCTGAAAAAACTCAGAAATTTTGAGATTAATCCCACAATTCTTTTAGAAAAAAAAACCATTTTGGAGTTTGAAAACTCTAAAAGTTTTTGATTAATTGCAGTAATTTTAAAGAAAAAAAACTCAGAATTTCTGAGTTTAAAACAAAAGTTGAAAATTTTATTTTTTTTAAAACGCAGAAGTTATTTCTAGCAAATTTTTGACTTTTCAAGCAATAAAATGTCCTTGTTTTTCTCGAAATTTCCTGAAATTTCTGAGTGTTTGTATGGCAGAAATGTACTCCTCCTACATTAGCTCTAATACGCCGTCATAGACGTGTCTGTGTGGGTCTGAATCTGTGAGTATTATTGGCCTGCAGCATGAACATCTCCCTGCATCTGGTCTGCATTATATTCAATTTAACAGCAGTAGGTGTGAAAATTGGATCAGAAATTGCACTTGAAAAGAGCAAAAGCAGAAGTAAAAAAAAAAGAAAAAAAAGCTGACAGTGGTAATGGGCAGGAGGACTAAGAGGCACTGACACTGACAAAATGAACTTCTTTGAAAGGCATTCGCTCCCCCTTCATCGCTCTCACCTACACTTCCCAAAATCAGACAGACGCACTGAAATGTCACTTCCGAGTAACGTTTCATCTTTATTAAGAGCAAAGCTTTGTGTCGCCACCGCCACCCATCATCTCCCTGAAAAGACAACAATAGAGGGAGGGGATGGAGGGGGGGGGGGGGAGTGGAGGAGCAGAAATTTGAAAAAGACAGCGAGGCAGACGGAGGAGAGCCCGTCTCATCCGCCATGTTAAGAGCAGTGGTGGGTGGGGGCGCAGCAGCAGGAGGATGTGGAGGTGTTCAGAGATGCTCCACTTCCTGATCAAATGCTCTCTTTGGTTTACTGGTGTTAGTGTACACACACACACACACACACACGCGCGCGCACACACACACATCCCTCTTCTTCTCTCTTTTACCCTCCTTTCTGCCCTCCTCCACCCCTCTGCAGTCTCTTTCCTATCTCCTTCCATCATTTCTGTTTCCTCTCAGCTCATTTTTCTTCCTTCCCCCCACCCCCCCATTTTTCTCTCTCTCTCTTTTTTTTCTCAGCCCCCGTGAGTCTTTTGTCAGATTTTCTTCTTTATCCCAAAACTGCTGAGGCTTTTGTCTGTTTCAAAAGGCGTCCAAATTACAGGTTCCCCTTATAGACAGCGATACATTTCTGGTAAAAAAAAAAAAAAAATGTTTTCTTTGTGTTTTTTGACACCACTCTGTTGATTATGAACAATCCATCTGAAAACCGTGGTTCTGAACCATTAATGAAAACATTTTTTTTTAAAAAGGCAGGAATGGAGAAATGAAGGTCTGAGCAGCAGCCCTGCTATTTGCTGTGTCCATGAATAACACTGTGATTCCTCCTGTTTTCTTTTGCTTTGTTTGTTTTTGTTTGTTTGTTTGTTTGTTTGTTTTGTTACACATTTTTGAATTGACAGAAGAAGCCAGAGCTGAAAAGAAATATTAAATGGATTAGTTCTGAAATTGTTTTGCGTTGATCCTGTTGCAGCGAGGCCACAGAAACCAGAAGGAAATCTGTCGACTAAAATCTTTTTTTTTTTTTCCCTCTCTGCTCAGAGACGAAAGTGTGTTTACGTTTATAGTTATTATTTTAACAGCAGATTGAACCAAATGATGTCTGAGACATAAAATTGTGCGCTGAAGAATTTCCCCTTGCTTCAAAAAAAAAAAAAAAAAAAGTTTTGCTGCAGTGACCTTGAGAGACGAACCCCTGAGTGGTGAGCAGCAGAGCCAGCATGGCTCCGGGCCCCGGGGCCGTCACGTCCCTCTCAGGATGCTGCAGCACAGCTGCTTGGTCTCATAGTAGCCACTCTGCAAACATCTCTAATGCTTCTCATGCAAACAAAATGCATTGAAATTGTCCATCACAAGTGAAGTTCAGCAGCCGTGGTGTCATTAAAAAAGGTTATTTTTATTGTTATTGTTTCACTAAAAGAGCTTTAAAGTTTGGTAAGATAAAAAAATGAAATAAAATGCAAACTCTTTCCAAGTAGTTATGGTCTAACGTCTTGGTAAGTTTGAAAGATAAGACAAAATAAATTAAGCAAGATGCAGGAGCTTGTTTTAAGTAAATCATTTCTTAATATTGATGAAAAAAGTACTGGCTCCACTGGCAGATTATTTTACTTCCAACAAAACATTTTTCCAATGTCATAAGTGAAATAATCTGAGACTTAATTATTCAATATTCAAGAGTTATTGACTTAAAATAAACTCCTATATCTTGCTGGAAGCTTACTTGTAAGTTAGTTTTGTCTTATTTCAAGTGTAATAAAGATATTTAAAGTAGAACTTAGACCAAAAATACTTGGTTAGATTTTGTGTTGTGTCTTGTATGTGGACCAATAAAGCTGATTCACATAAAAAAAATTTTAAAAACTTTTTTAAATTACCATACTCCACTGCTGCAGCCGTTATTTGCACGTGGGGGAAAACTGATGGTGGTGTTGGTATTTATGGCTCATATAGGAAAAAAAAATCTCTGAAATCTTTTGTTCTCTTCCATGAAATTGACTCCAAAATCAGCCACATTTGACAGAACTTTCTTTCTTCATTGAGTGAGTTTAACAGAAGGTGAAATGAGTTCGTCTGTAGTGAACCAATGAATATAAAACTTCTAGAAACCAAGTTGTGGAGACAAAAGTGGAACATGGAGAATGACACAAATAAACCCCAACAGCAAAACCAGTCTGCACAGAAACAGCTCTGAAGCAAACAATCCCTCAAAGTGAAGCTGGTTTTACATCCTCCTTTTGTTCTGGACTCGTTCCGTCAGGCAAAGGAGATCTGATTGGTTCGGATTCTCTGACGAAGGAGCAGGTGATCAAGACCAACGCCAACGTCAAAGCGCTGACCTACTGCGACCTGCAGTACATCAGCCTGAAGGGCCTGCGCGAGGTGCTCCGCCTCTACCCGGAGTACGCGCAGAAGTTCGTCAGCGAGATCCAGCACGACCTCACCTACAACCTGCGGGAGGGCCACGGCGCCGACGTGAGTACCCCCACCCACAGAGACCACTGAGCTGACAGAGGAAACAAACAAACACCCGCTTTCTTTATTCAGGCTGTTTTGTGTGGTTGGGTGTGTGTGTGTGTGTGGAAGCAGATGTTCAGTCCAAATGAATCTGATCAACCCAGACTCTGATTTCTTTGTTGCCATGGATCCCAGCTACAAACAAACAGTTCAGGGGATTGTTGAAGAGAATTTAAAATCAGAAGTCTTGATTTAAATGAATTGCAGCCGTTTGCAACGATCATCTACGCCGAAAAAACACAAAATATTATCGAGTATTGGCCAGAAGATTGATTGATCTATTCATTCATTCGTCATTTCGAAGTTCTGTTCAGATGTCTAAGGTCATCCAATGGTAGTTTGTGACCT
Source organism: Poeciliopsis retropinna (assembly GCA_010277075.1). Lineage (NCBI taxonomy): Eukaryota > Metazoa > Chordata > Actinopteri > Cyprinodontiformes > Poeciliidae > Poeciliopsis > Poeciliopsis retropinna. Next base: position 21,293,373 of record VMRM01000012.1, read on the forward strand.
TTGACCTTTATGTCCAGAGATTTCACCCACGTGAATCTTTTCACATTAACATCCACCGTAGGTGTTGAAAATCCCAAATTGTTTTAATCGGGATTGTTTTAGCTGATTTCTGCACTGCAAAGATACAAAACCTCACCAAGTATTTCTGTTTGCTTTCTAGTGTAAAGATCTGATCACAATAAGACAAAATCTAACTTACAAGAAACTTTCAGCAAGTTTTAGAAGACACAAAGTCCTTAATAAGGATTTTTGAAAAAAGTAGTAGTCCCACTGAAATCATTTCACTAATTATTTGGGCAAAATGTCTTGCTATGAGTAAAATAATCTGCCAATAGAACTAATGCGAAACAATATTGTTTTGTCTTATTTCAAGTGTATTTGCAGTAGAAACTAGACAGAAAATACTTGATAAGATTGAAACAAGTTCATGTTCATGGTAGGATTGTGATAAAATATGAAAACACTTCAGGAGGATTCCTTATGAACGAATATTATTTATAGCCTTTTAGGATCGTTTGACTACTCTATAAAATAATTGTGTTGCAGTTTCCTTGTTCTGTATTTACTGATCGTATTCATCACATTTGTGTATCTAAGCGACGTTAACCTCGCTTGATTAACAGATTACTCGTTTTCTCAGGGACACGAGGTGAAAAATAGACACTTATTTTTCAAAATGCTAATTAGCTGACATTGTCTCTATCAAATAAATGAAACAAACTAATAATGCTGGAACGCAGGAAATGACTCGGATGAATCAGAGGAATAAAAGCTTGTATTTCTGCTCAAACATATCCGTCGTAATGTGGAGATAACCCAGAGATAAAAGCCGTGTCTGACCCTCATAACGCGGTTTGACACGTGCCTCCATTTAAAGTCCATGCAGTCAAACACACACACACACACACACACACTACACACACACTGGACCCTCCAGCACTGCTGCTACTGCTGCAGAGGGAGAGAAACACAGACCAGAATAGATGAGTGCTGCCTTCTGAAGCTCTCCTGCAGCTAAAAATAGAGGAGGGGGGGGAAGCACGGGTTCTCCCTGACTGGCTCTCCCTCCTCAGCTGCTGCTAAGATTGGATCCCGCTCGCTAAAAATAGAGCAGCCAGTCAGGGAGAAGATGAAGAGGAGAAAGGAGGAAGAACGTGAGCGATCCCGTCTCCTTTTCTCTGCACTGCAGTGGAAGCTTTGGTTCGCCTGCAGAGGAAACATCGCCAGCATCCGCGCAATCTGCTGCACATGCATCCGGGCCGAGGCTGCAGATGTCTGTCATATGCATATGAAAAAAAAAAAAAAAAAGAAAGAAATGCTATTGATTACCTGAGGGAAGCCTGCAGACATGTCAGGCATGCTGACAGGTGTAAAGTCTGACTGATCCAAAAATATAACTCATTATGAAATATGACGGTTGTATTAAAGCTGTTATACATGGAGGAATAGAGAGGAGTAGAATCCCACCCAAAAAAAAGACAAAAAGATTGAGATTGAGCCCAGAAAAAAAAAAAAAAAACAACTTGGAAATTTATGAGTTTGAGAAGTCTAACATTTGCTTGAAAGAAAGTCAGACATTTTGATATAATCAAAAATAAATTATGTTTGAAATGTAGAAAATTTGTTAGGAAAAAAAAGAGCTAAATTGTGAGGTTGAGCTCAACATTTTCTAGGAAAAAAAACAACAAAAAAAGTTACAAAAGTCAAAACTTTTACATTTTTCAAAGTCAAACATTTCAACATTCTTGTAGATAATTGCTGATATTATCCTCAAAGTTTCTAAGATCTTTCTAGAAACCGTTTGCCCCATCAAGCTCTGATATTTTCTTGTGTTTTCTAGAAATGTTCCGAGATAAACCTCAAAATTTCAGAGGTTTTTGTGACAGAAATGTCCTCTTCCCTTTTCTTCCACGTGGCCGTAACACACCATCAGATAATTTGCGGTCGCCGAGCACTTGGTAACAATCTCCATCCGATCTCACTGAGAAACCACCAGCCCTCCACCAAGCTCACATGATCTCACTTCAGCTTCTCTCCTCCTGGGCTTTTTTTAGTCTCTGATTGATGAACATGACAGGGAGAGTGAGATCTGCCAGCGCTCACACACAGAAACATGAACAAAATCACTTTTTTTTTTTTCCCCTGCTTGCAAGAAATGATTTATCTCCACACATGCGGTTAGATCTCTGAAGAAAAATAAATTAGCTCTGTACACACACACACACACACACATGCCTTCACACGGAGAACTGTACACTTATCACACCCACGCATCACACGGAGCTCCTTGGTTTCCCGCAGAGCTGAGAGCTAAGATTAGAAACAGAGAGCTAAAAATAAACCCAGCTGCCAAAGAGGAGGAGGAAGAGGAGGAGAAAAAAAACGATAGAACGCTGAGCCGGTAGGGATGGAGTGGAAGGAGTGCGAGTTGATTAAGGGAAGGAGAGATGATGGAGGGGGTGGTGGGGGGGCGACGCAGAGGGGCGTCGGCCGTCAGAGTCTCATCATGCAGCCGACAAAACGAGACGATGTGATGAAGGTTTGGCTGAGATCAGGGTGAGAGCGTGCTGGAGGTTTGTTCTTACTTTCATTCATTCAGGTTGTCTCGTTGAGATCCGAGATCTCGTTTACAAGCGACACAATAACTCAAAACGACAAAAACTGCAACAATTATGTAATTTGACTCAATTGCATAAGATATGAGAGAAACACAAGAGGTGATCAGAAGGAAATGAGCAGGTTCTGGTCTTTGGCCGACTGGTTGAAACAAAACATTCAAATTATGAGATGTTCTAATGAGTGGAACCGTAATAGTTTCCAATAGTTTCAGAATTCAGTCCAAACACTCAGACTGCTCCCAAAAAAACCTCATCATTCGTCTTTATTCGAGCTGTTTATTATTTTCTCGCACATTTTCTGTCTGAACCTTTCAGTAAAGCAGGATGGACATTTAAAACTGTAAATCATTTCATTTCTATGTTTTTGTCATGCGGGCTAAAATGTGTAAATATATATATATATATATATATATATCATTTTTAAGAACTAAAACCACCACGTGTTGTGATTTCTTTTTTGTCCACATACTCAACAATAAACTAAGCATCTGAATGAAACCAATAATCAGATGTTTTTGTAGAAACAAGACTGCAGATCCAAAACTTTAAATAAAACTTTAAGTAAAAGGCTTCCTTTTTGCTTATTACTTTGGTTCGATTGTATAAATCTGATCAAATATTTCATTTTTTTCTCAGCGATAAAAACAGGATCTATGTCCACCTTTGTTTTGTTTTGTTTTGTTTTTTTTGGGGGGGGGTTTTCTGTAACACGTTTTACTACATGCAAACGCAGATCTGGGTGAACCGAGATCTTATTTAGAGCAAGTCAATGAGCAGATGTGCTCTGAGTTACCACGGCAACAGAAGGAAACCATAACACTTGGGAAAGACAATCACTCTGTGCTGCATCTCACATTTTTGCGAGTAGATTTTGATGTGAACGAGGCAGTTTTTGTCCAAACGCGGCGGACCAGCAGCGGGCGTGAACGCGCCGTCGCTCCGCTGGACTCAGGCGAGTTTTACAGACATCCTCAGCGACCTTAAAGGAGCAATTTCAGCTGTCTGTCAATCTGGGAAGTGTTCAAAGGTCATTTACAAACAAAGTTAGCTCCAACTTTCTCACAGAGACAAAGATTACTCACGAGTGAAAAGCATTTTTTTTTTTTTTTTTTTTTTTTTCCCCAGCCATTGATTTTTCCTGAATGGACGACCAGCAAACTCAACCCAAAGTCACAATGTGCAATTGTTAGAGAAATTGTTACAGGGCAAAAATATATATACTGTATGTATAAATGTAGAGCTCCATGTTAGACTCTGAAGGAGTTATTCAGTGTGTCAAATAAGAACAAAAATGAACTGAAATGTTTTGCATTTGGAAGGTTTGCTTCTCTTGTAAACATTATGGCAGCAACATGTGGTTTTGCAAAGCAGCTTTGAAATCGAGCACAAAACTTTAAGAACTTTACTGCAGTTTCAGCAGGGTGCAGGAGGTTGTTCTTGTTTTAAGGCAATAATTGTTTAACATTGACTGGAATATATTAGTTCTACTGGAAGATTATTTCATTTATAACAAGACATTTTTTTCATGTTGTAAGTGAAATAATCTGCTATGGATCTAGTACTTTTTTCATAAATATTAAGCAATGATTGACCTGAAACAAGCTCACACACCTTGTTGAAAAGTTACTTGTAAGTTAGTTTTTGTCGCAGTTCAAGTGTAATTTCAAACTAGACCACAAATATTCAGTAATATTTAGTGTTTTCTGCAGTGTATGCAGAAATGATAACTGAGACTCGACATGTTTACATTTATAGTTCTCACTATATAGGCTTAAACTTTTATTAAGGAAATAAATGAACTTTCTGACCTGCAGCAGAGCCTTGGTGGGATCAAGTGATTTGATTTCCAGGAAGGTCAAAAAGTATATTTCTGTGTTTAAAAATTCAAACTGTTTATTGAATTTCTTCAAGACTTTTTCCTCAGACACAGTCCAATGAGCATTGTGGGATGCAGCTCTTAAAATATTTCTTACCTCCCTTTATGAACAATCTAAAATACTGTAGTTCTTTTTCCTACCGATGCATTTTTGAGCAACGGTGCAACATCTAAATGCATTAGGATGATGTTTCTAAAGTGCATTTTTCTGTCGACGCACAGTGTCTCCATTGTCTCTTTGATTTATGCGAAGCGACATTTCAAGAAGAGCAAGAAAAATGTTCTTAATTTTACATCAAAGCTTTAATCTGGAGTTTATTTGGGGGTTAAGAAAATTTTGATATAGGCTACTGAAAAATGAAAGTAGTTTTCCTTTACTAATGAGTCTTTCGCTTTCAAAACAAACTTACTGAAGAATGACGAGAATGACAAATAAAGCAGAGAGTCGTTTGAATTCTGAAGAATCTCCAGACAAAATGAAACTATTCAAAATCACTAAATCTTACCAAGTATTTTGTCTCGTTTTCGATCCTCATATCTTAGTACACTTGAAATAAGAGAGCATATATATATATATATATATATATATATATATATATATATATATATATATATATATATACACATATATATATATGTGTGTGTTTTCACTTAAAACATGAAATATTTCCTTTTGTGTAAGTGAAAAATCTGCCAGTGGAACTAATACTCTTTTTAAAATCAATATTAAGAAATTATTTACTTAAAGCCCATGGGGACATTTTATTTTTATTTGCGTTCCCTCGCAATAAGCTTACTGCAATATTTGCTGGATTATTTTGTGCACAGTCACAAATGTCAATTTAACATTTCAAATATGTACACATTTAAAGAGGCTCGGTAAACGAGTTCATTACTAACTTCTTGGTGCAAAAAACTGAAAATCAATTTGTCGTTTGTCTGTATATGGTTCAGATGGAGCTGCGCATGAAAACGGCCCTTTATTAACCATTCAGACCAGCACAAAAGAGACACAATCAACACTGACAGATGGCTGATGATTACTCCGCAGTAACTCAGAAGTAGGATGGGTTTTGTTTTTTTTTTTTCCTTTCTTTCCACTGGAAAGTTTCTGTTTATATCATTGGTTTGTGGTGCATTTCTATCCTAAAGAAAAAGATGTAAAACTTCAGATATTTCACAAGATATCATCATACATGGAAAATCCTCCTAATACCAGAAAGTACAATGGCCACCGCAAAAAAGGCTTACAGTATTTAATGATGCTGCATGAACTGATTGTTATTGCGAAAAAGCTACTGCGAGGGAACGCAAAAGAGGAAAAAAATAACAAAAACATTTCTTGCAAGTTAGTTTTTGTCTTATTTTAAGTGTCTTTGCACTAGAAACTAAACAAAAATACTTGGTGAGATTTTGATGTTTTGACAGGGCAGCAATCAGGTAAAACAATCCCAATAAGAGCAATTTAGAAGACCTACAGTGGATGCTAATGTAGAGTCTGCAGTTGGGTGAAATCTCTGAACATAAAGGAACTACAACTGGATGACTTTAGATCCATCAATCCATCAATCCATCCCTCATGTACCTGACACAAAGATAGTTGAAATGGCCTGAGGCAGAGACTGAGCCTCCCACCCACTTTATCATCCCTCTGTGATCGATATGACCACACGGGTTTCAGGGCAGCTCAGGAAAAGACTCCTCACGCTTTAACAATCCATCCACAAGGGTAACCTGACACTGCGTCCAACGTCAGCAAGCAGAATTTAAATTTGTATTTTTATTTCTGTTTATTGTAGCTTTTGAGCAAGCATTCTGTTTACAATCGAACAGAAATTGGCAAACCTGAACAACAGCAAAGCAAAGGAGCTAATCAAATAAAGACCTTTCAAAAAAAGAGAGAAAAGGAACGGAGTGAGTGCACTTTGTTCAGCTTGTTCACTACAAGAACACAAAATCATACCAATTAGATTTGTTTAGTTTTCACTCCAAATATCTTATCACACATGAGATAAGACTAAACTAACTCACAAGTAACTTTTCGGCAAGATGAGCTTGTTTTAAGACAGTAATTCCTTAATATTAATGAAAAGCACTTTTTTCCATTGGCCGATTATTTCACTTATAACATGGGAAAAACGTAATTATAAGTGAATTAATCTGCCAATGGAACTTGTAAGAGTTTGTGTTTTTGCAGTGAACAAATTTGGAGTTTTTAATTGTAACAGCAGTTTAAACAAATCGTCACAGGCAAACTCTTGTGTTTGCCTGACACCTACTGGTGACGCTAAGACACTGCAGTCCATTCACCTTCAGCTCAGTCTGATGATTCAAAATTCAACTTCAAAAAATACTTGATTGATCTTAAAGGGACATTAAATGCTCATATTTGTTGAAAATTCTTTCAGTTCGAAGAGTTATTGATTATACTGGGAGGTGAGTTCTGTTCAGGCTCTGAAACTCTGACCCTGCTGTGTGTCAGAAGGACTGGGAGAGCAACGGCGGCCTGGTGAAGAAGCTGCCTTCCATCCGTGAGGATGAGGAGGGCGACGAGGAGCAGAGCTCCGTGTCCCGGGCTCCCCGCTCGCCGCTGCACCTCAGCAGGGGCCTCAGCTCCCCGCTGCGCTCCCCCCTCCTGGCTCCGCGGCCCTTCAGGGCCCCCACCGAGCACTTACGGCCCTCCACCCTGCAGATACCAGTGGTTAGCTTCAGCAGCGCTCCACCCGAGCTCAGCCCCAGGTAACACACACACACTCTCTCTCTCTCTCTGTAGGTGCAAACTGTAATCACAAAACGGGTAATGACACAACCTCAGAGCCACAGACAGAAACTGCAGTGGACTGTGCTGCAATTGGTGTCTGGCTGCCATGGCAACCGGTGGATTACATAGCTGGTGGATCATATGGGACCTGCTGCTGTGCGCAGGCTTCATACTGCAGCTGAATGGTTCGCATGGATGTGTAGATGTCTGCGGCGCAGTAATTACTGTCCGTTCACCAGACTGACGTTCTGACGACGTACAGATGGAGAGAGAAAATATATTGTACATTTCTCAAAACAAACAGATGTTTTGAGATTTATCTCAGAAATTTCTTGAAAGAACAAGGGGATTTCTGAGCTTCAAACGTTAAAAATCAGCAAGAAATTTTTTTTCCAAAATTGACATTAATCTAAAAAAATTTCTAGAAAAAAAAAGAAAAATTTCTGTTTCAAAAGTTTAAAAAAAATCTTGAACTTTTGGCACTGACATTTCCAGGTTTTTCCAAGAATGTTTTTTTACTTTTCAACCACATACGTTTTGAGAGTAATCTAAAAATTTTCCTAGAAAAAATTTCTGAGTTTGAAAAGTAAAAAAAAAAAATCTTCTACTTTTTAAACTCCGAAATGTTTGGAAATGTTCGACTTCAGAAAATTTCAGGGGTCAATCTCGAAATTTCTTGTGGTTTTTTTGGTGGAAGTGCACTCCCTCTATCTGCAGCGGCCGTCATACCTTCTTCTCGTGCTTCTGACCTTTAACCCTTTCTGTCCCGCGAAGATTTGTGGACGGCATCGAAACGGAGAGCATTTCCACCTCCTCACAGAAGTTTGAGTTCAGTCCCAGTCTGTCACCTGCAGCTCCACCTTCCCCGTACACAGGTACAACACACACACACACACACACACACACACTTACTCCATATGTTCTGTATGCTCTCTTCCTTTCTGGGGAGCTTAATCTGGAAGCCTTTTCTATTCCCGCTGTCTGCAGGGATGCGCGACTCTGAGATCAAGCAGAGCGTGACGAAGCTAACAGAGGAGGTAAGTTCTGACCTGATGCATCACGACTGTCGCATTTTTCCTGCTGACAGAGATTTTTAGCCCAGGATTTTAATTTTCATCCCATTCTATAAAATAAATGTTAACTCAGGTCATATTCAGCTGAGTTTACTCATATTGTGATAATTCACAACAAATGTCATCATTTATAAAATGATCTAATTCATGCCCACCCATGATGTTCCCTGATGCATGTGATGTGAACAATGCAGGTGGATTTTTTTTTTAACGCTCCTCTGATCTGGAACAAACGTCCACAAAACTGAAAAACAGCCGAAACACTGAGTTCCTTTAAATCCAGGCTAAAAACCCTGATAAGGAATGTCTTATGGCTTTTGACCCATAATCACTGCAATATTGACCAACATGTTTGATGTGGATCGATGATTTTGATCAAATGTGCTGGTTTTCTTGCTGGGTTCTCAGTTGGTGACTGTGTGATGTCTTTAGGACTTCTTATTCTTGAGTTTTTATAATGTAAAAAACTTTATTGCTAAAATTTGCTATTAAAATGATTTTGATTGATTGATTAAACTGATAATTGTCTGTGGCTGAACAGCTTAAAGTGATTTTACCATAGCGTGTCCTTTTATCCGTCGTCAGGCAAACATTTCTACATAAACATTCAGGTGAGCTTCTGGGTCTTAGGCAGGAACTGGTACCTGGTAACAGGACTGACAGAGTTCTTTAAAAGAGTGATGTGATGCAGCATCGAGATGTGACTGTCTGGTCGTGTCTCTGTCTCACCCAGATGAACTCTCTGTCCAAACAAGTGTCCAACCTCAGCCAGGAGCTGCGGGAAATGTCTTGCCTGCTGAAGCCCCTCCTCCAGGCGGCCCCACAGCCAATCCTGATGAGCGCAGTGCCAAACCTGGCCCCGCCTCAGGGCAGTGCCAGCCAGCTGCTGTCCAACCCCTGGTTCCAGGCAGCGCTGTGTTCCCCCCTGAGAGAGGACGCCGGCTCCCTGTTGGACAGTGGAGACCCGGGGGGCGAGGGTTTGCCACGATGCCTTCTCCCGACTCATCACTCACCAAAAAGGCCTGATTCCTCCCAATCAGCATCAGCACAGCCCCCAGCCAGCCCCGTGGCACCTGGCTCAAGCTTCCTCTCATCGAAGGAAGAAGCTCTGAAGGGGTCCCCGGTGTCCCGAAGCCCCCGGGTGTCCCCCAGTAACGGGATCCTCCTGCCATCCCTGGAGGACCAGCCTGCTCTGCTCTCCAACACCCCTTCGCCGTCTCTGTCCTTCTCCGTCTCCCTCTCCTCCTCGCCGTCTCTTTCTCCTTGCCCGTCACGGCCCACCAGCTGTGGCAGCAGAGGCCTGCTCCCCCCGCCTCCCTCTCAGGACACGCCCCCTCCCCTGTCGTCCCACCGCTCGGCTCCCTCGTCCGTCTCCTCGTCTCCCGGGGGTCACCGGCTGAGGCCTTCCCTGTCCATCCCCATCACGTCCCCCGCAGCGCCCGTTTTTCCCTCCACCCTGTCCCTGCCCGTGTCTCTGGACTTTGGGAGCTCAGCAAAGCGAGACGCTCACACTCCGGCGAGGTGCAATCTGCAGAGACGCCATGAGGAGGCCAGAGCCACTGCCAGTCCACAGGAGGTGGAGATGCAGGAGTGGGGACGGCGGGGAGAAGTGAGCAAAACCTCCACGGAGGATTTCAGCTTCATCGACGAGGACGATCCTGGGCTATAGGCAGGTTTTGGCTGCGCGATGCAGTTCTGAACAAAGCGATGGGTGCAGCAGCAAGCTGGTCTGTCTCAGGCAGGAAGCCTGGGATGCTTGGGAGGCTTCCTGTCTACGTTAACAGCCTTCTGTTAGCATATCACACACCGAATCACCCACCGACTATTAGCAACACAAATCCTGCAGAACTGTGGCGTGAGTCGATGCCTCCAGCTCCCGACACACAGAACTAGACAGCATTTCTCTGTCTCTCTCTCACCCTCTCCCATCTGGTATCGGTTTTATTTTTTAAATCAACCCTCCCGCCCCTTGCAGAGGCAGGGACAAACACACACATCCCCCAACCGGTGGGTCCGAGTCAGTACAGCAGGGCCTGGAATGTAAAGTCGCTCATTCTCACTCCAGATTTTATTTTCTGTAGGAAGGCAATCATCTGCCCCTGTGCACAAAAACACACACACGCACGCACACACACACCACTCATTTCCCTCCATAGTTAAGATCTAAAACGCTCCATAAGGTGCTTCTCAACAAGCTAGACTCAGAAACTTTAAGTTAGTCATTTCAGTTGTTAAGCAAAATTCATCATGTATATATATATATATATATATATATGTGCTTCCTTGATGACTATGATTTACAGCAAAAGAAACTTCCCAATCAAACTGAAATAAAAAATGGTTTTAATGCAGAGATGTCATCCAGCTCACATGCACTGTATACTGTAGTATGTAATACTGCACCAGTGCATTGTGGGATGGAGGTAGAACTGAGCAACAGATATATATATAATGATAGACACGTGATCAGTATCAATAGATAACACATCTGATAGAATGTTCAATAATTAAACGTTTCCAGAACCAAACAGCTCTCTGGGAGATGTAGGCAGAAGAAAGGCTTTCGCCACTCGACCTCTCATGGCTCAATATGCTAGTATGGTGGGATCAACTAGTTCACTTATTGGTTACCTGGCAACAACATCTTCAGCAGCTTGCGCAGCAGCAGTTTCAGGTTTTGCCACTGTGCTTAAACCTGCTTAAAATAATAATAATTTTAAAAAAAAAAACGATGGCATGGAGTGAAAGGAAAAAATGAGTACAATAGGTGCTGTATGTAACCTTTATAAAAAAAATATACATATATATTTTTTATATTTGTTAAAACTGTTACCATATTATGGCATTATAAGAAAGATAATCTGTGAAAAGATCGATCTCCTCTTTGAGCTAGTATTGCCATCTGAAGAAGCAACTAATCAGAGCCAGGAGGCGGGTCTTAGAGTTGTCAATCACTTTCATGTACTCACTGCTCAATGTGCGAATGGCGGTGAAACAACTTACTATTACAACTAATAAAAAGGAAGGGGGAGAGGCGCCTCATGGTGGGGTGATTCACAGAATTAAGACCCGCCTCCTGGCTCTGATTGGTTGGTTCTAGTTAGTGCTGAGAGGAGTTAAATTTTTCTTCACAGATTATCTATCTCATAACGTACTGTGACAGTTTAAACAAATATGTGAAAATATATTTCTTCTAAATGTTCCATACTGCAGCTTTAAAACAGGAACCGTCACCACTCATCCAAAAGTCCTTTTTTTTTTTTAAATTTCTCTATACTTCATTTTAGGGTTTTATTTTTTTTAGCTGTAGGCCACAATTATCAAAATGAACTCAAAATGTCACCATGAATAGTTTCTGTTCTTGAACTAAATTGCTGAAATGAACCAAACCATTTAATGGCATTTTTATGTATTAAGCTGCATCTGTAGTTTTGAAGCCACACATATTTGGATTGTATGTCTCACATTTCCCCCTGAGCTTTAGCCATCCAGCCATTCGTGCCTTCTCCATGTGAAGACCCCTCCCCCCCCTCTCACCTGCCCACAGGTCCCTTCACTCAGTCCAACTTTACCCAGAAGAAGCCATCGATGCCACCTGCTGAGAACACTCTGACCTTCCTCTGAAACGTTTCCGCTCCATTTAGGCTCTGGGTTTGACCTGTGCAGAGGAAACGCGGTGGGTTGGTATTGCACGTCATGTGGAACCCTTCACAGTTCTTATGTAGCACACACACGTCGCCTCCGACCACGGGGGGCTATGAGACTTCAGCCAGAGCTACGACAGAAGCCTCAGGACCTCAGCCTGTTTCGTTCGCTGTAACGTAGACCCTGAGCTTTCTGGTCCCCACTTTGTTACACAAACAGCAGAGGATGCTTTCTTGGACTTTCTACACACTGGAAAACAAAACTCCTTTGAATGTGTGGAGTTCTGATGTGGGTGGGCGAGGCGGGGGGTTGGTTGCATTGAGGTGTAATGCGGAGTGATACTCTACTGGGATTTCAATCAAATGCATGTTTTTTATTATTATTTTTGCATGAGAAACGTGCCTGCTTTTGAGCTGTTCAGGCCGGAGGAAAAACTGCCCCCCCTGGTGGAGGCTGCTGGGTTTCCAATGTATTTTATTACAGACTGCTGTTACATACAAATTTAAAGTGGGATTACATACATTACAACAATAAAGAAGTGCTGTTTTGTAAGAGCAGAGTCTTTGAGGTGTTTTTTTGTTTGTTTTTTTTAAAAGAAACTATTTTAAAACAGCAGGTAAGAATTCAGGTTAAGCATCCAGAAGGGTCGGTTTGATTTGGGTGTAATCTGGTTGACATGGAGACAGACTATGGATGAAAATGATTTGGGTTGCAACAAGTCGGGACCAACTGGAAGAGGATTAGGGCCACCAAAAACTATAATTCTGACAATAAATAATAACAATAAATAAAACAATAAATACAATTCTGACGTTGAATCCGATGAGTGTCTTGTTAGCAGGCCTGTTCAGAGCTGAATGGCTGCCGGTCTGGTCTTCCTGCAATCCTGATCTATTCAGTCCACCGGGTTTTGCAACGTCCAACTAAGTTTTTTATTAACTCCTTTATAAATTTATTTATAGATCAGCATATTTCCATGTGTGTTCTTGTTATTCATTTTATATCGAGTCATGTTGAAATTGCCTCTAATAGTTGTAATGTGACAAAATGTGAAAAAGTAAAAGAATGTGAATATTTTCGTCAGACACTAAATATCCAAATAACCATTCATTCTGGGTGCAAACCAGTGTGTGTCGAAGCATTTTAGTCTCATTTTCAGCGGCGATGACGTCGTCGCTCCCATACAGAGCCCGGCCGTTCGGAACCGCTAACAGTCGGCAGCCATTTTCCATGGAAACAGTGCAGTCCTGAAGTCTCTAAGTGTGACGATGGAAGCACTGGCATGACGTGAGAACAGAACAGAGTCAAACCTAATGAGCATGTAGGGACATGGGCATTAACAATGACTTACTTTTATTTCACTCCAGATGAACCAAGAATATTAAATGTTTAGTTCAGCACCTTCATTTCATTGGATACTTTCCTTTTGCTTCAAACCAGAAACACACTAAGAAAAATTAGAAAAGAGGCCATTTTGGGCCTGACATCTTTGTCAGAGACAAACGATACGGAGTTACAGTCACATGTGCCACGTTGTTAGTGTCGATAAAGAACCCGTTCTTTAACCGTATTCAGACGTGATGTTGATCATCACAAGGTCAAAGCAAATATATGGTTAAATTAACTCCAGATTTTTATTCTTGTAAGAAAACAAAAAAGACAAGAAGGAGCATCTATACGCTTCCTAGTACCAAATCTTGAAAGTCATACTCTGCAGTGTTGTGGGTTTATAAATTAATACATCAAAGCTGCAGTATGGAACTTTTTTAAATATGTTTTTTAGGTATATTTGTTAAATTGTGTGACAAAGAGTATGAGAGAGACAATCTGTGGGGGAAAAAAATAAAAAAAATTTAAGGTCCTCCACCTCCTCTCTGATCTACTATTGGTGTCTGAAGAAACTACAAACAACCAATCAGAGATTGGTGGCGGGTCTTAGCGATGTCAATCAACATCATATACTCATTGCTAAATGTGCTAATGGCGGAGAAATTACGTACCGTTACAGAAAAACCATTTATCCACCGTCATTGGTGGCCATGCTAACCAGCCTAGCACTCAGGACAGCTGCTGCTAGCTGTCTGGCAGCGCCAAGACCCGCCTCCTGGCTCTGATTGGTTGTTTCTAGTAAGTTCTAGGAGCACTGGGAGAAGGCAGAGAGACGTTTTTTTCCACAGATTATTTCTCATACAGTTCAACAAATACGCAAAAAATTTTTTTTTAAAAAGCCACTTACTGCAGCTTTAACTAGCTTTATCTAGGTTTGGGACTGAAACAAAAACTCTATGCAGCCTCCCTACAGAAGAAATAACACACAACACAAAGGAATCCTTCTGTAGGTCTGCATATATTTTTCATTTTGTAACATTCATTCTACCAGAACTTCAGTACGGTTTGAAATGTCAGAGGGCAACACTAAAACCCCCTGGATGGAGGAGAGCTTCTACACCGCAGCGCTAGCTTCAGAGAGGAAACGGTGGGCTTGTTGGAGGAGGAGGGGGGTTTCCTGTCCATGTTTTTTTTTGACAAACACACAGAAAAAGGAGTAGAGGGGAGAAGGGGGGATGATGCAGAGATAGCAACAGTGAATCCTCCTCTAGTCCACTGATAAAGGAGCAGATTGGATTAAGCACGACCAACTCTGGAACTACATTTCCCATGGGGACTGTAAGGACACTGGGCAGAGGTGACAGGCAAGCAGCCTAAAAATCTGGGATCCTTAGATTTGTTTTCAGTTTTCAAAATTTAGGGTTTAATGGTGAAGCAATCAGGCTGCAGTTCCAACTGTGCTGAGAGCAGAGGCGTAGCGGGAGAGGATGGAGTCAATGGGCTGAGAACGGGGGAAAATAAAAATCCAAAAATATATATTTATGTTTAAATTTATATATATATATTTATATTTATATATATTTACGAGGTATATGTCCACAAAAAAATAAAACACCCAAAGTTTCAAAATAGGCATTTCTTCCAAATATATCCTTGCTAGTGATGCCTTGGGTAGCTTAATATTAACAACAATATTAATCCAAAAATTCCAAAAGAAACACCAGGAAGTTCTCCTGTCCTGAAGCTCCACCGTCAGGAGTCCTAGAAGAGAGGCCTCAGACGAGCGCATGTATGGGAATCTGACGTCGAACCCCACAAGGTTACCTCTCAAGCAAAAAAAAGACAAAAGGAACAAAAAAAAAAAAAAAAACTTCCCTAATTTCTCCAACAACCAAACAGCCACACGCTCGGAGCCTCCTCCAGGATGAGTTAGGGCTGAGAAGAACCGCTGAAAACAGGAGGCAGGAGAAACGTGGGCCACAGGTCTAAATCGAAACAAAAAGGTGTCTTTGTGCAAGTCTCAAAACGAAAGCCAACATAAACCCAAAGAGGCAGCGGCAGGCGTCCTCTAGATGACCTTCAGTTAGGCTGGCAGTAGAGGATCGCTGCCCACTGTAGTCATGCTAGGTATTGCTGCAATGCCGTCTTCGCCCTGGCAGAGACACAAACACATCATCATCCAGGTCAGACCACAGTCTTTGGTGTTTTCTGCTCGGTGGCCCACCTGTCGCTGAGGTTGGGATCAGCTGACTGTGTCAGTTTGTGCAGGACGTCCACAAAGCCCATCTCCCTCAGCTTGTCCTGGCGATCCTGAGAACCTAACGCACAACCAGGAGCAAACCGGAAAACTTCATCATCGTGTCAAGTTTGTAAATCTGGTTCTACTTTAAAAACAGACTCAGGCGGGGAAATGGTACTGATTAATACTTAGTCTGTAATCATTCTACAACTGAATTAGGATTAGGGTCATTGTAGCTAGATTAAACGAAGGAGTAAATTACTGCCAAAAACAATTTTGAAGCTTTAATTTCAAAAATTTTATTGGGAAAAAAAAAAGCTGGAAATTCCTGAATATTTTCACATTTCGGAAATTCTTTACATTTTTTTTCTTGAAAATTTCTGAGATTAATCTCACGGCTTTGCCATGCTTTCTAGCAAATTTCTGACTTTGATTGGAACTGGGTGATTACATTTTAAACCAGGTTTCAGTGGACAAGAAAGTACTTTTAAAAATGATGTGGGAGAAATCTGAAATAAACAGAAAACCGATCATTACAACCAGCAACTGTAATGTTCGTCAATGAAAACACTCTGAAACACAATTTTAAACTAACATACCATTTCATTTTGGCTGATTGAAAAGGATAATTTATTATTATTCAAGTTACATTAAACCCGCAACATGGAGACATTGCTGCAGATCTGTTTGTGTTTAAAAGTTAATGTCAGAATAACTTATTGTTGGGATTTAAGAGAACAGAAACAAAAGCTAAACAGATGTTAACACTAACACACCTCCATATGTAAACTTTACTTTGTCATGGCAATACTGCTGACTGGTATAATGGTAGACTGGAATTTTTCCCAATTTTGACTTTTCAGCTTTACAACAAAAACTGATCAACTTTTAAAAAGGCATATTAAAAAATTACTAAAAAAATAAATAAATCATGTGACAGGAACGGAACAGAAACTCTCTTTTTTTAATCCATGAGTTTTTCCGTAAGTAATCTGAATCTACCAGCTGGCAGCAGTCCTTACCGTCCTCCTCGTTCCAGATGAGGTTGGACACACAGAAGGTGGCGGCGAGCTGCAGCTTCACGTTCGAGTGTCCCTGTGGGAACGGAGGACGGAGAGGAAGTCAGAGACGCACATCCCCGTTCCGTAGCGAAACCATCGCTTTCTGAACTGTGAGACAATTTTAAATGTCGGGCTGGACAATACGGCTGGAAAACATATCATATCAGCTCATATATGAGTCAATACTGATAATTGTCAAACTGGTGATGTGACCTCTCCTGTTCTGTTCAGTTTCACTCCATTGTTTTTTTATTTTTAAGTAGTTATTAGGTAGTGTAGCAAAACATAAAACTGCTGCTACCCAAGTTACTTAGCAAAAGCTGTTGCTGTGCAGTTCTGGATTGGCGTTCAGTGAATATTCTATCAGATATATTATCTATTGATATTGATCACATGTCTGTATACATCGTTAGTGATTTATTCCTCAAATGTTTCCTGAAATCCTGAATCCATAGTTTTACTCTCAGTATTTTGACTTTAGTCTTAATAATAAATCATTAAGGCATTATTTTATAGAAGTTATTGACTATTCTCAACATGAGTAATAAGAGCATAGAAAACATCCTTGTGTAATATGAATCTAATTAAACAAAATGAAATAAATATTCAGTTTGTAGCTAAATAAATGCATTTCTTTTAAAGAGGCTGAAAAGCAGAATCAAAAAGCAACAATGAAGCAGCATTCAAACATTCAACACTGGGTTGGATCAACACTGGGCCGTACCATGTAGTATTTAATTTTCTGGAGCATGTCATCGTTTGTCATGATGAGCTCTTTGGCTGTGTTTCCATCGGCGATGTTGGCGAGGATACACAGCGTCTGAGTGAACAAAAGAAACAAAACAAAGGGTCAGTGCTTTCATCTGAGCTGACCACAGATTTAACTCAGACAAAACGTAGAAACCCCATCCTGCAGTGCAGCAGCAGGACAAAGTGCTGCAGAGAAATCCTGTTTCGCACGCTCACCTGCTCTTTGACCTCTATGCTGTGCTCAGCTTCCAGGATCAGGGTCACAGCCTGCATGATCTGCTTCCCATGAGAGCTCATGATCTGGTCTATGTGCTGGCAGCATGAGGAGAGAGCAGAGGGAGGTCAGTGTTTAAGATGCATGGAGAAAATCCTTCACATTCAGCACATTACGGATCAGGGAGAAGCCTGAATAGCTGGCTGAGCTGCCTGGATGCTGAAATGTGCTCTACTAATAAACTTGACAGAAGAAAACGCTGCACCATGGAGGGCTGATGATGCTGAAGCTTGTATCGAGGCTTGTCGCAATAAGCGATAAATCAATTAATCGCATGATAAATTAAAACGAGCTCAATAATTTCCATTTGCACGATTGATTGTTTTTATCTCTTTCTACCAAAGACTGGATGATAAAAGTCTTTATTCTGGTGTTTTTCAGTCTCGGTAAGATATAGGAGCTTTAGAATCAATAATTCCTTATCATTGATGAAAATGTTATAGTTCCACTGGCAGATCTTTCATCTTATCACAAGACATTTTCCCTTCTTGCAAGTGAAATAATTCACCAATGCAACTAGTACTTCTTCATCAATATTGAGGAATTATTGTTTTAAAACAGCCTTCTGTATGTTGCTGAAAAGTTACTTGTAAGTTAGTTTTGCCTTATTTCAAGTAGAAACAAGAACAAAAGTTGGTAAGATTTTTGTGTTTTAGCTGTGAGGGAACACAAGCAGAATATTCTCTGTGTGTGTGTGTCTGTGTGCGTGCGTGTGCGTGTGTGTGTGTGCGTATACACATCTCACCGGGCGCGTTGACAGTAGGTTACGCAGCAAACCGAGAGTCTTCATCAGCACGTTGGTGTCGGGGTCAGAGAGCAGGCGGAACAGCTGCTCGGTGCCCAGACACCGGACAATCTCTACCTTCACCTTCTGATCGGCCTGGAACGCCATGTTCTGGGAACACATGATGAAGGGATTCAACATGTGTACATATAAGATGAGAGTTTTGCCCATCACCATTTTTTTTTTTTTTTTTAATAAATTCTACAATGAAGCATAAGTTTGCTCATTACCATCAGGGCCCAGATGCCATTTACCCTGAGAGCAGGGCTGTCGCTCTGAGTCAGACTGCATAGTAACTCAATCACCCCAGACTCCAGGATGGGCTGTTGGAAACAACAACTTCATTTACAGAGCAACTTTAAACTGGCCTACTGTTCATTAAATTTAAACTGTACTACCTTTACAAACTGAGCCACATATAATTGATCAACTATCTCTGAGAACAACCGGATGTGAGGGCTTCGTCAGTGTCAAGTGACATCCTCACCTCTTTACTTGGTGAGAACTCCAGCAGCAGGTTGCATAGTGTTGAGGAAGCCATAACCAGGACTTCATCTGGGGCGTTCTGCAGGAGCTGCACACAAACACATCATTCATAGTGAACAGCCTGAGCGCTGGAACATGTTCCAGTCTTACTTCAGGGAGAAGGTTGAGTGGAGATAGGTTCAAACGGACCTTCATGAGGGGCTTCCACACAGCGTGATCATGAAAGCTGGTCCTTAGTTGCTGCACTGACCGGGAAAGACTATGAAGACACCTGCAGAGGAGTGAGGAGGGGAGGAGACATGCACACATGGACAAACATTACAGCAACTTCTGGAAAGAACATGATTTCTACATATTTGTTAAAACTATCACCATGTCATGACAGAGTAATATGAGAACAAAAAAAACAAAAAAATTGGCTCCTCTGCCTCCTTCCAACGGTTGTCTGAGCAAATACAGCGCTCTGTAAGAAACAACCAATCACAGCCAGGACTAGACAATTGTCCTCGTTTTGCTCACAACCTTTCACTTTTTCTCCGCTACACTACATCTGGTTCACCACAACGCAGTTATCATCTAATGGTAAGTTGTTTCTGCACCATTAGCACATTACATAGCGAGTATCTTGGGTTCATGCACTATTTTGGTTCAGCATATTTACACGATTCCTTCAAGTTTGGTTTCCTTCATCTAATTGTTGGGAACATTTTCATACACATTCATAGTGTTAAGATTTTATTATCAGTATGGCATCAGTATGAAGAGCTCCAAAGTTAAAATGAACCCTGCAGGCATTACTTGATGCACAAATTGTCCTTCAAAGTGGAATGCGGAGTTTAGAGAGGCTCACCTCACCGCTGCCAGCCGCACTTTAATGCTGGATTCCGATAGGCCGCTGACTATTCGGTCCATCATGTTTTCCGTCTCTGTTATCTGAAGAAAACAAAGGCAGTGCATTGGAACATGTGCATGTGTTCACATCACCACACATGCAGGAATGGGGAAAAAAAAAAAAAACTGACTGCAGAACCTTTTTGCGAATGTCCTCGTCATTTGAGCCCAGAGAGGCGTAGAGCTTGAAAGCAGCTTGTCTCAGCTCATGTGCATGTTTAAGGTCATGGTCCAGCTGCAGAGTGGACAGGCGCAACATTTCAATACGGACAGCTTTTAGCTCTAATCAAAAAAGCTTCTGTAAAACATTTAAAACAATCCCACCCAGACCCAAAAGCCCATTGGGAAAGAACAAACAATCAGAGGTTAAAGGGAGGAAGAAAGCCTGAAGCAAATTATTTTCAAATTAAGTTGCAAAGAGTGTAGAGTACATAAACATGCTATCATATTACACAGAAAAGACATAATCACATCACAATCCAGCATCTGTGTACCCACCCATGAATTAGCAGTTTTGTCATCCTGATTGTTTGATGACACAGTTATAAGTATTGAAATTGACAGTTTTAGAAATCACCCAAACCTTTTATGCTAGGAGTAATCTGATCCAATTTTCATTCCTGGTTTTTATTCCATTTTTACACATTTATCTACCAGCAGCACACACACACACAAGGGGAGACTGAACCCATATTTTTTTGCTTTTGATTATTTGACTGATAATTTGCTTTTTCTGCAGCATCAGATTCATGTATGAACTGAACAGGAAGCTCTGGCAGAAAGTGAAAACCGCAGATGGACCATAAATGCATTCATGTGTGTTACATTATAACATCTAAAGCCAAATATTTGTTATATAAATATCATTAATTTAGAATTCAACACTTTTTTTCCCTTATTCAAGCAATTACTCAGGCTAAACAATCTGTAAAGGCTTTCACCAATCTGAGGAGATAACCACTCTCCCACAAACAGTGCAATGAAACATCTTTCTACAACTGGTACAGAAAATATAGATAACTTATTTCATATAACCCAAACTCTCCATTTCAGTGTGATACATGTAAAAGGCCTGCTTAGACCCACCCTCTTAATGTCAGCGATGGCAGACACAGAGCTGGGGTACTTGAAGTAGTCGGCCAACATGGCCACCAGGTGGTCGGTGGTGCTGGCGATCCTCTGCAGCTCCACGTCGGGCTCCATCAGGTAGGCTAGTGTCTCTGCACCCTCCACTCTCTCCTCCAGTAAATGCTCTTTACTGCACATTCGCACGAGGCAGGGCAACGTCTGAACACACAACAGGAAGTGACGTCGCACAGAAACGGCTCACCGGCGGTAGTTAGGACAACATGAAGGGGTAAAAAGATCCAAACCTTTAGTACTATGCAGCCGTCGTCTGTCCTGATGGCACCTGCTCGACACATGTAGGTTAGACTGGAACGGAAACAGCAGCCACACATGAGGTCGACACAAACAACAAACTCGCTCTAACTGTAAAACTGAAGTCTAAAACTTTTAGAAAAAGAGTGTTTTTCTGACAGATTTGTTAAAACTGGCACCATATCGTAAAAGTATGGTATGAGACAGATGTAGGGAAAAGTTTTTTTTTTTTTTAAAAAATCTCGCCCTTCCATTTCCTCCCAGTGATAAATTAGCAATCTGCAGAAATGGACCGATACCAACCAAAACCAACCAATTGGAGCCAGGTGCTGTCAATCATGCACGTGGTGGAGAAACAGTTTCCTGTTCCATAGCTGTCAATGTGGGCTATGCTAACTAGCTTTAGCATTCATGACAGACTCTGGTCTGAGATTTTAGACATTTAAAAATTAATTAACTAATAAAATGAGTGTAAGAAGATGTACATTTGTTAAAGTGTACAACTTTTGTGCTTTTCTGCCACACAATGATAGATATTTCAACTAAATATTCCTATGAGTACTTTCTAAAAAATATGTCAAAGGAAAATCAGCCCAAATTTTAACAACCCACCCAATTCTATTTTTCCAGGCCAATGTGTTTTCATAAGAGGCCCAATTGTGATGGTTGACCCCGTTAAGACCCTCCTCCTGGCTCTGATCGGTTGTTTCTGACTGGAGAGCAGAAGGAGAAGGCTGAGGAGCTTCATTTTTTTTCACAGATTATCTGTCTCATATTATATTGTTTGGACATAGTGATAGTTTTACCAAATATGTAAAAAAGAAACATACTGTTTGTAAAAGTTACTGAAAAAAACCGGTGCGACACTCACCATTTGGCTGCTGTTAGCTGCATTTCAACGGGTTGATCCCTTTGCATCATTTTAACAAATACCTGAGTGAGCTGCTCACCATCCACCAGCACTGCCAGCAACAGAACAACAAGCAGAGTTCAGAAGAGGAGAAAAAGTGGAGGGGAAAACCAAAAGCAGGTGAGAATCTCACCATTCACCAGTGTCATGGAGACCTGAGTGTTCTCATAGGCCAGGACTGAGAAACACTTTAACGCCTGCATCCGGACCTGAGGAGGGAATGATGTAGAAGTTAATGCACGCATCACTGACGGTGAGAACACGTCAGACGACCTCACAGGGAGGAGCTGCGTACCTTATAGGAGGGTGAAATAAGCAGAGGGGCGATATTCTGGATGGCGCCGTGGTTGAAAAGAACCGTCTGGTGCTCTGGGGTCTGAGGACAACAAGCAGTGGATTACAGTCTGGATTTATGTGGGTGGGTGTGTCTGTGGGATTGAACCCATCAAGTTCGTGTGTGACCAAATACCTTACAACAGTGGGAGAAGATCTGAGTGATGTACTCCTGGGTTCTCTGGGAGTTGCTCAGTAGAGACATGAGATGGGGAATCACAGTGGGATCCTTCAGTAAAACATACAACAACACTACATGTGCATGGCCTCACAGTACTGACAAAAAGCAGAAACAAGCATATTTACATTACAGTTCTGAAAATAAATGTAAAGCAACGTGTAGAATATACATGTGAAATTGATCCTTTGGGATCAATAAAGTATTTTTGAATTTGAATAGTGAAGCAGTGATTAAGTTCCTGCAGAATCAAATCCTCACTGAATCCAGTTCAGAAAGCATCAACTTCACCTTAGAGAAGTCACTAAGTGGTTTCTAACGGTGCTGTAAAATACATCAACTCATTCCTCTACATGTACAGAAGAGTCATCTAAAAATGAATGCTGTAATCAAATAGACACATGCCTAGACACTAAAGCTTACCAAGTATTTTTTAGGGCTGTTTCTAGTGCAGATATCTTTGCACACTTGTAGTAAGGCAAAACTAACTTAAAAGTTTCTGTTGAGCAAGATATAAGAGCTCGTTTTAAGTCAATAATTCCTTGATAATAATGAAAAAGTGATAATTCACTTGTAACATGGGAAAAATTGTTTATTATAAATGAAATAATCTGCCAGTGGAACTAGTTTTTTTTCAGCACATTTAAGGATTTATTGACTCAAAACAAGTTCCATCTTGGTTTACAGATAGCTGTAAGTTAGTTTTGCTTTACTACAAGTGTGCAAAGATATCTGCACTAGAAACAGCACTAAAAATACTTGGTAAGGTTTAGAGTTTTTGCAGTGCGCAGGACCTAAAAGATGCATTATTGTGAATAATCATATTACAAGGATCTAGAATTGCAAGGGAAGGAAGGCCCTGTGAACATGTGCTGCAAATCAGGTTTAAGGTGACCTACTGTATACAGCAGTTGCACAGGCGTAACGGGACTGATGAAGACAGTTCTGAGACATCGAAGACAGGCTTCAGTGAAGACCAGGTCTGGACACAGGAGACCTGCAAAGCAGAAGGAACGACCGTCTGCCTTTGTTTTCTTATTTGCATGCATGGCAGTGGGTTTTATAACTTCACCTTGGAGCAGGGTGGGGATGATGTGACAGTCCACTAAGGACTTGATGTTGTTCTCGGTGCCCATGGCCAGACTGCCCAGCACCACGGCGCACTCCGTCCTCAGCTGCAGGCTGGACGAGCTCTGCTGAAGCAGGTACAGTAACCTGGAAGCAGAGAGAGAGAAAACCTGAAACCAACTGCAAGGAACAAGACTCAGACTGCAAACATAACTAATCTTGATCTAGTATCTACTGCAAATATCTTAGTACAACAACAAAACTAACAACTTTTACTAGTCATAGGAGCTTGTTCTAAGTCAATTATTCCTTAATATTGATGAAAAAGTTCTAGTTTTTGAACTGGAAGATTATATCACTTGTAACAAGACATTTTACTCATGATGTACGTGATATTATCTCCCAGAGGATCTAGTACTTTTTCCATCAATATTATGGAATAATTGACTTTAAACAAACTCATATCTTGCTGGAAATTTTGTCCTGTTTAAATGTAATACGTAATATTGCACTAGAATGCAAACAAAAACACTTGGTAGGATTTTGTAGTGTACCGAACATCCAACTAGTAAATCTGTCACTTTAATTGTTGTTTCATTAGATCAGTCAAAATAACATTTTGGTGTAAGTGACTCAGATTTGATATTTTGTTCAACCATGGTCTTATTGTTTCTCTTAAGAATTTTGACTTTGTTTCCATGTAAACAGACCAATAAAAAGAGGAGAGCATATATAGTTGAGAAGCTGAGGTCAGCAATAAAAAGCTCATGTTGTTCAAAAAAACTGCCAGGATTATTACAAAGCATTGCACTATTGTCAGTGCGAATGCAAGATCTGGTGTGACATTTGCTATAGATGAGATCATCATACAACTTAAAGGCCAACACTTCAGTTTTATTATGAATCATAAACTACTAAATGTAAATTAGATCACAGACAGCAGCGCGCAAGGAAGAAAGCCTAAAAAAAAACAACATAGGTTTGGAATACTCAGCGGACCTGACACAGCAGATGTGATATATGCTAATGTTTGTTTACCACCATATTTATGCTGATGCACTTCAAACAGCAGAGAAAGAAAAAAAAATGGCAAGAGAAAAGATGGAAATGAAAAGACATGCAGAGTACCTCGGTACAGCTCCAAGGACAATCAGATTGGCCTTCTGCTTGTTGTTTCCTATGACAGCATTCTTCATATCACTAAGAGAAAGGCAAATAGAAACACAAAAAGATAGATGAGAGTCTTTTCTTTCGATACAGTAGTTCATTTGTTTGTTTTTTTGTGACGCTTAAATGTTTAAAGCTGCAGTATGTAACTTGTATGTTACAAAAAAAAGTTGGGTTCTTTTACATATTTGTTATAACTGTCACTATGTCATGACAGAAGAGTATGAGACAGATGATCTGTGAAAAGCTACTCCACCTCCTCCCTGTGGTCCTATCGCCATCTGCAGAAATGTGCCGCTGCTGCTCAGAAACAACCAATCAGAGCCAGGAGGAGGGTCTTAGACCTGTCAGTCATGATGGTATATGTGAAGTGATTTCTCGACTTTACAGATGAGTTTATCATCAGGTCTTAGTGTGGGTAATGAAATTGAACGGAAAAAATCTCGTTAAAAACAATTCATGATTTAGCTACTGTATTTTAGATAGTTTTGCCTTATTAAATAATATCATAATTTGTAAAGTGCATTTTGTTTTTACCAATATCATCTTTGTTTAATTTGAAAAAAAAAAAAACATTGTACAATCAGAAACATTAAAGTGTGGCAAGAAAGTAAAAAAAGAAGAACTTTGGAAGGGAGCAAATCCTTTATCGTGACAATGTAATGACAACATTGTTATGTTAATTCATTTTTGTCATGGAAAATTTATATCATCACCAGATTATGATTTTTTAGTAAACAAAAAAAAAGCATGGTTTAATAATTGCACCAGAGATGAAAGATTTGATACGCTTATTTGAGGTGAAACAGAAAATATTCATGTGTAACTGATTGATTTCTATAAATCTGAAGTCCAATATGCACTTGCTGAACACATATTTATTGATGAAACCGTTCTTGTGCTGTGCCAGTGACCCGGATTACTTCAACCAGCAGCTGAGTGAAGCTGGTGGAAAAGTGCAGCTGGAGTTCAGATAGCGGAGAACTATGAGCCGTAACTAGAGCTAGTAACCTCAAAGGATAAAAATAACCAGGAAATAGTCAGACTACATGTCATCTACCTTATGCTGAGTTCTGATACACAGTATCAGATGAAAACATGTACATGTAAACATCGGTTCACTTCAGGAAAATCTCGCATTGGAAAAATGGAGCTTCCATAATATCCTGAAACATGAGGTAAGTTAGAATAGCCCAAATCATGGCACACAGTTATAAAATTATTAACTGGATATGATCTACAACCTCTAGATCGTAAATTATATCCACAATCTTTAGAGGATATGATTGTGGATATTCTCTTTAAGAAGACAACACTTGGATCTTCTCAAAACCTTTACTTAGTTGGAGCACAGAGAGAGGAATCTGACCTCTGCATCTACACAGACAAAGATTTTTCACAGGATTTAGGTCTGGGTGTTGAGATGAAGATGAAAGAAGATTGGTTTTATAGCTGATGAAAAACTTCTCTGTTGCTTTGTCCACATATGGTTACGATTGGAAAATAAATCAATCAATTCTTTAAAGGGAAACAGGCCACACGATCACAGATCTCTTGCGATTCTCAACAGTGGCCATACATTCCTGTTACAGTTCCAGTAAAGTTGAGCAAACTCCACAGGTTTACATGTGTCTACCAAGCTATCAGTCGGGATGCAGTTAGCATCTAATGATTGTGATGGAGTCTACCGTTATAAGTCTCTGCTGAAGTTCTCCCAAAGCGGAGATTATTTATTCATTTTTTACCTCCCTTATCATACAGCTCACTGCCAAGACAATTGTGTTCTCTTGTAGAATTATAGCCCAGAAATAAAATAACTAATATTTTAAAGGAGAAACAGAACATGAAAATACCAAAGATCAAGGTAGGTTTTAAAAATTAATATGATAGGCAATATTGTCAAATAGTAGGTACCTAGTTCCCATTTCCTCAAAGCATTTTTAAAAGACACATTGCAACCCGTCAACTTGAATTTCCCTATTTTTAGATTTTTCATTAACATATTTACATCTTCATTTAGTTTGTAAATGTTTTTTGTATTTTTTTTTGCTTCTTCACTTGTGTTCCTTCAAACCATGAAGAAAGTCATCCTTTCTTCTCAAAAGGGTGACTTTTGAGAAGAAATGTCATCATTAATAATGTTTATTTTAATTGTACTTTGTGTTCAGATAAAAGCCATCTTAGAAACTGGATTAATTTGACACTTTAAACACTGAAATCCTTCAAATAAAACAGAAAAACACATATTGTAATCTTCTTTTTCCCTCATATTACCCAGCACTGACATGACACATAATATCTGCCATATTTATAAACTAGGAAGACAAGAAATCATAGAAACTACATGCAAAAATACTTCACCTGCATAAATTTATTCAATTTGCTAAAAACAGTGTTGTTGCTCATTTGTATAAGTGAATCATTAATGCATTTTCCAAACATTGCAATTGGTCAAAAAAAGAATTAAAAAAAAAACAGGCAGCTTTTTAAAACGTAATGCTTAACTGAAGAACTTCAGCACTGCTAGACTCACATGACTCCCTGCAGCACTTTCTGTGGGTCAGGGTCGAAAAGTCGGTCAACATAATGGCGACTGGTGGCGGTGACTTCCTGTGTAGACAAAACCAATAAATATAATTGTACGAATCCAGAGATATGAACTCCAACACTAGGAGTGTTCAGACTATTTGAACTGTTCACGGTTTGCCACATTAAAACCACAACCTTCAATACATTATATAGGTATTGTATGTGACCAACACAAAGTTGTGCATAATGATGAAGTCAAAGGAAAATCATCCCCTGGTCTCCAAAATATTTAAAGTGTGGCCCTGGACTCTGCATCTCCCACTGTAGCATTGTCCTGTTTGGATGCTGTTCTTCAGCTTGGGAAATCCTGGAAGAAAGCATCCAGCTGCATTTACAGAAAAATGTGGTTTTAGTTCTACAAAGGACTGACTCAGGAAAACTGAATAAAAATGGATGCCACTGTTGGTTTGTTACAAAAATAGTACATAAAGAACATTAAAACTTGTGGCTGCTGCACCAAAAAAAAGCAAATTATCTGGAAGAGCACAATTTCTTCTGAATATAATGGTTAAGTCTTCACTTTTTTCTTGCACAATACAAACAACAGTGCAAATTTGAGTAAAGAGGACTAATAAACTTAAACAAATCTACAGAATTTCCAGCACAATGTTCTTTTTTGACGTTCATGCTGGACAAATACGTAGCATTTCAGTAAAACAACAATCTCTTGAACTTTTCAAATATAGGTCACAAAACACAACTTAACTCTAGCTCGCACAGAAATAACCATGTGCTCTTTAATGCATACAGAAGTCTTCATTCCAGCAGCCCCCCTACAAATTTGTTTTACGTGTCATTTAATGCGGCTGCATGTGACACCAGAAAACTTTGTTTATTCCAGTTGACAGTTTGGACCAGAACTCTCCACATGACCCCTGAGCAGCAAAGGTCCGCCAGCTAACAGCACAGTGATACTGTTGGATGGCTCCGGATGCCAACACACGCACACAACATGACTGCACCTGCAACATCACGGGTCTGAACACTTCTGTTCGCAGATTTCTCACACAGGCTCATCGCATATTGTTACAATATACATGATGGAAGAGCTTTTCATGCTCACAAATACCCAAACAAAACAATATATTCGATTCTGTGTAGCTAAAATTTGGGCATGTTACGACTGTTTCTTTTTAACCTTCACTAAACTTTAGCTACATAATATCAAGTAGCCATCAACTCTAGGTTAAAGGTTTCGCAATATCCTAAAAATGGCACCACTTTGGCTAATTTTCACTCACTTAAAACTATAAAGGAGCTGACAGATGTATTAGCTGCGTTAGCTTAATTGTACATTGCTAACTTCACTGCATTTGACGTTAGCTTAACAACGCCAAGTTTACAAACGTAAGACTAAGCAGGAGGTTCAGTGGTTTAAAATAAATAACAGGGAGTGGAAATAGAAATCAACTCCCATGACTGTCTTCAGTTGGAGCTTTATGTGGTATGTAAACATGTTTAAACTGTTTAAACACTTTCAATTTGCAGCTAGCTGCTAACTCACTCCAAATGACACTGACATGACAGCTCCTGTGGTTGCTTCATTTATTTTTGGGAGAGCACCGCTGGGGTGGGCGTATATGAGACAAACTCGTCAGTAAGAGTGTTTCATATGTTTCCGCCCGGCGGAGCGAAGGGGAAGCAAAGAACGTTCCCCTTAACAGCTATGTAGGAGCACAGCTACATGCTGCTGAGCCCGTTTAGCCTTCAAAGCTAATGCTGGGGTTTAACTCTCCCTAGCTGTTTATGACCGTTTCCATGATATCAACCGCTTGATTTTGGGGGGAGCATTTTGCAAACCGGCGTAAATGATGAGAGTGAGACTCACAGACAGAACACTGATGCGGAGAGGGGCCTCCAATAAGCACGCCATCTCTCTTCCTCCAAGCGGGCGCCCTAATCGGCGCAGCACTCCGCGGACACTCCGCCCCCCAGAGCAACTATGAGCGGCTTTAAAAAGTAACAGCGGCCGTCCCACGGGGCTTTCCACGAACTCTCCTTTCCTAATAACGCACCAGAATCCTGTGTGAGTTCGGCTGTGATAATTATTACTGGATACAGAACAAAACAGCCTTGGTTGTGTTGGCGAGCTGTCTGACAGTCTGTGGCTTTACCACGTAGGTAAATGTTGTTTATAAGAGTGACGTAGGTATCCTCATTTTCAGCCCGATTCGACACGTTACCAAGAGCAAACCAGCGTCAAAATTAAAACAAAAAAACAAAGCTAGATTAGAATATTATTTTTCATCATATATGATACTTAGAAACACAAATCTTAAACAACAATAAAAAAAAAAAATTAATCAACACGTTCAGGATGAATCTGCTTCCGAGTCTGAAAACACGATCAAAGAGTACTGCGCATGCGCGTTGAACGGTAAAAAGCAAGGTGGGAAAATTCGTTCTATCGCTTTCAACTGTGGATTAGTAACAAAATCATGTGTTTTGAAGAAAGTTAGGACCTCTATGGACACTCCGTGGAGACCAGTAACCGCCTCAGCTAAAACTTGATTCACGTATGTACTGAATTGCTTTACTTCTGCTTCTGTCGTTGCCTTGTTTCGTCTCAAAAGGCATTGCTAGCTGAGGCGTGCTGTGTTTGGTTTGTTGCTGGAGAACTTGACCTATTTCTAATAATCTGACTGCCAGAATGGAAATATATTTTTGTCATAAATTAGGCTTTCTTACAGCTGTCCTTTTGATAAACAGCAGCACCAAGTCAGAAAAATACTTTCATATTCACGTTCTTAAAGGCATTTTAAGTCAGTATTTGCTTGCTTTGAATATATTATGTACAATTTAATTTGTAGGTTCTCATTGTGAAAAACTGATAAATTGCACGCAAAGGCTTAGAATGCCGAAGACAAAGACCGTGGTGACGTCATACAATGAAAAAATATTACAATGGTTTATTGAGTAGTGTAACAGTTGAAACATCCACCTTTTAAATCAAGTTAAATCAAACTGAACTTCTCTTGTTTTATTTAGAATCACTAAAATAATTTCTATTTTCTGAATGTTACAATCATGAGAGAAAGAAAATGGCATAGATGTATTTAATAAAAGTCAGAAGTTTACCTGCATTTCCTCAGTATTGGCTTGCATTGCCTTATAAACACTATGACTGACTTGTGTCAAACATTTTGGGTTTCCTACCGCAAGCTTTTCACAATAGTTTGTAAAAAAAAAATAAAAAATGTAGAACTCATCTTGCGCATTCTCTGTTTACATTTTCATAACCAAAAATACAGTTTTGACAGAAGTCAAATTCCTAATATTTGTAATAGACAGCGTGAATGTAAGTTCGTTTGGTAACCTGCAGCTCACCTGTTCCCCGCAGCATGAAGATCGCAGTAGAAGGATGTTGCCACGGCGAGCTGGACAAGATCTATGAGACCATCGAGTATCTGGAGAAGAAGGAGTCGATCAAAGTGGATCTGCTGCTCTGCTGTGGAGACTTCCAGGCGGTGCGGAATGAGGGAGACTTGAAGTGCATGGCGGTGCCTGCCAAGTACCGGACTATGCAGACATTTTACAAGTCAGTGGTTTGGTTTGGGTTGGTGACAGTGATGATGGCGGTGGAGCAGAATTTGCTGAGACGAGATGGGACTGTTGCAGGTATTACTCTGGAGAGAAGAAGGCTCCGGTTCTCACCATCTTCATCGGAGGGAACCATGAGGCTTCCAACCACCTGCAGGAGCTGCCGTACGGAGGCTGGGTCGCTCCAAACATTTATTACCTGGGTAAGCAGCAGAAGGTTGTAGACCTGGGCCTCCGATACATTAACTAATGTTAACTTGGCTTTATGTCTCCAGGTTATGCTGGTGTCGTCCGCTATAAAGGGATCAGGATCGGTGGCCTGTCTGGAATCTATAAATCGCACGACTACAGAAAGGGTTTGTTCATATATACATTTTTTAAAATATATATAATATTTTGATACATTTTTTATCCACTGACAGAGCGTGTTTCCCTTTAGGACACCACGAATTCCCTCCGTATAATCCCGAAACGCTCCGGAGTGTGTACCACATTAGGAATATGGAGGTGTTTAAACTGAAACAGGTACATAAAGATCTAATATTCAGCTGCAAATTCTTCATATAGGAACAGGTCTGTCACAATAACACATTTTGCTCATTGACAATTGTCCCAGAAGTTATTGCGATAAATGCTAATTATTGTTGTTTTGAGACCATTTTCAAGTAATGTATCGATGACGGCACAACTCAATTCCACTCTCTAGAAGGGCAATAAACTTTAAAAGGTGCAGTGTTTTGTAAAATTTACTTGTTTGAGTTTTACATCATGTTATCATTTTATTTCCTCATCAAAAGCATACCTTGTTGCCTGGATTCTTTCATGCATGCATGCATGCATCTTTTAATCTCCATGGCGACCTTTCAGCTGTGCAAAACGCCTGGGTGGACCTAGCTCCGCCTTTGAGCATGAAACTCCTGCAATTTCCAGGGTTCTGAGCTTCCGCCTCCCCCACAACAGCTAGTCTGAAGGAGCACACAGCTCCTATAAACTAGCCAACAGCAATTAGCAAACACCTGGTGGAACTGCACATCTGCTGAGCTCATTATAGGAACTATTAATCAGTGCAACGCTGGTAAAAAGAAACATTCTTAAAGGGTTAACAGAGGAGCCATGTTGTGATGACAGTTTCAGAAAGAGCAGGAGTTTTTAAAGAGACAGAGGCCCAATTTCAAGGTGTTAAATTAGGTAGTCAAATTTCTTTTTAAATCATATTTGATATAAACTTAATTTTAATGACAGCTCAAGTTAACATAGTTACTTGAGTGTGGTATAAAATGGTACTATGTGCCAGATAGACACATAATACAGCCACTTCAATTTTGAAAAGAACTCTGGAACTGGAAATTTTTTAAAATATCCAAAGTAAAACACGACAACCAAAAACAATAATTAGAACAGAAATAAAAAAAAAATAGAAAACTAAAACCATAAATAAAATGCATTATGAAATCTCAGCTTATTATGTGATTAACTGATTCCTTGCTTATTGTGAATTGCATATTGTTTTTTGGTGGGGTTTTTTTTTGTTTTTTACTGGTGAATTACTGTTTCAAAAAAAAAAAAAAAAAAAGATGCAGATGCCCATAGACATTTTCATGAGCCATGATTGGCCTCGAAGAATCTACCACTATGGAAACACGGAGGATCTGTTGAGGAAGAAGAAGTTCCTGCGGTCCGAAGTGGAGACCAACACACTGGGAAGTCCGGCTGCTGAGGAGCTGCTGGCCCATCTGCAGCCCAGCTACTGGTTCTCTGCACATCTCCATGTAAAGTTTGCTGCTGTCATGCAGCATCCAGTAAGTGTCTCAGTCTCTTCAGGTGGAATATGCCTCAGTTTTGAAAAAAAAAAAAAAAAACAACTTGATTCTCCTCTTCATAGCCTAAAGGTAACGCAGCCCCACGTGTCACCAAGTTCCTGTCTCTGGATAAATGTCTCCCCTACAGAGAGTTTTTGCAGGTCAGAAGAAGTCTTCTTCACCGATACTACGCTATTTCACACATCTGTGTTCACAGTATGTCTTTGTCTCCTTCAGATTGTTGATATTCCTGACAGATCGAGTTCATCTGAAGGTCTGGAATATGACCCAGAGTGGTTTGCTGTTCTGAAATCCACCAACAGTTTACAGGTGACCACTCCTCAGCGCTGGAACCCCCCAGAGAATAACGGCTTGCACGAACGGTACGCAAAGGTTCCCAAGAAAAATGACACGATATACACCCAATCTAAATGAATCGCAGCATACAGTATGCTCTTTTTTTTTTTTTTTTTTTTTTTTTTTTTAATTAACAAATAACTTTGACATTTGCAGAGAAACTGTTGAGTTAAGTTGCAGCATTTTTAACTCGACTGACTGATTAGAACCTCAAAAATCCAACAATTCTTTAGGAATCACAAAACACTCTTCAGTGTGAAACCTGCTACTGAGGATAGAAGACTCCATGTTAGTCAGTGTCAGTGGGATGTCTAAAAAAAAGTGTCTAAAAGTCAAAGATGTAAGACACTGATAAAAAGTCAACTGTGTTTTCTTTGTCATGACATGTCTTTCATATAACAGGAAGGCAGAGCGGCTCTGTTTTAGCTTTCAGTTTGTTGCAGAACACCCTGGATTTAGACTGCAGACAGTCTTTGTGTGTTTCAATAACTGACAGTCCGGCAGACTCGGTTTGATTCAAGACCAAAATTGTGACGTTTGTTATATTTTCAGCTAGTGCCAGGCACACTGTGCTGTGTCAAATGTACAAAGACCTTTGCTGCATGATGACTACATCTATCCATCCGTTTTGTGTGTCAGTGAGTTCATTGTAAGGTTTTTGTTTGAAAGCCAGAGAGCATTGAACTAGAACAGGAGGAGGAAAAATTCTCACTCTTTTCGCAAGCAAAAGAATTCAAGAATTAGTGATTTCGTTGGTGGTGAACAGTGGTTTCCCCTGATGCTGCTGTGGGTTGTCTGTAACCGTCAGGTGGGACTTCAGAGCTTCGGAGGCGGACATGATGCAGGTGATGGAGGATCTCAGCGGGGAACTCGGCATTCCAGACAACTTCAGCCGAACCGTCCCGCCGTACGACCCCGGCCACCCCCAGCCACAGGCCCCCCCGAGCTACAACGCCAACCCACAAACGACAGAGCTCTGCGCCAAGCTGGGCCTCACAGACATCTACTGTAAGGTCGGACAGAGTGGCGACGACGCAGACAGGTCCCAGAGGGCCACCGGGGGAGACGAGGACGAGAATGAAAGTCTGGATGAACCCAGC
This sequence comes from Poeciliopsis retropinna, assembly GCA_010277075.1. Lineage (NCBI taxonomy): Eukaryota > Metazoa > Chordata > Actinopteri > Cyprinodontiformes > Poeciliidae > Poeciliopsis > Poeciliopsis retropinna. Next base: position 21,327,581 of record VMRM01000012.1, read on the forward strand.
GAGTATCCGACGGATACTTCAGGGTTGTCCAGTTCTTTTAACCCTGATGAGATCACCATCGAAGACGAGTGGGAAGAAGAAGAGGAGGAGGAGGAAAGCGCAAAGGCGGACCTGCCCTCAGATACCCACACCCCCAGTCGGATGGTCCTGCCAGAGCCCAAATCTACCACCTCCCCATTCGTCCTGATGGACCTGCCACCCCCCTCCCACTCTACCCCCAGAGCTCCTCCTGCTCAGCCAGAGGGTGAACAGGAAGGACGATGCGGTGACGAGGAGGCCGCCGCTCGCATCCTGAAGCGGAGCAGTGGCGAAGCGGGAAGCGGGAACACGACTCCGAGAATCAAACGCAGGAACCAGGTCATTTACCAGACCACGGACGATGACGAGTGTGAGGGTTAGAACGCAGGAAGCGGACTTCTTTATTAAGATGTCATTTTATGTGTTTTAAACAGAGCCAGATCATTTTAGAAAACAGGTTAAATTTCAATTATTTTTGGTCATAGGAAATTCTAATTTAATGGCAAAGATTAAAGAAGCTGAAAATGTTTTTTTTTTTGTTGTTTTAATTTTTTAGAATAATCCACCACTAAAACTAAAAAAAAAGTTAATTGTGGCTGTTGGAAACAGTTTTTTCAATGCAGTACGGCTGAACCCTCAGCCATACATTTTTTTATCTTTCAGCAAAAAATAATTCATTTTAATAAAGAACTTGCAAATAAATTTCTCTCACCATCCTAACAAAAGCACTGAGTCCATTTTTTCCTAGTGGTTTAATCGCACACTTCCAGCAAGACTCAGCTCTTTAAGTAAAATTGCATCAATTTCATGCTAGAAAAAAAAAACTGAACACTGAATGATGCATCATGTAAACTTGAAACATTTTATTGTATTTGAAATAAAAGAAAAAAAAGGAACCACCCATTAAAACTTAGTGTTCGGCTCATTATAAATTCTGGTAATTATATTAGCTCTTACCATTTTTAAAACCACAGATGAAATTAATTTTCAGGTCCAGTTTGGTTCAGAAAAGCTGTGGGTAACATGTTACAGACCCGCTAAAATGACATTGGAGGAAAAAATCAACTTTCTTGTGTGCACAAGATTTGGTAAGCACAAAATTGTATCTAGTGCTCATGTTTTGTTTTGTTCCTGCAATGTCCTTTTTGGGGCTTCATCCTGTTCCATGTGTCGCCGTTACTATTGGAAAAGTTCTTATAACCAAGAGATGTGTTGGTGGGAAACGGGCTAATGTCAGGAGTTGGGTTTTTTTTCTACCTGGACTCACTCCAGGAGGAGAGAAAAAAAGATGCTACAAGTTCCTGACTTAATTTAAACCAAATTAAAAACTAAGACAATCCCCATATGCGTTCAAACAAATCTCCTGAACATTTTTTTATACATTCAAAAATGCATCCTATTGATTGTGTTTACACTCCAAAACTTGCTGTTGCATATCTCTGCCTTACTTCACACCAACACAAAAGCTAATATGTAGATGGAAAGGCATTAGCTAATATTAGTTTACATGCTAAAATTAGTATATTGTTAGGTAATGCTCAGTTCATATAGTAGTTATTTATTGCAAGCTAATATAAAGATAGTAATCGATATAGCAAAACAGTTTCCACTACTTTACTATTTAGTAAATTAGTAATTTACTGGATATGTTCCTTCCAAGCAGCTTATTGTTAGCTTTATTAACTGCACTGCTATATCCTCATTTGTAGGTCGTTTCGCATAAACTTTTCTCCAAATTGCATACATTTTTCACGCTTTTAAGGCTTTTTCAAGAAATTGAAAAGGGAAAATATTGCACTGGTCACCACTGTTGGTTTAAATCAAATAGATTTATAACACTGATTAGAGTCCTTTGAACAATCCATTCCAGGTTTACAAGTGTGATCTGCTAAAGTCAACATACACTTTCATTAAAATAAGGACAGTATGACATACAGTGTCTTTGACGAGATCTCTTTACATCCATTCAGAGCCATTACAGTGTAGCTTAACGACAAGGCGCCACGTTGTTTTAAATACAAGCCAGTGTCAGGGAAGTGCTTTTCCTGCACCCTGTCCACAAAAAAAAAAAAAAGTCACACCAAGGAAAAAGAAAACTTGGAGTAGGCACTTCTGTTCTCGTGTTTGACCAACAATTTTTTTTTTTTTTTCCTGTTTTCTTCAGCGAGGTTTGACAGCTACAAGCACACCTAACTCGTTTCAAGAGCGTTGTCTGAAAATAAGTTAATTCATAAAACCATCGAAGATCACCGTGACAAGAGACAAACGAGGGACACTTACCAGAAGACGGGCAGAAAAGATCCCACAGGGAAACGTGGGCTACTTTGAGCTTCATTTTAGATCTTTTCTGCTTTCTTCCACATAACTAAACAAACAACCCCAGGATATCAGTGATCTGAGGCGAGAATTTTTACATGCACAGAAGCAGACACCATGGTATTATCTGCGATCGAATCACCGTTATTACTCAATGCAGCCCTTCAGTGGGTTTAAGAGATCTACTCACAGCAGGATTCTGGTATTTGACGCCTATCTGAACCCTTTGAATTCCCACACTGTTCACTGTGTTTAGTGCCCAACATCCCCTCCACATCAAGGCCATAGTGTTGTGGTAAAGTTTCCCCTCCTTCTTTCTCACTGCTCATGCACTACGTTGCAGGGAGTTTCTCAACATTGCATCTTAAATACCTAAAATACAAACAGGTTTAGCTTTGTGTGCGCTAACACGTTGGCCTCATCTAGTAAATTTAAGTTTCTACCTAGACTATAGGAAAAGATTTGGACAGGCTGGAATATTAGAGCCGGAAGGCAATGAAGTCTAAACCATCACACTAGAAATTTGACCAGGCTGACACACTTGAGAAATTGTGATATGGATCTTTTCAAACATGACAGAAGGGTTACAGATCATTCCAGGACAGTGTTATGGGGCAGTATTCACAGCAGACTTTTATCAGTTCAACATGAGACAAAGCAAGCTCCACACAGAAGAAGAAAGCTCCTTTTTCTAATGGTTTCTTGTCCACTCACAAGAATGTGCTGTTCAGTTTATGCAACTGGACAGAGCAGAGGGTAAACTGACGCAAGGCAGAGAGAAACAGGATTTTCACAATTAGTGCTAAATACTACAACAAGCTTGCCACTGCCTTGCACATTACTTCGTTTTGCACTTCTCAATCTTGGTCTTCGCCTGTTGTTTCCGAAAGTAAAATCTCCAAGTCTGGAGGGCAAAACTTAAGTGTCCGCCCTTAATTCAATTGGCATCATTCTTCTTCTTCTATCTTCCCCGTTCCTTTGAGTTTCTGTCTGCTTGGACTGGAGGAGAGGCGCAACGCACAGAGGGGAGCGGACGTCAAGTTTCCCCAACATCAGGCTCACCCCTGGATGTCGCTGCAACATGACGTGGTGGTTTCAGGACTGTGTGGAGGGGAGGATGGATGAGGGAGTTAATACACAGCTGGGTGATTCAGGAGCTTTAGTTCCCACCGCAGCAGGCGCGGGTGGAGTGGGCGTCTGGATCCTGGAGGTTCACTCCCCGATGTCGTGCTGCATGTGTTGGGTTCTGCGTGTCTGTTTTTGGCATCTTTTTTGCTACAGCAGAGTAAATGAGAGTTGTAATTGGATTAGCAAAATATAACACATATTCCAGATTATTAATTCATTTAGAAAAGAGCTAAAAGTGATGAATCTGATACAAGGTGCCTCACCAATAGCCAAGAAAAGCTCGTTGACGTTCATGGCAGTCTTGGCAGACGTCTCCATGAACAGCAAACCGGTGTCCTCAGCATATGTCTGGGCTTCCTTCGTAACACAGAGAAAAGCAGTTTATCAGTGACAATGTCGTTTTGTCCTTATCATTGGAGGGGTTTAATGAATTGGACATTGTTTTGAACGGCCTTACCAGGGGTGGACTGCTCTAGAAATACAACCATGCTACTATAAACTAGTGATACACAGAGCTTTGAAGAGTTTATCCTTCAAAAATATTCACACCTCATAAGCTTTCCATCATTTAGTCATGCAGCTAAAACTTTGGTTTGTCTTGGTCTTGTGTGCGGGGCCCTGTACATTGAATTCAAGACCATGGTTTCCAGGAATATCCTTCTATTATTCAACAGGACAATGTAAAAGCCCACTCTGAACACTGACTGAGGAAGTAGCAGGACAAGTAATAGACTGTCCCTACTGTGACCTCTCTCAGAAGAGAAGGTGTAAAGCAGTTGTCTCAAAATAGGGCCGGGGTTCTACAACTTTTAGATCTGTCTCTGCTTCAGCACACCTGGCTCTAATAATATTAATAGAGTTCTGTAGAGCTTGACTGTATGCTGTTGAGGCAGTTTAGCCATTGAAATCAAGTGTGTAGGACACGTCTATAAAACTGCAGAACTATGACCCTCAAGGAATGCAGTTGGAGACCACTGGTGTAGAGGATTTAGAATTTTTGTCAACTTCTTCCTAAGCTATGGATATAGAGAGATTAAAATGGGGGGAAAAAAACAAGTAGTACCTCGTATTCTACCAGTCTCTTCTCAGCAAGGTCGGCCTTGTTTCCGGCCAGAGCGATAACAATGTTTGGACTGGCCTGCCTCTGCAGCTCCTTCACCCAGGCCTTAGCTCTCTCAAAGGTCTCCTGCAACCACATAGTCAGAGGTAAAATAACGATCTTCTGTATAATTCAACCCATTCTACTTAGACTAGCTCGTAAATAATGTGTTCTTTGCCTTTATGTACCGGTTTAGTGATATCAAAGACGACGATGGCAGCCTGAGCTCCGCGGTAGTACATGGGAGCCAGGCTGTGGTATCGCTCCTGTCCTGCTGTGTCCCAGATCTCAAACTTCACTGTGGTGTCGTCTAAACACACCGACTGAGCCAAGAACGCAGCTGGAGAAACACGGATGAAAGAGCAACAAGTTAACATCGAAGTATTCTCATAAGGAACGATCACCTGATCAGCACCACTGCGTCTCACCTCCTATAGTCGTCTCCTGGAACTCGTCGAACTGTCCCTTGACGAAGCGCAGAACCAGGCTGGACTTGCCCACAGCCATGTCCCCGAGCAGCACCAGCTTGAACTGGCAGATCTTGGTCTGCGGTAGCGAGCCGTTGGATCGGCCGCCGCTCCCTCTGGAGCTCATACCGACCTGTGCAGGAGACGGCTGGGGGGCTGGGCCTCCTCCCTGGAATGCTGCTCTAACAGTGACCCGAGTGGCCTCCCAAGTAGACGCTCGTTACTGGGGCTGGTTTGATCTTTGTACTCTTCTGGTGTTTTTCTTTGTGCAAAAGGAAAAACTTTAACTTTTGTGAAGTTAATTCCAGTAACAGGTTCCATACTTAGTACAATCTCTGGTTTTACTTTCCACTGGTCTAAATTAGAGGAGGACTGTGATCAATGCTAAGTTTTAGTTTGTACAGTCTGCCTCCAAACTGACTCTGAGCAGAAAGAAGATATTTAACTGAGTCAGAGTAACAACAGCTCATGTTGGAAAGCTTTTCAAAAAAATCTGAAAAAATGTTAATAAAACACAATGTCACAACCTTTGTCTAATGTGACTAGAAACATTATGAAGATCACTATGCTATATAAATACAAATCTTGTTTTAGCTAAAAACAAACCTCCCACCTCAACTTATGGCACAGAAGGAAAGACTGAGTCCCTGATGCAACAGCTTCGAGAACCCACTTCAACAAGAATATTTCTCTAGAAGTCCAGCCACAGGGTTTCTTTTCCTTGTTATTGACAGATTGTTGTTGTTGTTGTGTTTTTCTCGTCATTGTCCGGTTTGGGTCAAAGTGGAGCCGTCACAAATGGCTTCATATTTGACACGGAAAATTTTGTCGGCGAAGCAGTTCATGATAACCTCAAGATGGCCGGGTCCCCATGGCAGCAAGCCATTACCTTCCTTCACATTTGGTTACGACGCTACGGTTCCTCCCTCACTGACTCTTTGGTCTTTCATATGCAAAAAACACTGTTCCAAAATCCCATGGTTTGGTTAGATACAACCATAGACTGGTAAAAATCAGCCCCTTGTTCTACGGTTTGCTTTGTTCAGAGCACTGAAGGGAGAGGAGAACTGGGCAGAATTGCGGAGAAAGGCAGTGGCTCGGCTAATATAACTTCTCAAACCTATGTAGAGCTGTTAGAGTCTTTGGAGAGACAAATCAATTCTCTAGGTAGCGTTACACAACAAGGCGGCCTTTAGTTTTCCTGTCATGAGCTTCTCTGATTAGCGCACAGTTTGACCGCAGACTGAACTCCATGGGACTGGTGGCTATCCTGAACATATCTGACTTTTGAATCATCCGTATTGCTGCAGCAACATGGACTCTACTGTTTGAAAATGGTCCCTGTAGCCTACAGGTGTAAAACTCCAAACCTCGATAGTCAACTTTTAGACATTGTTCTGCTGCAATACCCCTAAATTAAAGAATCAGGTCATTGGCAGGGCTCTGGAGAAATTGTCGACATACTGAGGAGGTAATTTAGCCATTTGATTTCCATATGTTGGACCAGTGGCACATCTGAAAATGCAGGGCGGTGGCCCTTGAAGACTGGAGTTTGACACACCTGTTACAGCCGTCATCAAAGAGCAACATTTGCTTGTGTAAGATCAGTCCTGAGCTCTTCCTACTTCACTGTGAGGTCAACGCCTGAAACCCCTGAGCAGCAAACCAACAAAACATCTGCTTTTATGGAAGTGTTAAAGGGGAAGCATTATGTAAAATTGACTCCTGGGTGTTGCCTTGATTTTCTCAAGGTAACACCCAGCCTTGAGAAAATCAAGGCATGCTTGAAAAAATCCTTGATTCTGCCTTGAGAGAAATTAAAGTTGACTGATTGATTGATTCAGCAATGCAAAACACCTGGTTGGACCTAGCTCCGCCTTCGAGGCGCAGACCCTCGGTAGAGCTGCAGTTTCCAAGGCTTCTGACTCAGAGAAGCCCTCACTCACAACCCCCCCACTTAACTCCTTCAGACTAGCCAGTAGCAAATACCTGGTGGAACTGTGCATCTGCTGAGCTCATTATGCATGCTATTGCTCAGTGCAGCACTGGTAAAAAACAATAAAGGGTTAACAGAGGAGCCATGTTGTGACGACTAAAAGAGAAGGTGGAGCTTTTAAAGGGACAGAGGCCCAATTTCAACGTGTTAAATTAACAAGTCAAACACCTTTAAGACATATTTGACCATTTTATAACAACTGAAGTAGTTAACTGTGCTATAAAATGGCACTATATGCCTGGAAGATGCACATAGTGCTATTTTATAGCACATAGTAAATCTTAAGTTACTGTTTATATAAAAACTTTTTTTTTTTTAGCTCATATCTTTCAAGTGAAAGATGTTTTACCAGGACTGTCCTCTGGGACAGTAACACCACCCCCTCCTCCTCCTGCCAGGCACCCAAAGACAATCAATACAAGCTAAAAATGCAGGAGTGTGAGAAATTCGCAGCGCGAAGATAAGACAATTTCAGATCGACGTTCTCACATGTCATGTCAGACAACAGAGGTCTGAATCAGATCAGCCAGGAGGCTGGAGGTCTCAGCAGGGGCTCTGGTGCTGCGCCTCTGCGTCTAATCGACACACCGAGGGGAGGGAGTGTTGGTGGGGGGGGGGACTCCATCAGTCCATGACTCCAGCTCTCTGATTCTCTGAGCAGATCGTTACGACGCTACGGTTCCTCCCTGACAGAACCTTATCTTATCTCACGGTGTGAGCTAACGACACACAGCGCCGGGTCCGGACGAGACACCGCTCAGTCCACAGACCTCCGTATTTCGACGCTGGACTACAAAGAGAAATTCTTTCTCCTTCTACCGACACGGCGAGTTCTTACTGACGTTCCAGCGGAAGGATATTTACCGTGTCTGAGCGGCAGCAGGTGTCCCAGGCTCTTCTGGTGGAGCTATCAGCTGCTGCTAGAAGACAAATGTTAACGCTTCCTGTAATCTGGCGCATGCGCCGTGAGTGCCGCATTGTCAAACTGGCATGAAGGGAACCTAAGAAGGGTTACCTACTCGGTTTATTGAGTTATAAAGCAAAAAATCTGAAAACGTATTGAATACTTCAAGCATGAACACTCTGCGTTCATAATAAATGTAACTGAAATTAATTATTCTTTAATAAGAAATAAATGCAGTGGCTGTCTGTAATAGAAGAAGGGGGTTTGTTTAAACATAATAAAGATGGCGGATTGAAATAATATTTTCCAAGAAATTCCAAATTGTTCTCCTTGTACTTGTTGGCTGGTGAGAAGTTCAGGGGAATATTTGAAAGTCGGAATTTGAAATACAAACATTCCTGTCAATCTTTCTTTAGCAAAATATGAAAAACGACATAGAAATATTATTTTTAGTCATCACTATTGTCCTTTGTGGAAACATGTTCATTTTAGAGATGATCCGCATGTTTCACAAAAAGCATGAGAGCAAAGTGGTGCTCAATAGAAGAATAGAAAATAACTCATGATACCTCACTGGGAGTCAGCACCCAGGAGGTTTACGTAGTTTCTGTCTAAGTAAAATGTTATGAATGACACAAAGTATTCATCTTTTAATAATCTTGCTTTTTATTGCTTTCCTTTTAATTTCCTTGCATTACAAATGTCCACCAACCTTTACTCAAAAGCAAAACTGGGGGCTCCCAAACCTGCATTTCATTGATTCATTAAATTTGGTTTGTTTTTAAAGAAAGACTGACAGATGCTTGTATTTACATAGATATTGTCTTAAAACATTGTCTATGTATTCTATGTTGTTTTGTATGTTTGAAATTTCTGACTGCAAAACAAATTTTCCCCTCGGAAGGCAATGAGGGAACTGAACTGAACTGAACTGAACTGAACTGAACTGAACGGTTCTTGTCTCTGTGAATAGACAGAAAATAAAAAAAGTATCAGTTGCACCATAAAAAGTTCAGGCTGTGCAAACCTAGACAAGGGTTTTTATAATTTGGATCCATCTGGTCGGTACTCTCCAGACCAGAACTGATCAAGAAGATCAGTTCTCTGATTTAAGGCATGTTTCTGTTAAGCGAAAATGAAACTGTTTCTCCTGGAACATTATCTCATAATTGCTGTGCATTATGACTAGAATGTTATATAAATTACCTCTGCTGACACTAACAAAGTTTCCAGATTTACCTCAGTCTGCCACTTACAGGGTATTACCAAATATGCATAAGGCAAAAGAAGTACATATGAAAGCTGTAAGCAAGAAAACAATAACTTATTAGTGTTTTTTTTAGAGTCACTCAGAATCCTATGCAAATGCCTAACAGTAGCAGGTTTTAGGAGTATTTTACAAATTTATGGTAAAATAGATCTTAATAGGAGCTCAGATATGATTAAAATGTGGCATTCTGAAGGCACAAACATTAACTTCTAATTTCTCTTCATTCTGAACCCATGTAAAGTCCCATCAAACCGACATTAACAGATGTTCAACAAATTAAGCATGGCAAATTCCAAAAAGGAAGTGCATAAAAAGATATTAATGGAGCAGCCAAATGCCTTGTTTCTTTCAGTCCTTAAATCGCTTAAAACTAAAATCTTAAAACCATAATTTTCATTGATCATGATGAAAATGATGGATCATATCTCCAGTTCTAATGTCTATCCATCTAATCGTACAGTACAGCAAGACATACATTTTAAAAAAGGAGTGGCAACCTCTTCCAAAAGGGGGAAATAAGCTTTACTTGCTGTTTCCCTTTTTTTTCTTTTTTTCTTTTTTTTTACATTTGGTTTTAAAGGGTTTTTTTCAAGATCAGAGTGTAAAATATGGTTTAGTTTTTAAATCTAATTATTTTAGTTAATGTTCTAACTTTCCCCTGTAAAGAAATTTTGAATTGCTTTGTATACATGTATGGCGAAAGAGTAGCTATTGAACAGCAAAGACTGACGCGATCTTTCCACCTCCAGGCCGCTGGAGGGCGACAGAGAACCACATGAGAAGGAAGCCGGAAGTTTGCTTCACGTGGCGGATGTTTGTATTATTTTTGATGGAGTGCTCTGATGATAGAGCCAAAACTTTAATGTCAAAAGGTCCCTATCAGCTTGCGCTTTATTTTACCTGGTGATGTGGTCCAGAGAAATAGAAGAAGAAGAAGTTTGTAGAGGAAAGCTCGATGGCGTCATGGCAACAAGAGACAGAAAGAAGCAGAGAAAGGGCAGCGATACGGCGGCAAGTTCAGCTTCTCTATACACAGAAAACAAAACCCTGTCTTTAACTGGACTGTGTGTAATTTATCTGTGGCACAGTTCGTAAGAAATACTGCTCATTAAATATTACTATAGTGTGATGCGTCTCTTCATAAAGGGAGAGTTTTCTCACGGTCTTCTTCAGCGTTTAATGTGAAGCTAAAACACTGAATGACCAAAGTGTTTTATACAGAGAACAACAATCTACACAACAATAAAAATATGCTCCTCAAAACTTGGGCAGTCAATTAGGAAACTCATGTGTGAGTAGAATGGGAGGCAGAACTGCCTGGAATAACTAAAGTAAAATCGAAATGCTAAGCTTTTATTTTGAAATACAAGTACTGCATTCACACTATCAACCAATAATACATAATAATTGAACGACTTCCAGTCATGCAATAACTCTGGCCATTTTTAATGTAAAACACTACAACTGGCAAATGAATTGAATGTGATACCAGTCTTTGAGGCAGTACAGCAATACCATGTTTTCCAATAGTGTAAACTATTGAACTATTGCAGTATAAATACATTTCAAAATAAAACACTTTCCAGAACTGATCATTCTCAAATAGCCTTCTGATGGCAGCGGCTTACGTTCCCTCCTCAGGTGCAGGGAACCAACGACAGCAGCGTGGTGAGCAAGGCTTCAGCCGCCGCGCGGGGATACTTCAGGGACCCTTTCATCCAACACTTTGTGTGCAAAGTATCTCGAAGAGCCCCGCTTATCAACAGGTGAGAAGATGTCTGAACCTCTTCACAGGTGAACCAGCCGGATCATCGCGGTGCTGCAGTCAGTCAGTCAGCCTCTAATGCATGTTTGGATGTTTTAGGGGCTACTTTGTGCGCTGGAGGGCCGTGGACCACTCTGTGAGGCATTTCCTTCTCATCACTGCGAAATGTCCAAAGAGACAGGTGACTTCTGCTGAGTTCGGTTTTTATAGAACCAATAAATAAAACCAATTCAAATGAAATGTTATATCAAGTCCCTCCTCATAAATGGACATCAGGGTGTGCTTGCATCATTAAAAAGTCTTAAATGAATGTATCTAAAATTAATACCTTAAATTGCCTAGCTTGATAGCAAGAAAGCATCAGCAGCAAGTAATAGATTCTAATACTTGCTTACAAAGTAGTTAGCTACTTGTACTTACTATCTAGGTAGCATATGGTCAAAAAATACAAAGTGTATTTTTTTATTACGCTTTGTAGCTATCAAGTGTATAAATACTTGATCACTAACTAGTATAATTAGTGAGTAATACTGTTAGTACTTCCCAGTGAGCAATTATTAGTATTATTTACATCCGTGACAGATGCAAAGGATTTATCTAGCTAGCTTTTTTGTCTCCATCATGCATAAGTGTAAATTTATTAATAGTTGACTGGATGATGTTCGTCTTCGCAACCAGCTCACACTTGTTGCCAACCCATAGATTTATTCTGTACAATAAACCTTGGGACTACTGGCCTTACAGCTACATAGCAACTTCTTTTGAACATTTCTGCCATCATAATGGTCTTAGCAAGTATTACATTGGAGTTGGTGAAAACTGTCTAAATCCCACCATTGGACAGCAACAATCCCTCATGCTCGCCTTAACTTCCTGCATTCTTCTGTGTTCTTCGTGTTTCTTGTTCTCCGCTGTTGCAGATTCTGTCGCTGGGCGCCGGCTTCGACTCTCTGTATTTCCGCCTCTGTGCAGAAGGAGCTCTGGACGGAACCGCCGTGTTCGAGGTGGATTTTCCCGATGTGGCGCGGCGCAAAGCTGCTCTGGTCACTTCTAATGCAACACTTAGAGGGATGTTGGACCCCTGCATGCCTCCGATCCCTCAACCAGGTTTGTGATGCCTAAAATGACGGAGCAGCTGTTTAAGTGTAGCTTCACTTTTATTCTAGAATCACATATCTGTTCTCAGGGCCCGTTTACATGTGCAGCAGCCAGTACCGCCTGTTAGGGGTGGATGTTAGGGAGGAATCTCAGACGGAGGAGGCTCTGAGTGCAGCTGGTCTGGACTGGGCCGCTCCCACCCTGATCCTCTCTGAAGTAGTGCTCACCTACATGGAAACCCAACGGTACAGCAGAGACGGTGACAGAGCGGTGTCCATCGCACTGCAAGGCTTTAAAAGCCGCGGTCCGCTGTGTGCCTCGCAGGTCAGACGCCGTGATCAGCTGGGCAGCAAAGCGCCTACCACAGTCCATCTTCGTGATGTACGAGCAGATCCGTCCCAACGATCCCTTCGGCCGCGTCATGCAGGACCATTTCTCGAAGCTCAATTCAACTCTGCACGCCCTGCAGCAGTACCCAGATCTGTCGGCACAGAGGCAGCGGTTCCTGGACAAGGCCAGTACACACGACGCAACGTTTACTTTTGTTACGTCACCGTCACAAACTTTGATTTATTTTTTGTGATAGACAGTCAGGAAGTTGAAACCTCACTGGAGCAAGAAGGAGTATGGCACAGCTGCAAACCTACCAAGATATTCTTGCTTAAGTTCTGCAAGCATGACTTAAGATATAGACGTCTTAAGTCATTTTTCTATATTTCTTGAGGGACTATGTGAATCGTGAATTTAAATTGTCCTACCATCTTTCCTATAATTAAGGTCAGCTAATGTTTCAATATGTCCTCCATATTTCCTAGCATTAAATTAATAATTAAGTTTTACATTAATCAATGTGTCCTCGCATCCTTAAGTTTTCTTAAATTCATGCATCTAAAATTAAGACATTAAATATCTTGAATTTATTTTTTAAAAATGTAAGTTAACTTGTCATGTTAATTAGAGGTCTTAAATTTTGTCTTGGCAGGACAATTTCACCTCAGAGATTCTATGTGGTTTTTTTTCTTGCGGGACTTTTCTGCCACTTAAAAGTTTAATGGGCTGCAGACAGGCCAAGTTTTATTGTTTTACACCCAGCAGTTCTGTGACTCAAGATGGTTGAGGCTACTGCTAACTGGCTTTTATCATACCCTTGCTTGCTAGCAAGGGTATGATAACATGAAAGCTAGCATCTGTCATTGGTAGGTGCAAATTTATCGTTAGTTAGCAGGACAACGTCTGTCCATTATTTCTGTGAAAATGTACTCTTTGGTTTCCATTCATACCTTAAAATTCTGAAGGGGGTGAAACCTGCAGACACCTTTGTTTAGCTTGTTCAATGATTAATTACCCGCATGTTGCGCAACAAACATCAAGTGAGTCATTAAAAATACATTCAATAACATTCAGTAACAACCCCCGACAAACCGATCCACACAAGCTGAATGTCAATGTCTCACTGCTGAAGTTGGTAAATCCATGTCAAGTTTTCATGGAGTTTTGGAGCATTCCAAAACTCCATGAACCCATTCATTCATCCAGCCAACGGTGGCTGGATGAATGAATGGGTTATAGGCTTGGTGAAGTTGGCTAAACAGCATGTATGTATGTTCTTCTTAATGAGCACTGTGTGTGTGTGTGTGTGTGTGTGTGTGTGTGTGTGTGTGTGTGTGTGTGCGCTTGTTGTCCTCAGGGCTGGGAGCGGTGTGTATGTGTGGACATGAATGCGTTCTATTTGGGGCTGGTCCCCCAGGAGGAGCGGGACAGAATAGAAACCCTGGAGCCGTTCGATGAGCACGAGGTTAGCCGGACTCCTCCGTCAGACTGAAGCTCTCTGCTGGTAAAACCCGACCCTTCCAAAGTCTTCCTGTCCTCCCTCAGGAATGGCACCAGAAGTGCTCCCACTACTTCATCCTGACCGCTTCTCGAGGTGCTTTGATGGAGCAGGCTCTGCTCAGCCAGGCCTCAGGTAGCGAAACCTTTCTGACCTCAACCTCTGCGTCTTTCTGCAAACCCTCTAACTGAGCCCGTCTGACCATCTCCAGTACCGTCCGTCGGTCTGAGCTGGAGCTCCACAGAGCTGAAGGCGATCACAGTTCCGGTGTGTTTGGAAGGCTTGGGGTTGGCCTCTACCTGGATGAGGTTAGAGGGGCTGCTGCTGACTGGAGGGTCCAGCAGAGGAGGCAGGGTGATGCAGTCCAGATCCCTGATCAGGGATCAGAACGGCTGGAGGTCCACCAGCGTGGAAGCGTCAGCAGATCTGGGTCAGATCAATGTTTCCTCCACGTTCTACTGATGTTGTTAAACTTGCCTGTGATTGGCCTCAGAGGTTTTGTAAATGTTTTCTTCATTTGCTCTAGGCGTGCGGCTCTATCACACGGTTACCCCCCTTCCAAGAGGAGGAGGAGCGGTGGTGTACGGCGGACGCTCCTCACCGCTCCGACCCAACTCCGACCTGTTTAAACTGACCTTTGACCCGTCCGCTGCCAAGGCACCGCGTCCAGACGCAGAGAAGGTTCAGGTGGAGCCGATGGAGTGTACGGGGAATCCTCCCCCATCAAGATTTAGACACACTGCCACAGTGGTCCGGCACAGAGGTGAACCGAGACCAAACCAGTGGTCCGTCAGTTTTGACCCCTAGTCTGTCGGTGTTGACCCTCAGTCCTCCAGAACCAACTGGACTTCTCCTGATGACTTGAAAATGTTTCACTTCTCGTCTCACTCAAACGTCTTCTTGTCCCAGGCTCAATCCTTGTTTCCTTTTCATGGTAGGCAGACACTTCCTGTTTGTGTTTGGTGGGAAGAACCAATCAGCTTGTGCTCTGGGTGACAGCAGCTTCCTGAGTCTGGACCAGCAGCACTGGACCGAGGTCAGTTTTTGTCTGAATTTCCCATAAACTCACACGTCTGCGCTCTCTCCTCTGTTTCTATGCTCCTGGAGTTTGATTCAGGGAACTTCGTTTCGTTTCATTATGATCCACAGTTTCCAGTAGGGGGCGATGTACCAGCGGCCCGTCATTCTCACTCAGCTTGTTCCTATCTCGGATCCGTTGTTGTGTTTGGAGGTCTGAGCCGAGAGGGTGAGCCTCTGGGTGATCTGAGCCTCCTGACGCCGACAGAACGAGGCTTCGATTGGATCAGAGTCGCTGTTCATCCACCTCCTGTTCCCAGGTCAGTGGTTTCCCTCTGAACTGTTTCAGTTTGATTCTAGAAACAATAAATGTGCAGAATTTCTATAGACCAGTCGCATATTATTGTGTACATCTGGAACTTTTGTACGCGCGCACAACGATGACGGGCAAAAACACGATTCTTTCACTTGTCATCCACATCCTGCCGCTCTGCTGCAGTAGAACAATTCCATTGACAAAATGAAACCTGGAGATGGAGGCGATATTAACTTCATGCAGTGCGCCACAGCAACAGAAACAATAACACAGAAAACCTGTTGAAGAACTCAAAACCACTTGTTGCTGTAGCAACCGACTAACAGCAGTTATCAGGATCAGGATTCAAAGCTAAAAAACACGTAGACGTTTCCAACACAAACAGAACATTCAGTCCGTTACTTTTATGTTTTCAGGCTTGATGTTTATTTTGCATATTAATAAGTGATTGTCTGAACACAGGTGGTTAATTAGCTCATTGAAATTCCTGCTCTATTGATGTTCTGTCAGAATGTGGCTGTGTGTGTCGTCTTATTTTTTAATTGAATTAAACAGACAGAATTCTGCAGCACGTCTACATGTTAAGGTTGTCAAAGTCAAGCTAGCATAACTGACTTACTCCAGACTCACTTTTTTTTTTTTTAATTTAAACTTTATTCAGACTTGAGAAATGTGATACTTTTGGACCTTATCTAGTGGCAAGAAAATGGTGGGCGGGATCTTGTGCGTGTGACGTCACATTGCAGCGTCTGTAGTGCTTCCGTCATACCGACCTCTCAAAACACTTTAAACTATTTAGCAACCACCCACTCACTCTGAAGCAGTTTGGTTGGCAACACTTGGACATGTGGAGGAGGAGGAAGCTGGAATTGAACCTGCAACTTCCAGATTCCAGGATGACAACTCTTCCCATTGATCAGCAGTTGCCTCAAAATGAGCTCCTTTGTTCCTGTGTTTGTTTCAGGTATTCTCACTGCGCCCAGGTGTTTGGTGACAAGCTGATTGTGGTGGGCGGAGTCTGGATGCATTCGGATGGCGTTCCTGGCGTCGTCATCATCAGCCTTAGCGCGTACAGCAGCATGGAGTTCAGACTGGACACGGTCAGCTTTAACTCAGCTACAGTATGAGGAAAAAGAAAGTACGCCCTCCTTTGGAGGAGTTTTCACACCTGATGGTCCCGTGTGAAAACTTTTTGATGTTCTGTTATGCGTAACATAGCAGGGTGTGCTTTCTTAGACAGATTTTTTATTGTAAATGTCTGATTGTGCCGTGTGTGTGCAGAGCTCCGTGCCCTGGCCTCTGATGCTCCACTCCTTCTGCTCCGAGCTGACGGACTCAGAAGAACCGGCTCTGCTCCTGATTGGAGGAGGCGGGAACTGTTTCTCCTTCGGGACTCATCTGAACCCCCAACCTGTCTCTGTGTGTCTGCAGCCTGTCTATGACTACCTGCAGCCTCCTGGGCTTTAAATCCAGATATGTTCATCGCTGGTTTTTCTGGAACAAAACAAGATCTTTTTTTTGACTTATGATATATTTATATTTATGTAGTATTATGTATTTTAAATAAGGTCAGATAAATAAACCAAACATTCAAATTCACATGATTTTATGGCTGTTTCAGCTGAGCTCAGAGCTGAGTTCCTGAGTGATGCAGGAAACTAACAGTTTTTACCTTCATTTTGGTTCTTCATCAGTTCAAATGTTGTTCTGTTAGTTGTACAGATAAAATTGAGGAAAACTGACCGACCAACAGAAAATAAGCTCTGCTGTGATTGGTCAGATCGAGTTTTGTATGAACATTAGCAGCTGCGTTTCCATTAAAAATGTCTGCGAAAGTTTGTCAATCTTCCGCTAATGTCTAAAAAGCACAATTTTGCAATTGCAGTGCTTCCATCAATGCAACTAAAACCACACATGAATAAGTTTTTTAACATAAGTCATTAAAAATGTGCGGCGCCAGTCTTGCTTTTTTTTTGCCACCATACCACTTCCTGTTTTCTTCTTCGTGGCTTGTGCAGTGGCAACATCCGGTTGTTGATCATGGAACTCGTGTGATGCGAGAAAATGTGTTTCATTGGTTTTGCAAAATAAACTGATTTCATTACTGCTAAAAATCCATCAGGTCATCCCAGCGGCAGAACTTTGTAATTGAAAAAACGCCATTCTTTTTTTTTCTAAATTTGTTTCCTTTAAGCAAATTTATGTCCGAAATGTCAAATTACACAATTTTTATGGTCAAAGGAAACTCAGCTAGTGACAATATTTTACTGCTACACCTTGGCCTGATTGAAAAACTCTTTATACCACGATGTAAAACCGTTTTACATCGTGGTAGCATTGCAGCCACGAACCTCAATGATTTTTATTGGTTTAGTAAGGGGTGATGAAAAAGGATTTAAGTATTTTTATAAATAAAATTATTTCTTTCAAACAGACTCGGGCTCAGAGTGTTCATTATTCCTTCATTGTACATTTAAACATACATTAAATGATTTACCCTTGAAGGGATAAAAGGCAGTGGAGTCAGCATTACTGTCTGGAAACACCCCAAACCAAACACCCACCACTCTGTACAGGCCAGTAATGACCAACAAACACAAACATTCACCACGGCTCACAGAAAACAGTGTTTTATTATTAAGAGAGAGACCTGACCAGTCTCAGGGTAAAGGGGTTCGAATACTTAAAATAATAATTGACATGTGTCAAAATTTTCATGCAAACGTGCAAATTTGTTTGCATGTGTTCATTAGTTTTAGCATTACCTTTTATTCCCAAGTTCGAAAACCACGGAAGCATTTTATTAAAAGACATTAGAGAGAGAAAAAAATAAGACACAAAAAGTTCAAACAGATTTTAGTTTTATTTGTACAGCTTCTATAAAAGAAAGGTTGCTGACAAACAGCCCTCAGCATGTCATACTGCATCAGGAACTGGCATGAAAATCATCAGACACGTGACGATGGAGATTGTCAGGCCTGCCTAAGCTCTTTTTTTCTTCTTGTCCAATAATAATAATAATTATAATAATAATAATAATACTGGTGGTCAGACTCAGTCTCAGGCAGAAACACACTGTGCTTGTTCATCTGTGTGCTTGTCAGTTCATAATCGTTTGAACCCAAACATCAACGGAAGTGTTTCGTACAAAGCTGTGACTAGTCGTTTTCATATCAGTACCTAAAGCCAACTTACACACACACACACAGACACACACACACACACACGCGCGCGCACACACACACACACAACTTTAAAGAAAAACCTGGAGGTACTCCTTTGTTTATTATGACCTATAAGTACAGGTATGTGGGTTTTGATTTGGAGTAACAACAGAGAGGACAGTTCAACATGTCCAATTAACATTTCATCAGAAATGTTGGCAGTAAATCTAAAAGGAAAATCGCCAGACAGGAAGGTGGGGGGGAAAAAAAAAAAAAAAAAACACTTTCTCATTCAAAGCAAAATTTGTGTCTCCACATATTAAAGGATAAGTTCACACATTAGCATAACTTGGATTTCCTCATGGCAACTGGATCTCTTCTCAAGGCATTTCGAATATTCTCTTTGCAGATCGGAACAGGCAGATTCTTTTTAAAATCGTGAAGTTTTTCCGATGTGTGGCTTTGTTTTACGGAGAAGAACCAACAAAAAGCCCAAGCAGTAAACCCGAGGCGAGAGAATCTTTCAAGTATTCAAGTGAATTTTATTAACATACAAGCTATTTGGAGTTTTTGGTGAACTTATCCTTTAAAAAAACAAACAAACAAAAAAAAAAAAAACAGAATTTACAAATAGAAAAGATTATAAAACGAACCACGTGAATCAACATCAAGGCACTGGACACGTTAGAGACGATGGCACGTTGCTGGTATGCAGACAAACGGGGGTGAGGAAGGAGGGAGGAGGGGGGGAGTGGTCAAGGCCCTGTGTAACGTTACATTTAAGTGCTGGCTGTATTTGTACCATCATGATGAAGTTAATAAATAGCACAAAGAACTGAGCTAAGAAGACATTTTCACCACAGGAGACTTTTGGTCTTTTTCTGGGAATCTGGAAACCTGTGCTACTCTGAATTGTAAAGTGTGCAAACGCGCACAACGGGGTGGTTCACATGGAGAGGTCAAAGTGCAGGAGGCTGCGGGACAAAACGCATTAATGTACGTGATAATCTCATAATTCGCCCACATCTGCACAAATACTGCGTTCCATCGACGGGTACATCCCTCAGCGAATCATTCCACACATCATCTGAACCAATCTGGCCAAAGCCCATACCGACATTTAAACATAAGAGCAGCTGGTGTTCTACGCAAATTATTGTTATTGCGTTTGTCTGCTGTTTTTTCTTCAAGGAGAATTTTGAAAGTTTGAAGACATTAAATGTAGCAACGGCGTCTTTCTCCTGTCTCATCAGATCTGCTGGTGAAGACATTTTGGATCAGATTCTGTTTTCTACCAAAATAAAGAATTTCCTGGTAGAAAACACGAGAGTTTCCCATATAAGGGAACTCTTATGACTTTACACACTAAGATCTGCTAAGAAATGTTACGATGCTAATTTGTAAGTCTAGTACCTTCATCCTGAATCTTTTTTTGTACCCGTAACTCTGTTGTACCAATGTTCTTCTATGGGAAGTATTTTTAATGATTTTTGTTAAGATAGCAACAATACGCTCAAATCCCACATATTCTTAATGCTGTTGGATATTTTTTTTAAATCTCAACATTGCACCCTATTCTCATTTACTTCGGTTCTGACCAGCTGACTCCTTTGAAATATGACAGACTGTAAAACCAGATTTAACAACAACTAGCTGCTCTTCTGCTAGCTCATACTAATATTAAATTGAATTGCATTTCCTTGTAGTAGACTACAGGTAAAGAAAATGACCGTAAATCATTGGTTGGCACGACAGAGTTTCACATTAATATATTAGATTGTTGAACAAAATGGCTCCCATCTTCTTGTTGGGGCAAATCGAGTTGATAATATTATGCAAGCTAAAATGAGTTTATGTGTTTTGTTTAAACAGCTATAATATTAGCAATTTTCGCAATATGGCTAGAATTAGCTGGTGTAACAAAATGGCTGGGCAAATCTAGTTGCTAATGTTATGTAGGCTAACAGCTGACAGTTTAAATAAGACTAATTCAAAGAGTTTTGTTTAAATCACTTATCAAATGTTCACAAAATGGCTGCCATCAGCCTGTTTCTGTGTGACATAGAAACCGTTCTCTGTTAAGTAAAACATGTTTTAGCAAACGCGGTGAGTGATGGGATTTCATTCGGGCAAACAAAGAAGCTAATATGTTGTTTAATGTGACACAGAGGAGCATTTTTTTGTTAGCTGCCAAAGAATTTGACTAAAATCAACTAGAAGATCAAAGTCTTCACCAGAGCAGGAACACAGGCACTTACTTATTTGGAGTGAGATCAGACTGGGCAGCATGAGAAACAGGAAAACCTCCAGTCTCACTCCATAAGAGAGAGAGTTGGTGACACATTTATATTGGAGCTTGTAAATCCTTCCATTTTCGGTTAAATCCAGCCAATGATGTGCGTGACCTTTTCTGTTGGTGGAACTGAGATGTACCCGTTCTCTCTCTTCCTCCTGGTGAATATTAAAACTACCAAGCATCTCTTTGAGGCTGCACTATTCACATTCTGGACACATCTCATCAAACCGCACAGCCAACTCCACACTTGTGCTTTTAAGCTGGTAAAACATTTCAAAAAGTACCTGCTCATGTAACCCTTCAGTACATGGTAATTATCTATGCATGGAAGTCAAATATTTGGTACAAGTTTTTAAAAAACTCAAAACTACACTGGAATTTCTTAATAATCTTAATTGTGTACAAACAGTTAAAATGGCCTTTTAAAAAAAAAAAAAAAAAAAAACCTTGTCTCAGAGTGGCATGGCTTTGCCATGCAGATGCTAAGTACCGAGGTTAGTTTACATCGAAGCACCCGTGAGCGTAAGAACCAACTGCGGCGTCAGTCGGTGTAAGCGTGCAGACCGGCGCTGAAGCCGTTCCAGATGGAGCTCTGCTTGCTCGCGGGCCGAGCGGGCCGCAGGCGCCGGTCCAGGGAAGAAACGAAGACGAGCCGCAGGACGTCCTGCTCCGAGTCAGAGGAGAGGAACCGTCCGCAGGCGCAATGTGAAGATGTGGAGCCCCAAGGGTTCACTGTGTAACAGCTGGACTACGTCATCTGTTTAACAAAAAACCAATACTAAAAAAATACTACTTTTTAATACTCATTTCAATCATGTCTGAAGCAAGTCGTCTTATTGCTTTTGAACTGACACGCGTTTCAGCTGTCGGCTCCCAAACTGCATCTGTTAGCCGTTTGTGTTTCCACTGTAGGGCTGAAAGATGTAACACAATATAAGGGTTTCATATCAATAATCATTGATTTGTTGTTTTGTCTTAAATGGGTGAAATACTGCCAAACCGGTGGCATGACCTTTCCTGTTTTATTCACAATGTCCTCTCCAGCTTTTTCTCTTTGCAATGCAGGCTGCTGATTTTTATATTTCAGCAGTGAGACACAGTGGTAAAACATGAAACCGTTGCTGTGCGAGTTACTTAACTTAATAGGTTGTTGCTTGGTAACCAAAGAGTCAGTGAGATTGTTGACGTCATCAACTGTGCTTAGCTGGCCGGCTAAAGCCTTTCCTCTGCCTACATCTCCCAGAATGCTGCTCACTTCTGAATCTGAGCTCAATGAAAGGATTGAAAATTCTACTGGATGTATTGAATATTGATCAAGTGTCTTGCACAATATATGTTATTCATTTATTGCCCAGAATCAAGACAAAAAAAAAAAAAAAAAACCTGACTAATGCAGCATTGATTTCAGATTTTTTCATAGCGCTTACAGTTTCAAAGCTAAGGAAAGTCAGTGCAGAACTGTAAAACTGTAGAGGAATTTAAAATGAATTGTTCCAATCCTGGCGTCCTGTTTAGCCACCAAGTGGATAAAACTAAAAAGCTCTGACTTTCAGGAAGAAAATTTTAACCGAGGAGTAATTACGCTTAAAAAGTATGTAAGGTTGGAACAAGAACTAACGTCTTCCTGTGCAGACGACTAGACAGATCTCCAACCTGAACCTCAGCAGCTGATTGTGTCTCAGTTGCTAGTGAAATAGAACTAAAGTCGCTCCAATTCGAGGGAAATTTGTAATATTCACAAAGTTGTAATAATTAAAGTTCGCTTTCAGCTTCCAGCCCTAATATTTGACAATGAAATGAAACGTAGGCTGTTAAAATTGTTTTCATTTGGATTTGAAAACACAAAACAATAGCTTACACCCCGAACCGTCTGTCCTGTGACCTCCAGATACTGAAACAATATTCTTTTCTTCAAATATTTGACTGATGTTAGTGAATGTGTTTGAATATTGACAATGTAGAACCCAGACTGGCCAAAGAACCTGTAAGCGGCTCCTACAGTGGAAACACAGATAATGGTGCAATGACCAATCAACATCCTATTCCAAGCAGATTTAAGGATTCCTCATTATTTTTTTTAAGCTATAATTTTTTTTTTTTCCCCAAATCATCTAAAACTTGAAAGTCAAGAACGTTCGATTTTGATTTGACTTTTTCCACGAGGCGTGAAAAGTTTATCATGTTTCTCACAAAATCCCAAGAACGCGTCACAGCTAAACAAAACCTGGCTGCTAGGAGAAAAGATTTTAAATAAATGTTAGTTTGTAATAGATTCAGACAAGTATGATTCATTAAAAAAAAGAAAAGAAAAAAAAAAGCCAATGAAATTATTATAAATTACTTAAAGAATAAATTAGAAATTATTTTCTGAGATTATTATTTTATATAGATTTTTTTGTAATATCTGTAAATGATGATTGTAAAGTTGCTTCTTTCCGTAACACTGAATCCCTTGGAGCTCCATGCTGACCAACGTCCCGCTCTGCTTGGCAGGAGCGCCGTTCTGCTGAGGAGTCCGGGTGACCAGCTCGAGGTAAGAATCATCAAAACGTTTCAGAGTCCTCCGAGTCGTTCTCAGTAGTTCCCTCGCTGGAAGGTCCCGAGGGGTTCCTGGGGCTGCGGGGTCCCCGAGGGCCGGCCGCCACGCCTTTACCCCCCTGGTGGGGCAGCTGCCTCAGCAGGGAGCCTGGGGAGGGAGCTCCAGAGCTGCAAGGGGAGCAGAAAGGCATCATGGTAGCCAGAATGAGAGCCAGACAGTCAGCCACCTCTCTGCTAGGAGCACAAGCCAGAGCAGGGGTCAGACCTGAGGCAGAGAGACAGAGACGGAGCAGAGAGGAAGAGGAGGAGGAGGAGGAGGAAGGAGACAGGGAGATGTGGAGGAAGCAAGGGAGGCGAAGCAGAAGACAAAGATGGAGCAGCATTCTGTTAGTCTCCAGCCAGCTGACAGGTGGAGCAAAGAGAAGGGAGAACACTGAAGACAGGAACGACAATCAGTCAGGGCTGGACGGACTGAGGGACCACTGCAGAAGGTTTTAGATCGCAGCCACAAGTTCTATCAATTTAATCTTTCTTTGAGCTGCTAGAATATAGTTAAGTTAGTTTGGAACCGAAATCTGTAATTCATTTTTCTATTTGGAAATGTTCAGATTACTTTTGATAACTTTAAGATCCTCCCATTCATTTAAGAGATGAAGACACCGTGAGGGGTGGGGTGGATTTGTTTGTCGAATCTCCGGTGTGATGACGGCCATTTTTGTTTATTTGCCACTTTTTGAACTTGTATGTCAGTCTTAGTTAACTTTCGTTTTCATGGAGGTTGTTCAAAGTTTTTGTTACGATTTGTTCGTATTTTTGCTAGAAAATATGAAAAACTTCAAATATATTTTCAAACAATCAAGCCGGAAATGCGTTCAAGAAGTAAACACCTGATGCCGCCCGCAGTCTTTTTGGAATCATTTTGGTTTTGGGGCTCAGAAGGCCGTGACAACCTAGGTTGCTGAGTAGAAAAATAAAAGATAAAGAAAAAAGATATTTGAAACACAAAATATATTTTAAAACAGAACCGGAGAAAATGCGTTGAGCATCTCAAACCGAACTCTGGTTGGACGTTTTTCTGTCCCGTTCTGAATTCAAACAGAGTCGATTTGGACTTTAGTCGACAATTTGGGTTTTAAAAACAGCGACATCCAGCCCTGACCAGGAAACACATTAAATAGAGAACACAGCAAGTCGGCAGGCAACCTGAACCGTTCAGTCGCAGCTCCCACCATCCGAATGCAAATGAAAGCATTTAATATCACAACCCTTTGGAAAGAAAAATGGTTATTATGAGCCAAAAGTCTTATTAAATATTCATCCTGGCTTTCACAATCAATACGTTCCTGAAGAGATGCTTTAAAATTAAGGATGCTTTAAAATTAAGGATGTACATTACAATGGTATTAACATCGGTATCGGCCAAAGTCAGGCAGTTTTTAATATATCGATACCGGTCCAATAAATCAAACTGGACTGATATTAACATCCGATATTTCTATTTTGTTACTGATCTGATCTGGATCAGGAGGGGAGCAGGTTGGTCATGTGACAGTGACAGTGATGCACCAAAGGATTATGGGGGAGTTTAACTGAAGCAAAGACACATTGGTGAAGTCAAAAGGGACTACAGATGTATATGATATTGATGTATATCAATTATTGGCAATATTAATATCGGCCCAAATTTTTATATTATTGCTTCCCTAATTAAAATCTTTTCAAAGAGCTGAGAAAGAAATATAGGACAGTTGCTACAATTACAAAAAGAAAGAAAATGTACAACAAATTTTGTCTGAAAAAACACAAAATCTTACCAAGCAATTTTGGTCTAGTGCAAATATCTAAATACACTTGTGATAAGACTAAACTAATTTATAAGTAACTTTCCAGCAAGCTTGTTTTAAGTTAATAATTCCTTAATATTGATGAAAAAGTACTAGATCCACTAGTAGATTATTTCACTGATAAACATTTTCCTTATAAGTGAAATAATCTGCCAGAGCAACCAGTACTCTTTCATCAATATTAAGAAGTTATTGACTTAAAACAAGCTCCTGTATCTTGCTGAAAAGTTACTTATAAGTTAGTGTTCTCTTCTATTTTCACTAGAAACTAGACCAAAAACACTTAGTAAAATGTTGTGCTATTGCAGTGTCTGCCTGAAATTGCATGGACACGTCAACCCAGTGGGAGCTGCTGTTAAAAGTGGAGCATCTGCAGAGCAGAGAGAAAGTCGTTTCCAAACCCCTCAGCAGTACAGTGCACTTCATGCTGCAGGAGAGAGAAGCGTTCGTGCAGAGCAGCAATGATGGCGGAAAGCCGGTCATCCTACCGGTTTCATCGGCCGTCTGGACATTGGCTCCTCTGGACAGCAGATCCTGGACCGCCTTCTTCAGGCCGCTGCGGGCAGCCAGGTGGAGTGGACTGACGGAGACAGACAGGTTCACACTGAGATCGCTTCACTGGACCATATCACGCTGCTGCCCAGGCTAAAAAGAAAACGACTTTTTCCCTTTGTTCCTTCTCTTCCAGACACGCCAAACCAGGGAGAGTTCCACAACATTTAAGTTCTATTTTATATACACTTTCTCCAATACATAATCCTGTACATTTTAGCAATATATAAAGTCTAACCTGGTGTAGGTATGCCCCGCAAAAGTATTTACACTTTTTGTCGTTTTACGATCACAAGCCTCCCTGTATTTTATTGGGATTATAATGTCATAAACAAACACAAAGTATTGAGTGATTGCCAAGTCGAAGGAAAAGATACATGACTTTGAGACTTTTTACAAATAAAGATCTAAAAACAATGTGGAATACATACGTTTTCAGCCCCCTTCACTCTGATACCACTAAATAAAATCTACAGTAAAAACCTTTTGTCTTGAAAAAATTCCTCTAAAGTACATAAAGTTGTAATATGACAAAAGCCTTGTCCAAAATGTAAACATATTTTTTATAAAAACAAATATCTCCACCATATTGTTTAAAAAACAATATATACACACGGGATTGGTTGAAATTTTCATCCACATGAACCTGCACAGCCATGCCAAACACATAGGGGGCAGTGTAGCGCAAAGCTAAAACCCGTTAGCCAATACAAGTCATTCAAAACCAAAATGACTTCCTGTTAGGAATTAAACATGGTGCCAGATATATAGGTTGAGCTACTTTTAAATAATGTATTAGATTATAAAAGTTACTACAACACAAGATGATGTGGACTGTTAATACAACTTCAAAATAAACAGAGTGCATTTCGCAATATATCCCTTGTAGATAATTCATACATTTAGCTTCATTTTTATCCAGCTTCTTAGACACTCACGTTTGCAGCGCTGCGTTTGTGGCATTTATGAGTGAAGAGTCAGACATCTTCTCCATGATCAACAGCACACAGTCTTCTTTCCCCTGAAACCAGAACATGCTACAGGTCAGGAGGGATAAAAATGACACTTCAGGTAAGCAGAGTGAAAACACAGCAGTTTTCTCATTAAATGTCCCAGTCAAAGCATTTTAAATGATCAGTTTTGGGGACAACTGACTAAACTCATGTCATAAAGCTCAGTTTTTGTGCTTTGAACTTAAAAACCACAGCCCGTTTTCCTCCGCACAGCTTGCGTAAATCCCTTAAAGGCCGAGCACATTAATGTTGATTCTATCAAATCTTGGTTTTCCAAACAATATGAGTGTTTTTCATCTTTCCTAATGCATGCACATGTGTAGTGAAAGATTACTGAATGACTGTCAGTGTGGAGGAGAGCTGTGCAGAAAGCAGCTGAAACATGCAGCCATTAAATGTTATGACAATCGAAGAAAAAATATATACATTTATAAGCACCAGAACAACTTTTTATCCAACTTCTGTCCATTTTTTCTATACATGTACTGTCGGCCACAAGCTGAATTACAAAAAACTCATGTCAAAACAGAGAGCAAATGCACTAAAGTTAGCATATCACATTAGCAAATACTAAAGCTATGCACTTACATTACTGCAAGCCAGATGCAGGGCGGTGTTGCCATCTTTGTCTGTTAGACTGAGGTTGGTGTTAGCGCTGGTCAACAGCAAGTCTGCAAGAGAGCCATGTTAATATGCAGCTAAAACAACCAGACTGACTGCTGGGAAGGTTTTTAAATGGACTCAAACGGTCATTTTCCACTGGCACCGTCTCAACAAGGCTCAACTTGACTCTGTGCAGTTACAGATTTTCTCTAGGTCTAAATTAAAAACTAGAAAAATTAAAAATCAAAAGAAAAAAAATCACCAAAAGAAATCAAACAAACAAAAAAAAGGTTTTAGAATTAAAACCTAGAGAGAAAACTCTCTTGGTTTTCCTCTAGAAGTTACATGGTAACAGTTTTTATCCAGCACATTATCATCACCTGGCCAAATAGTTTCTCAACTCTATCTCAAAACAGATTTCATTTCGATTTGCTCACGAATTATCATTTTTGCACCTTTAAGAAAAATCCACAGAAACCATGTTCATATGTTATTAAAGCATTTTGTAGATGCCTATAAACTTTGTCAACATTCTTTCTGAAGTTTGAAAAAAGTAATAGAAAGAAACAAATACAAAAATACCTAAAAGATCTGAAATTGGATGATATATCAAACTTTAAAAAAAAAGTATTGGACTCAGTATTGACGATCTATTTACTTGGTATTGGACTGATACCAACATATAAAATATTGAACAGCGTTAATTTGTGTCATGTACACATATATTGTCATACTTCTTGGAGTCTGGGGTCACCTATATGAAGACCCTGACCCTTACACCTGTTAATCTTCTGTAATGGAAAACCAGAACTGTGCAGAGTTGAGTTGAGTGAAGCAGCTAGGTGGAAAAGAACCAAAACAGGAATCATCACCAAGAGCTTCGGCCCGGCCCTTCTCAGCTGCCATCATGAGTGCAGTGCGGCCTGACTGGTCTGCGGTGTCCACAGGTGCATCATGGGAAAGGAGCAGCTGGATGCAGTCTACGTGGCCGCTGAACGCTGCGGCGTGGAGCGGAGTCCTGCAGGAGTAAAAAGCTGTGATGCAGCGCAGACTGATGGCGCTGCAGCACCAGTGCTTTCGCATCGACGTCTTACCTGCCCTTAGCATCACTGCAGCCAGCGATGTCCGACCCCATGGCCTCCAGCAGCAGCGACGCACACGGCTCATGATCGTTCAACCTGGCAATTTAAGCATTGACACAAGCTCCGGCATGAAGGACGCACAAACGGCAAAACAAGAGAGCTGCAGTGAGAGTCAGCAGACAGACTTACACCGCACAGTGTAGAGGAGTGAACGGATTGCCATCGATGCACCGGCAGCCTTTCTGCTCCAGCAGAACCTCCACACACCCTTCATGGCCTGGAAACACACACTCACCATCAGCTGACCAGTGGAGTTTATTTATCTGGGTTTATTGTTTCACTTGTGGAAATTTATTCTGTAAAAAGTCTGTCCTCTTTTTAATAAACCTGCATGTTTTGAACATTTTAACTTCAAATTAACCTACACAGTTGAATGATCTTTTGGGAAACAATACTTCTGCACAGTTGGAATAATTGCCTAATTTTGGCTGATTTAGCTTAAAAACAACTCATTCTTAGTTCCTGACAGTTAACCAGTGGACCCAACCTTCTTCCAGCAGAGGTTTGGTCAGTCACTAACCGTAGTAGCAGGCCCAGTGCAGAGGAGTGTACCCGCCATGGTCTCTTAGTGGAGGCAGAGAGGGCGACTCTGAGCAGGCGATGCTCAGAAGCTCGCTCAGCCAGGAGGCGTGGCCTCGCGCGGCGGCCAGGTGAATGGCGGTGCGACCCCGAGAGTCTCCTAGCAACACTGAGGCCTCTTGCTCCAGCAGACACTGGATGCACTCCTCCTGACCACACAGCAGCTGGGGCGGACAGAGAGCAGGTCAGAGTGTGACTGCACAGGAACAGTCACATGATCGACAACAGCAAGTCTTGACAGATTCATTCATGACAGGCATCGGCCAGCTCAGCACTCTGCAACCTGCGGCTCCGGGGCCACAAGAGGCTCTGTGGATCTTTAATGGTGAATAAAATGATTTACATTTTGCAAATACAATAAAAAAAAAACCTTTTCTATAATTATGTTCAACACAGAACTCCTCAAGTGGCATTTTTAGCTTCACCTGGTTCAAATTGTTTAAAACAAATCTCGTATTATTAGATGTTGCACTGAACTTTTCAAATGATGTTAGAAAGATTATTTAGCTGAAGATGAATCCTTTGCTACAAATTATCAAGTGTTCACCAACGGAATGCTATTATTCAATTTAGGACAGTAAAATGTTTATTTTGCTACTTTAAAAAGAATTGTAGTATTTGCTAATTTACATTTTTATGTATGGCATGAGATAAGTTTGAATCATTAAATGAAAAATCAGCTGACTGTCATAATCTTTTCTATTCAATTATTCATCAAAATAATCTTTTACTAAAATAATTGCTAGTTGCAACCTGAAAATTTTCACTGTTAAATTTTGACTGCATAACTTTACATGAACTTTTGCTCATTTTCTTTTACAAATATGAATATTACATAAAATAAAATGGTTTTTTTTTTTTTTTTTTTACATTTTTTTATGTTCTTTAAAACCTAAGAAACAGACCAGTATTTTTTTAATGACAACTTCTTACAGAAGATATTTTTTAAAAAATGTAATATTGTCTTTTTTTTTAAAGGCTATGTAACATTTGCTATGCTAAACAATTTGTACGTAGCTTCATTGTGGGCAAAATAAAGGCTGCAGAGCCCTGTGACAGAGACTCACCCCGAGGTGGAGGGCTGTGAGGCCGTGGCTGTCAGCCACGTTCACGTTGGCTTCCCGCTCCAGCAGCAGCGACACGGCGTCGACATGACCTCCAGCCACAGCCAGCATCAGAGGAGTCCTGCAGGAAACAAGGGCGACGCTTCCTTACAGCAACAGACACAAAAAATAAAGCAGGAAGGCAGAAGGGAAGAGCACAACTCACTGTCCCTGAGAGTCAGCGGCATCAATAAACTCCGCACCGTCCGATTCATCCAGCAGGAGGCGCACACACGTCGTATGGCCGTTCATAACTGAAGAGAGAGGAGCAGATGACTAACTGGTCAGCTGACTAACTGTTGAATAGTGGGACAAAAACTAGATCCAAACAAGACATAGATGTTATAACCGTGACTTAGACTTGGTTGCAGCGCCGCACTAACTATTCCCTCTAAATAAAAGGCAATCTGATCGAAAATCTAAAATTTAACTTGAACTCTATCCATGACTGTTAACCCACCTGCCAGGTGAACAGGTGAACGGCCGTACTGCTGGTCACTAGAGTGAGGTGACGCCCCCTGGCTGAGGAGCGTGTGAACGCAGTCGGTGTGGCCTCGGAGGGCGGCCAGGGCCAGAGGTGTCCTTCCTGCCTCGTCTGCCTGGTCCACCTCCCTCTCCCCCTGCAGCAGGACCTCCAGAGCCTGGGCATGGCCGTGGTACGCCTGACAGAAAAACAAGCCC
This sequence comes from Poeciliopsis retropinna, assembly GCA_010277075.1. Taxonomy (NCBI): domain Eukaryota; kingdom Metazoa; phylum Chordata; class Actinopteri; order Cyprinodontiformes; family Poeciliidae; genus Poeciliopsis; species Poeciliopsis retropinna. The sequence goes on from VMRM01000012.1 coordinate 21,358,318, forward strand.
AGAGTCAAAAACGTCAATCAAATGGGTTTTTGTTCGGTTTTTTTTCTTTTTTTCTCCAGAGAGGAGGAGGCCTCCCTGCTTGCATTGGAGGCCCCCAGTCTCCATGCTTGGAGACTGGGGGCCTCCAGGCGTGGGATGTGGTAACCCCCTACGCAACCACAGCACGCCCTGTCAATCAAATGTTTAACAGGGAAACAATTAATAATTCTTAATTAAAACCTTAACGGGGCACTGTTAGGTGTTTTCCAGCCACTTAGCGTCATTTTATAGAGTAAGCAAATAACCATTGTGCCTTCAGTTGTTATAAGATGCTTGACTTAAAAGAAATTCAACTTTGCGATTGAACACCATGAATGTGACAGACTTTTTCCTGTCTCCTTAAGAAACTCCTGCTTTTTCTGCAGCGCCGCCTTCAGGAAGCCTTGATAACATGGCTCCTCTATTAATCCTTTAACAATGTTTTTACCAGTGTTGCACTGAGAAGTATCTCCTATAATGAGCTCAGCATATGAGCAGGTCCACCAGGTGTTTACTAATTGCTGCTGACTAGTCTGAAGGAGCTGAATAGAGGAATGGTACGGGAGGGCCGCTCTGAGGAGGAGCTTTGTTGTCAAAATGGGGTGAGGTCCATCCAGGTGTATGGATGGACCTAGCCCGTCCATGGTTGCCATAGAGATTAAAGGATTTCTAAAACATGCAAGAAAGAATCACAGTAAAACTCCAGGTATGTTTTTGATAAAGAAATAATATAAGATGACAAAAATTTGATTTTCCATAATACTGCTCCTTTAATAATCATTTTGCTGACATAAGTAAAGCAGAGAAATCCAATAGAAATTATGTATTAAATCATTTTAATTTCATTTTATTTGAAAAATGACCTTACGGAACACCTTTGCTTATAACGCATGACATTATGTGAATTACAGTAAAGTGCAGTAGGACAAGAGTAGACTTACAGCGAGGTGCAGAGGGCTCCTGGCGTGAGGAGACTCTGGATCTTCTTGAGGTCCGTCATCTCTATTCAGCAGCTGCACGTCACAACAAAACCAACATGAGACCCGGCTGGCTGGCCTCACAAAGTCATCAGATGGAATTAAAGGACATTTATGGAGGTGTGGAAGTTTTAATCACCTTTACTTTTCAGAATATTTAAATATCTCAGATTAAGGTGAGGGATTATTAGGGATGATTAACTGGCTGTTTATGGGATCCAGTACCGTTTTAGCTGGACCAGTCATTTCAACTATTTCGACAGAGGCAAGAAGAAGGATTTCTTCTTAGAAAGAAGAAGAAATCCTTCTTCTTGTTGTCCATACAATAGTGGACCATACAAAAACATGCAAAAATTACTAAAGTGTTTTTGTTCTGTTGTAACCATTAAACAATCTCCCCTCCAGTTCAACCTTATAACTGGAGACACATTGTTGATGGAATCATTATAAAATAACTTGCAATTAAATATTGGCAAAGATCAATGTGATTTTCACAGGCAGCAGAGTGTTGTTGTCAGCAATTGCTGAAAGTAACTAAAACAATTACTTTTAATGGAACTTAGTTTCTTTCCAAATCAAGTAATCAGTAATCTAACTAAGCTACTTTTTCAAGAAGTACTCAGTAATCTGATTAAAGTAACTTTTTCAAAGTCCCTTGAAGCAAGCAGCAGCCTCTCTTTCAGTTCAATTGCCCTGAAGAGGAAATTCTGGGGGGATTCACGACTGTCCTGTGTGATATTTATCCATCTTTGATCAATATCAGCGGAGTTATCCTCTTTAAAGTGTCCCTTTAAAATTGCTTTGAGCTGGGGCAGGGTCAGATCACGTTTAATCTGAAGCATGTCACAAATGCTTAACCCAGGGCTGACTGATTTTTTATAGCTTCTATTACTTCTTCATCACTATGTCCTTTATGGGACAGAATGGACTTGAGAAATAATCACACCACCTCACCTTTTTTTTTAACTTTATTTAAGGACTTGTAGACTGTACTCTTAAGCTGCACTTCTCTTACTCAACCGGGACGCATTGGGCTGCAGTTGCAGCGGTTCGCCACCAGTTGGCGCGTTGAGCACAGTGAGCACTCCTGACTCAGCGAGCCAACGGCAGTTGGGTGCGGTAACGACTGGGCAGCGGAGGTGCTCACTGTCGCTCTTATTTGTTAACAGAGTTCATTGAATAAGAGAACCTGCGAAAATCACACTGACCAGTCATCGATATAAAGTCTCCAGCAACTGGTCCCCCACATAAACCAGAACAACCAGTAATTCAAGTGCTCAGGCTAAAAATCCAGCCGCTCCAAACAGACCTGAAAAGGGCAGAGAGGAGAATGGACACCCATTATGAAGACAGGGACTGGACCATCAAGATCAACCAGCAAGCCTACATGAGAGAGCTTTTCAAGCAATCCAGGACATAAGCAGGGAGAACATGGATTTGATGTTCGAAAATGCCCTGCTTAGAGAAAGGCTGGCTGAACGAGAACAGGAGGACAACCAGGAACCGCAATCAGTACTGGTAAAACTCGGTAAGAGGGTAGGTCCCGTTTTAAAGACCATGTACCAGACAGGAACACTAAGATACTGGGTTCCATCATGGATCTTCTAATTCCTCTGGTTGGTCTTGTAAAACTGATACCTTGCTCTTACTGGTTGTTCTTCAGTTACTGGTCGTTCTTGAACTGCTGGTCATTCTTGAATTGTTGGTTCTTCTTGAATTTCTAGTTGTTCTGGTCCAACTGGTTGGACCACCAATTCAAGAACAACAAGTTAACTGAAAAGACACACAAAATTCAAATCCTCACAGTTCCCCCGTTCAAGGGACAGATGCAAAAAGTGCAAAACAAAACGACCCAACTGGGGGGGGTAAAGGGGCACTGAATGGAGGACCAAAGTTCAAAGAAAAAAATAACATTCTCAGTTCAACAAACAAGAATGTCATCAGGGTGGGGCCTGCTACAAAATGTCCAGCAGGCGGCAACGGTGGAGGAGGCTGATCCCTGGTGGCGGGTCCGGAGGCGAAGGCAGAGCAGCCGCACCGTCCCTTGATAAGGCGGATAGCCCAGAGGCTGGCTGATCCCACTACGAGGCTGAGGAGCGCTGGCAGGAGGACCCAGAGTTTTGGCAGATGGACTAGGAGAGCTGGCAAGCTGCACAGAAATGTACGCGGACACGTAGAGAGTAGCAGACGGCTCTGGCGGCTGGCGATAGAGGAGCTTAGGCTTTGGAAGACGGTTCAGAGGTTGGCTTGAACCAGCGCAGGAAGGTCCAGGAGGAGCGCTGGGAAGAAGCTTGGCTGAATGCCCACTTACTTGAAGCAGCATTTCTGCTGCTGCAGGCGACACAGAAACCTTAACTGCAGAGATAAGATGGAGCAGAGGAAGACGCGGTGGCTGTGGTGGTTAACACAAGAACAACCAGTAACTGAAGAACAACCGGTAAGAGCAAGGTACCAGTTTACAAGACCAACCAGAGGAATTAGAAGATCCATGATGGAACCCAGTATCTTAGTGTTCCCGTCTGGTACATAGTCTTTAAAATGGTACGTACACTCTTACCGAGTTTTACCAGTACTGATTGCGGTTCCTGGTTGTCCTCCTGTTCTTGTTCTGCCAGCCTTTCTCGAAGCAGGGCATTTTCGGACATCAACCATGCTCTCCCTTTTTCTGTCCCGGATGGCTTGAACAGCTCTCTCATGTTGGCCATTGAGGTGGTCTATTTCGTCCCTAAGGTATTCCCCCTCTTCGGACATGGTGTCTATGGTCCTCTCTGCCCTTTGCAGGTCTCTCTGGAGCTCCTCGATTTTTATCCTGACACACTGACTGCTGACCGCTAATGAATGCTTTTCATTTTTCTCGTCCTCGTAGTTGCGCTCCGTTTCATCAAGCTGCTACCGAGCCAACATGAGCTGCCCATGGAGTGCGTTGCTAAGTGTTTCAAGAATGTCATATTGTGCTTCCAGGTTTGGTCACCTGGAAGTACTTGCGTAACATTTTGTGCGCTTGATTTTACATTTCAGGCATTCAACAACCTGTTTTAATTCTTGATTTTCCTTCTCCAGTGTCCTGCGTGTGTCCGTCCTGCTATCAAATGTTTGACGGTTGTCAAAGTTGTCTTCTGCCATTTTCGTTGTACAGTACATGTTTATGTGAAATCCAATATGTTTCTTCTGACATGTAGTGCAAATGAGTTGGAATTAAAGGGAACTAAAGTGACCGCACGCGCTCGGCAGCTGGCTCAGTAAATTCGTTGAAAATTGGCTAAAATACCTAATTACTGATGAAATTTAATAAAAATAAAATTGTATTGTAAAATTTTGTGTCGTTACTGTTGTGTATGTTTTATTTTTTCGATGTAGTTGTACTTATTTTTCTATTAGTATACGTTCTAATATTTCAATGGTGCTATTTCAGTTAAGTGCTTTCCCGTTGGCATTACTAGGAACTTATAGTGTTATAGATGTACTTCATTGGCACTTTTAGATTGAAATATATATGTTTTTTTTCTTTCTTTCTTTACCACATATAGGCTAATTTCTTTAGTTTTACTGATGTGTTGGTAATATTGTATTCTGATAACTTGAATATTGTTGTACAACATGAAAAGAAAAACTTGAGAAATGATGAAAGATCTCTTTAATTATAGTTTAAGCTTTATTAATATTGGCATCTTGTATTCTAAGATGTTTTACTTTGGCCTCGTTCCAGGTCAGGTTTTTTTGTGTGTGTGCGTGTATGTGTGTGTCTGTGTGTTGGAGAGATATAAAATACAGAAACAGAAATAATTATGAAATAGAGACTTTGCTTCCCCAGGTCCCAGATTACATCCTATTGGTATCTGTCATTATCTGCTGATGATTTGAGTTTAATCTGATTATGGAATGCAGCTTTTATTGTCCTTTTCTCTATTTATCAGTTTTATTTATACAATAAATATGAATGTTTGAATAAACATTTGTTAAAGGGCGAAAAAAAAAGTGGGCATGAAGACTACAGTAATCACAAGGAAAAAATCAGTTGTCACATAGGATGGGGATTGCTGTTGGTTATAATTGCTTAGATTTGTTGACTTACATAGATGTGAAAAGTGTTTCAGATTCATGGTTCATCCTACTGGAAATCAATGGAAAATCCATGCAAAGATAGCCACGCAAACATGTGTGTGTGTGTGGGGGGGGGGGGGGGGGGGGGGGGTGCGTGTGTGTGTGTGTTTGTACCAACCAGTTCCAGACAGTGCCTGTGTCCGAAGGCGGCAGCGTAATGGACAGGACTGTAGCCCTGTTTGTCTTTGACCGAGGCCATCGCTCCGCTCTGCAGCAGGAACTCCAAACATCTGCAACACAAACACAGAGACTCAGCGGAGGGAGCAACTGGCAGCAGACATCCAACATGTCCGAACATTTCCCTCACAGCGCAGCCTCCTTCTCCCTTTCCGCCTGCACTCCCTCGCTCTCTGGCTCCAGGGCAACACGCCGCCTGTGGAGGGGTCGAAGGTAAAACATGGGATGTTAGCATAAACAGCGTCATCTCACCACTTATTTTATAGCACTATTACCAGCATACTCTAAAACATGTGTCAAACAATAGGATTGGGGGCCAATCCTATAGTTGTACATGTTAAAAGGGGAAAAACATATGATCTTGTTGATCTTTTGCTCTCTCAATTTCCTTATTTTGATTGATCTAGATCTAATTGCATTATAACTAAAGCGGAATGATTGTCTGTTTCCACCGATGGGGAAAAGATTTTTTTAACATTGGGATCGGCATAATACATAAAACTGGACAGATATAAACAACAAATATTTATTTCCACCATGTTGCTGCCTATTTCTGGTTGCTTATGTTTTTTCAAAGCTGTAGAAAGAATAGAGTACTGTATATAACATTGGTCAATATAAGTCATAGGCTGTAGCAGCAATATCAATATCGGCCAAACTCCCTAATCAGATAATCAGAGCACATCTTGTGGACAGGCCTGGTGTGTGGTATCATGTTACCTGAAAAATGAGTCAGAAACAGCTCTGTTCCAGCTCACCTTCTGTCCAGGTCTGAGGCAGCAGCATAGTGCAGGGCAGAGCGCCCCCACTGGTCGGTCGCATTAATATCAATGCCACAAGCTACCAGGGTCTCCAGACACTGAAAGTGACGGCTGGCTGCTGCATAATGAAGCGGAGTCCTGAGGGACATGGAGACCAACGCATTAAAGCAACACCAGCAGAAACATTCCCAAAAGAAAATAAAGGAAACAAGACCCAATCTGAGGGAACAACAAGTCAACATGAGATAATTTAAGACTGAAAGCTCAGTGACAGGCTGCTGTCTTGTTTCCTACCTGCCACATTTGTCTCTGCGGTTGTGTTCCCCCCACTGCTCAGCAGCAGTTTGACACACTCCACATTACTGCACAGAAACAGAAACATGGTTAGTGGAAATGTGTGGCTGTTAATGTTTATAAAGGTTTGGGTTATCTTCATTTTGGTGTTTAAAATAACATTCCCACATAACTTTATATTTTGGTTGGTTGGGTTGTTTGATCTTTTGAGTCGCCTTTTTACTTGGTTACCTTTTTTCTACTTTACTTGGGTGAAAATAATTCTGCCACAATATCACATGAATTCACGAAGCTCAAAGCGGCCCAATCTGTGAACAGCGGCACTCACCCTCCAGCAGCGGCTGCGTGCAGGCACGTTCTTCCGAGGCTGTCCGGGGTGTCTATCTGGAAGCCTGCGGACAGGACCGAGTCGTTACACATTATGCTAAACCTCCGACCTGAAGGGGGCAGCACAGGGAGACGCAGGGAGGCCAGACAACAGATGGGCATGGAGAGAAAGACAGGTGTTAGTGTGACAGGAGGGGGTCAGAGAGGCTCACGTGATCATACAGGTGGACAGATATATGCTGTATGTTACTAACACAAACAACAGAATGTGATACCTTCAGGTTACATATATAGTCAGACAGTTTGAGCAGATCAGAACCGGTAGAGACATTGAACCACAAAGCTCAGGAAGAGGGCGGCAGAAACAACACGAAACAACAACAAAACTCGTAAAAAATGCACGCGGGGTCAGTGCGGCCCCGCCGGAGAACCAAGCACAGATTAAAAAGCTTGCAGGGTCCAAATTCACCCAGTCCCTTCAGACCACTGGAGGGTTAAGTCAGAGAGTTGATACACGTGTATACAGGAGGTGTGAAGACAGGAAGAAGGGAAATGCTTGATTATGTTTTAGCACAAGTTCAGCTGAAATTCCTTTGAGAACTTGAGTTTTGTTTCAACATCTCAGTCATTCTGAAACACGTTCAGACCCGTTTTGGACAAGAAAGCATCTGTTTTTCTCTTCCATCTGCTTCTGTGTTCCACTGTAGAACGTAATGAACTATTGCACCACGGTGTAAAACTCCCGGTTCATCCCAGCCCCACATGCAGGGCCTTCCAAAAGTATTCCCAACCCCTTCGTATTCTAACATGTTACAACCACAACACACCTCAGTGTGTTATTAGGATTTTATATGACAAAACAAGAAGCAGCAAATACACGCGGAATGGAAAGTAAAATAAAGTTACATGCAGTCAGAGAAATGGAATGTTTGCCACAATTCTCTAGTCATATTTCCATCTAGTTGTCATGCAAATTTTGGGCGTCCATTTAATATGTCACAAAAAATCTAATTACGCATATTTCCATCTACAGCTTTGGAACCAATGATGCAAAGGAAAAAATAATTTAGTGTAATAGAGAAAGTTCTCCCCTCTGAGCCGGAGGTTTGGACATAAACGTTTTCTGAGTTTTATGCCTCTGGTAAAGCACAAACCCATTTGACAAACGTGTTTTCATCTCTCCATTTACACATTAACTCTTTTTCACAAAACCAGCGTAAAAACGTTTTTGCTAAATCGAATCTGTTATTTTGAATTTTTGCCGTTTCTAAAAACATTTCTTTACACAGCTTTAAAATGCGCAGAAAAATCTTGATAGAATCACAGCTTCCTATTAGTGTACCTTTGAGTATTTTTATGCTTATGTGATGCTCATTCCAGGGTGGCACACTGGAAGCATTGAAGAAAGTAGAAAGTAACTCATTGGTAGTCCAATAAAACGCTCTCAACTCACATTTCCTACCAGAACTGAGTGACTGGAAAGAACTGAAGAAAATCTCCTGAAATGATTCAGTAAAAACTTTTGAGCTCCAATTTTAACAGAGGGTAACAACTGCAGCCCAACCAACCAGCAGCTGTGGATGGGTTAGAAATATAAATAGGTTCTTTGTGTTCACTTCCACAATATAGCTGAACCACATGATGAACCCTTGTTGTTTGTCCTCATCGCCTGCAGACACAACAAGCACTGGAGTCTTGAAATCATCAAATTGTGTGGCTCTGGAGCCAGAAGGTTTTACTGTCTTGATTTCTCTTCCAATTTCTCTATAGTATGGCACAACATGGCCACAAAAAAAAAAAAAAAAAAACTCAGAAAGAGAACAACATGGAAATGAGTTACTTGTTCAAAGAAAGAGTGGAATCCGTCTCAGTAGCTGCATTTCCATTAAAAATGTGCACAAAACTTTGTCAATATAATACGAGAATGTACAAAAAAATATTCCTCGTATAATCACAATTTAGCAATCGCGGTATCTCCATTAAATAAGAAACGCGATTAAAATCACATGTGAATAAGCTGGTTGACGCGATAAGTCATTAAAAAACATGCAGCGCCATCATCCTCCAAATACTTCCTGTTGTCTTCTTCGTCTTT